>WHVA01000379.1:0-114224 GCA_015179125.1 Gautieria morchelliformis | reverse complement strand
GTCCTCTTTCGCGTAGTATCCATGTTTGTCGAGGTACTGCCGCGCTTGTTCCCTCGTCCGTACTGACGTATTTGGCTCTAGTAACAGCTCGGCCCTAGTTTTGTTGTTCGCCTGCTGCGTGGTGCTAGCTCTCGTGCGACCTTGTGACGTGGCAGGCGTTTGGGGTTCGACGCTCGGAGGCATCGTTTTGGTCGCTTCTTCTTTTGAGGAAGCTGGATGCTATCGCCGACTTTGGTCAGCGATAGGCTGGGAGGTGTTTGGGTGGCCGTGTGGCTATGAAGTGGGTTTTTTGGTTTTTGGATGTGGTGGTAGGCGTGAGAAAGCTCCTCCTTGTCTTTGGTTGCGCGCTTGGCAGCATCCTTGTCCCCGCGGAGATTCGCTAACACGCTGTGTTCAGCAATATATGGCGTGCGCACCGGTCTCCGAGTCATCCACATCCGCGTCAAGTGCTTGCATTTTGTGAGTGGTTATCAAATAATAAGTTACACCTGTTTGCAGTACGTAAGGCGCGCGTCAAATTTGACTCCATTTTAGCGCGCAAAACTCGAACAAGGATTTCTCACTAGCTTCTGCTCGGATTGCCTTGAGATTTTGTACATGAACATATGTTGATCATAGCTAGGGCACAGATGTATGAAATCCAAGTAAGACAAACTTTTGAGTTTTTGCATTTTTGGCCACTAGGCTGGGTGGTCAAACACCCTTTTGTGAGTATCCAAAGGTTTGCATCACTGTAATAAATAACTACATATTCTTCATAGGTACCAGTCTAGATAGAATAATGGCTAGTTGTTGACCCGCTACCGCCACGTCCATAAGCCCCAAGAGAAGACTGTTCGACCTACTACCAAGGATAGCAGACGCACATCCGCCGCCTCATGCTCGAATGTGCCTCTCCTGCATGATAAATACCGGGTTTAAGGTGACTCTACACCAGTAACTAGTAATGCGCTCCGCGCTACCAGATGTCACATATATAATACTCCTTACTCTAGGCAGTACTCGTACTCGTACTACGACCGCTCGACTGGCTCGCTCGGAGGTCTTCAATCCTCGCGGCCCGGGTAAACTCGTGGATCACATGCACAAATATTCCCCGAGTGGGCCTGGACCGCGCAGTATATCGATCGTAACAGCGTGCCTTAGAAGCAACTCGCCTTTTGTTAGAGTGCCCATCGGCGCCCCGGGCTGTCCCGCCCTCGCCCTGGACGACGCCGCCTCCGCCGCGCCCTTCGACACCTTCGCGTGGCCCCCCGCGTGCCTCGCCGCCGTGCACCGCATCCTCGCGCTCGCGCCCCGCCTCGCGCGCCTCGCCCTTGTCAACGTGCCCCCCGCGCACTGGCCCGCCCTCGCCGCGCGCCTCCCGCCACGCCTCAGCACGCTCACCGTCGGCCCCGCGTGCGCCTCCTCCGCGTCAGCGTCAGGCCACACGCCGCGCGCTCTGCTGCGTCGATGCCGTCCTCCCCAGCGCGGAGCTCGCGTGCGCCGCCGTCGAGCCGGTGATCGCGAACTGCGCGCTGCACATGGTCTGCACCGTGAAGAAGAGGGACATCCCCGCGCAGGAGAGGAGGAAGAGGCGGCGGCGCCCGGTGCGGTCGCAGAGGAACGACCGCCCAGGCGGGTGTCGCGGGAATTAAGGGGTCGGCATGGAAGACCGTATGATGTATTAGACAATTCTTCAGGATGATTGTATCCTTGTGAATGATGATCTTGGTGATCATAATGCGGGCAAACAGGTATAGGTGAAATCTAAGATTATAATATGATTGCTGGCAATGCGTGTCACATCGTAAAGAATGCGCACCTTAGCTTTGGGCCGGGAATTGCCAATAGACCTAAGCTGGCCCAAACGCTCTGACTGGCGCAGGGGGCCTTCCATTATTTTGCACAGGACTTGCTATTTTACTTGAAAAAAAGATAGAAACAAGCCTGCGACAAGCACTCCAGAGAGCACAATGCAACAAAGCACAGATCCAGTCAGCATCATGAATGTAGATTCAAAGAAGGAAAAATTACCTCCACTGTGTCTGCAGGTGCGCTAAGATATAATGTCAGAGTAGAAGGAACGAGCGAGCGTGAAGTACGTTACTCACACGTAAAAATGAGTCGGCGTTATCCGACCCGATTCGACTTGCTGTAGCCGCTGCAACGATGGGGAATGGTAAGAACAAAAGGAAGCCTTCTAAGTCTGGTAGAGATAATATGGTCAATGAATCATTGGAAAGAACATTACCTGGTCAGTATGTTATAATAATGGAATTTCATCAAAAACTGACAAAATGATCTACCAGCTGATGAAACCGGCACTTCTCGACCGAAGCGTCAGGCAGCAAAAAAGGTCCAATTCGCTGACATGATGGAACCGGCCTCAGATCAAGAAGAGTTTCGACCGGAAACCGTATCCGAGGCCGAGTCCAACGAGCTACCGGACGGCTCAGAATCTGAGGAGCCAGTAGATGTCGTTCATAAACAGGTAAAGGATGAGCCTAGTATGTATTTTAATATTTTTATTATATATATGCTCATGCTTTATCTAGACATTGTCTTGCGTGTTCCGGATTGTACCGAACCGGAAGGATTTATTGAACGTGTCAAAATCCCAGCTAGTGCGCACTTCAATGACGTGGAGGAGCGTGTTTTCAAAGCCATTGGGTGCTACAAAAATGTGAAAAAAATGCCCCAGCTAGCTTACCGCCTCAAAGGAGTGCGCGACAAGCATCTCTCGAAGCTTGCCAAGGAAGATGACTGGGCCACTCTCAAGGATGATGTGAAGAGCGCTCAGGTAAAGAAGAAAAAGGGTGATGCGAGTGGGGTAGAAGTAGAGATCGTCCTGGATGAAGATGTAAGTGTGCATATGGATCGTCATGGCAGCCGTATCTGATATTGTAGTATTTTAGTACATGGCATCACTTCGGCACGCACTTTCTGGCAAAAAAGGAAAAACGGTGGCAAATAATGGTGGCAGGGGCAGAAAGAAGAGAGAAGCTCGGATCCACGATTTGAACGCTGATTCTGATGCCAATTCAGGGTCTGACATCGAAGAGCGTGGCCAGTTGACAAAACGGGAAAAGGATTACATGGAGGCGTTGAAGGCGGAATATTCTAACTGCGGCAAGAGCACTTGCGTTGCAAAGGTTTGCAAGCTAACCAAGAATGGAGAGCATGCACATTTGTCCTGGAACCAACTGCAATCCTGGGTGGTGGCCTTGGTATGTACATACACTGTATCCATGCTACTCACTGCTAATAATGCACAAATAGGTTTCTGAGATGCATGGTGTCACTCTGAAAACTCCACCAAACAATTCACATTTCCGAGACTTCCATTACCGTAAAGAAGAAAATGCGGTTCCAAAAGAAAAGTCTGAAGAGGTGCCGATGCAGAACATACCCGGTCATGCCCCACTCGGCGTTCAAGGCTCTTTTCCCGTCATGCAGTTTCCTGGCTTCTTCCCACAATACGACTATCGAGCACTTGCTCAAAACATTTATCCCGTCCATCCCGCCACTCCACCCAACTCTCGAAAGAGTGAGCCCATTCCTACAACACCTGGGAACATTGATTTTCCTAGCATCAATGACTTTCTTGAGGAGGTTCGTACCTGGCCCGAAGCCAGAGGCCGAAACATCGATTCCCTCAAAGAAAGATTTGAAACCAACCAGGTGTATTTTCTAAACGAACTAAAGGACATAGCGGTAGATACTATCATGGCAAACATTGGATTGTCATGGGGTGACGCTAACTTTATCACACGGGCTGTCAGGAAAGCTATTAGGAATCTTGTCAGGGAATAGGTGGGAGACGGTCATGGATCATTATGAGGATCAGTAGAACACGAGTCATTGCTATAGATTTAGCGCATGCGTTGTTGACGAACATCAGTCTAAATATAATGTTCTTCGTTATATGGAGCTCGAGACGTTAAAAAAAAATTTTTTTTTTTTTAATATTTTTAATCCTACTCAGAACAATATTGTAAAAGCCAACAATAAAATTTAAAAATAATTTGAGCTTTTGCCACCAATGCCAACGAAAATTTCCTGCCATTCGCGCAGGTCTGCGTTTTGAATGATGTCCGTGAGGTCATTGGTCACGATCGACTGATATAGACGAAGGTATGGTAGAATAGTCGTCTGGCGTTCGAAATAGGCCTGCGTATTTTGCAAGAGCTCCACGACTCCTTTGACTGCAAGTAAAATCGCGTCTGCGAAATGGTCGGAGGCAATGCAGAGTGATACACGGACTCGAAGCCATGGCCGCATCTCGATTTCTACGCTGCGAAAGAAAACTCCATTGAAGATCATCAAAGTTACCCCAAGATAATATCGTACCGTTTGTCAAATTCACCAACTGCTCAACAACGGGTTTTGAGAGCGTCTCACAGTTGAGAGCATCGAAAAGGGCATCCAGTCGTCATTCCGTGTCATCAACCATACGCTTTTGCTGTGGCTAAATCAACAGGTCAGGAATGGGCAACTAACATAATAATCGTGCGTACGGGGGAAATTTGCCTTAAACATCTCAGCTCCTCTGAGAGGACGCTATACGCAGGCTTAGACGACTCTGGTATGTGACTACGATCTCCGGGAGCTATTCAGTAACCAAAGAATGTCAGCATGATACTACCAAGAATATAAGTGACTCTTTGGACGTACGGTGTTTTACAGAGGGCGCTACGTCTTTGGGTGGAGGAGTGGGAGTGATTGGAGGTGAGCGCCGGGCACATAGGTATTCTGTGATGAAGGATATGAGCACCGGATGCTACTACCGTATAAGCGCTTGTGGAATTTGTAAGCCGATACACGCTCAGAGCCCTATAATGTGCAGGCAGGCTTGGGGCTGCCAATTATTATGTTATAGTCGTTTCAAACCATCATAATCATCGAATAAGCATCATGGAGGCTCTGTAAGTACTGTCCAAGGGATTCACCTACTTACAAGCTTGAAGTATCCGTTCCAGCTCTCTCATCGATATCATGTTAGCACCATCACGGTGTGGTAGCTCACACAGCTATATCCTTCGCCACCATCTCCATCCTCATCCTCATCATCTTCCTTGTATCCTCGTCATCTTCGCTGTCTGATACGCCTTCGAACTCATCAGACTCTGGTTCAAAGAGGTGAGTGAACTTAAGGTTCACATCAAGAACCTTCAAAGGAAGGGTGGCAGCGGAAGGGATGGACAGATCCGCAAGCAACAGGTGCGTACCACCTGTGATAGACCGAATATATTCGCTTCACCGTAGATGGAAAATGCAGATGGGCTTGGTGAAGCAGAAGTTCGTCGAGGCCATTCAAAACTATCAACAGGTGGAACAGCAGTACCGGGCTAAGTACAAACAACGCATGGAGCAGCAATTCAAGATTGGTAGTCAATAGTCACCTGTCGATGCCCTCAAGCTGATTTCTGTCTAGTCAAGCCTGATGCTACCCCCAATGAAGTCAAGGTGGTAGTCAACGACGACCAGGGCGGACAGATCTTCGCTCAAGCTGTAAGGTTCATTCCTTTTGTGCTTCGTTTATCTCATCCCGCGTAATAGCTTCAATCTTCCGATCGCTACGGCGAGTCGCGCGCGGCCTATCGTGATGTCCAAGAGCGCCACGAAGACATTAAATGAATTGAGCGTACTCTGGGCGAGCTGGCGCAGCTCTTCAGTGATGTAAGTCCTTAGCAGACCTTCGCAGGGCGCTGTGATGTCATCCCTATTAGATGAGTTCCTCGAGGGCCTGTTCCAACATACTCCACGCTGTCGCGATTTTATCACCAAAACAGATGGCCTTGATCGCTTGGGTAGGATCGTGACACTTCCGTGCATCCCCTACAATTATGCAAGCTCCCCTGGATCCGACGCGCTGGTTCAGGTTTTACGTGCCATGACAGATGTAGCACCTACCCAGACCATAAGCAAGGTCTTGGGCCAAGTCCGGGCTTCATTAGACGAAACTCGCGAATTCTGGGGCACCATGGACAGCAAGTCCAAATTGTTGTGCTACGTGGACATCTCGAGTGAGTTCGAGTTCGTTTGTGCCTTCTTTGTCTTAACCGTAGATTCTCAGCGGACGAACAACTACTTGAGGGTAACCTAAAATTCCGCAAGCTTATCGCCCTTCATACTCGTGTCACTCTCATGGCCGATATATTTTCGTCATCGACTTATACGCATGGGAGAGCCTCGCTGTCGTTGCTGTCAGGCCTTACAGGAACTGACGCTTCGGATATCCTTCCGGATATTGGTGCTCTTCACCGTGCATGCATTTGGGAAAATATAGTCTTGAAAAGTGCTTTGTCAGCACGAGGTGTCAATGTCAGCCGTAGTAATCCAGGCGTCCCTCAGATGGTATCTCGTTGGCCGGTCAGGCAACTGACCTATCAAATGAGGTTGAAGTTGGATCGGCTCTCCCAGAATCGGAGCAATCACTTGACGAAGGAAAATCAAAGGAAGGTGTAAAAAAGGATGGCCCGTGGGAACGCACTGCAAAGGCGTTGAAACATATTGCGACCCAGATTCCTACCTCTCTCACACCTTTCTTTCAAGGTATGCCCGGTGGCAGCAACCCTATCCTCTGTGCATGACCCATTTGTCATAGCCGTTGTGAAGTTACCTTCGTTGCATAGGCGGAGCCCGGACGCTGGACAGAAGCGTCAGGCTATTACGATCGGAAGCCATGTTGCGAAGGTCGCCTTATGTCATCTTGAGTGGGAAGGATCTGGTATGCTGTTGTTGCATGTTAGTCGACCTTAACTAAGATGTGCTCTGAAGACGACATACTGGCATCTTATGCTTATTGGACAGTGATGATGGGCCTAATTACGGTCCTACTGTTTGAGGGTATGTGCAATTAGAGCCACAATTTCACGGGTTATTAATGGACAATTGCAGAGCGCAGCAACATCCACATGATGCTCATCGTGGCCTTCCGCAGGGTTGGAGGCCTAGACACACTGTTGGCCATCTGTCGCCGATATGCCGCCGCCGTGGATCGTATTGTTCAGATCAAGACTGCTGACGGCAGCGAAGATGACAAGCAGCAACCTGTTCACGTCTTTGGCGGTCTGAAGGTCGCACTCCATCTGTTGCACTCGCTGGTGTCATCAAAGCCATTATTTGAGTCGCTGCAAACGCTCTTGCTCGTGACCAGGGATATGAAAGACACAGACCCCGAATACTTCGAGCCTCAAGACTTTCTTGTCAAATTGAGATCGGCTGTGTTGCCCTTTGTGCGCGAACTATGGGAGTCGCCGTGGTTGGTTCAGGCGCCACTGAGCGTCTGCAAATCTGTTGTCCTGACCATGCTAGAGCTCATGGCTGGCGAGAACGAGGAGCCCAAAGGCGAGTCTGCTCCCGATGTCTTGCCTACGTCAGTGGGGGGTTCCAATGTCCTTCACCGCCATGTTGGGCCGGATGAAAACGGTATACAACAGTTGTGCGACATGGGCTTTCCACGCGCTGCCGCGGAACGTGCATTGGTTCAAATGCGCAATAATGTCACCGCTGCCGCCGAGTACCTTCTAGCACAACCATTGCCATTCCCACCTGACGTGGATCCAGATGACGCCAACTCCAAAGATGTTGCTCTCGACCCTCCGGCTTCAAACGAACCTTTAGGTGTCGAAGCAGAGCCTGTGGTCAGCATCTGTGACACCCCAACTGATACCGAGATGACTGCAGTAGTTGACACTAACGTGGCATCAACTCGTGTCGAACCTGAGGACACGGCACCTGAGGTAACCGTTGCGAAGACCTCAGAGCAATGGCGAATAGGACTTGGCGAGCAATGAGAATCAGTCAAGGAAGATGTCGGTCGAGGCGCTCTTCGTCTTCTAGACGAACATCCGTCGCTTATTTTCGACGTCAAGAACGCATTCATTGGGCCTTTAGATGGATACTCATCACGAACTCTACCTCTCATTATTCAAGATATCAAAGATTTCTCGCCGGGTGCATATGAGATCCACGAGCAACCCCTTGCTGTTCATTGCCGCTTGCTGGCGCTAGTTCTCAATGAGGTTGGATCATTGGAGACCCGACTGCCTGCCAACGCCTCCAAGGAACTGATGGACGTTTTTCTTGCTCTGCTGCTAGCGCATCCTTTTAACGCTGACAATGAGACCTCCGTCGTCCCCAAATGGTTAGCACCTCATCTCTTAGTTCCGGAGGCACTCCTTGTCATGGGGGATGAACCTCACACCATTACCATTCCACAGGAAGATGAGGAAATTTCTCAACAGGCCATTACAGATGAACCATCATATCCCGCGGCTCGACAAAATATCTTCCAGTTTTGCTTGAAGCTCCTTTCGTTGAGCAGCAAGATGAAACCATCGAGACTATCCAGATGGCAGCCATGAATGTCGAGAAGGACACGGAAGTCGGGTACGTCCTTGGCTTCTACGAGTCGATGCCTGTCTGTCTATGACTGGCTGACATGCTACAGGTTACTCGCCGATCTCTGGCGTATGTCACAACACAGGTGAGAAAAGGCCTGACAATCGCTGGTTACCGTTGATCTGGTCTCTACCTCACCCAGACCCGATTCGCGTTATCCTCGGAGGAGACGAATAAAAAGATCGGCCGTTCATTCGATAACACCCAGTTTTTCTGGCACTGGTGAAGTTTTTAGAAGACCCGGATTTTGAGGAAGAGGTACAGGAACTGCTGCACTGGTGGAATAGGTATGCCATTTCTGCAAGATGAACGTCACTAACACTCACCAATTGCAGTCGCCTTTTCCCAAACAAAGAAGAATTGAGGGACAAGGAGGACATGATGGACTCAATAGCATTGCTGAAAGCTCAGAAGGCAGTAAAACGTGTAGCTCTCCAGAGTGCTATGAACCATTTAACAACGCTGTAGTCCCCCTTGAGCAATTTGATTGATGGCTTACTGTATACTGTTATTTGAGGTTTCTTGAATATCCATGTACTATGTTGGATAGCAAATGCAAGGTTTCGAGGAGTTTGGATATGAACGATCATATCCCTCACAGGATGTGAAACACTAATGACACCAAAACTCATCATATACTGCTCAGGTAACGTGAGCTACAACAAAAATCAAGTACACTGCAGTTACAGACTCATGCTTCCCACAGTAGCATATCCTCCAGTCCTACAGATAACCCGAGTCCTTCATCCATCCTTGCGCATGTCTCGACGTAATCTGATCCAGTGCCTCATACAGAAACATGAATGGTCGGGCCTTCTCTTTACTTGCAACGCAGGCGCGGAACTCAGCACCGTGACGTCTGAGGTGAGCTTTGATAAACGAAAATGATTCTTCTATGGGGTTGAGATCGGGCGAGTATGGCGGAAGATATACTAGTTTGACTCCTCTGCAAACATACAACATTATTAGACACTGCTTGCGCAAACAGACAGTCGGTAAGATACCTTTTGGCACACAGGACCTTGACCTCAGGTACGTGATGTATGGCGCAATTATCCATGACGAGAACACTTCGAGGTGCCGGATAAGGGTTCATGACCTCTAACAGACCTTCAAGAAACGCAAGAAACGCGTCGCCATCGTATGCGCCCAACTTGATGTCACTATATATAATGCCATCTTGGGATAGTGCCGGAAGGATTGAAAACCTAAATCAACGTCAGTGATACATAAAAGAGAATTATATACAGACCGTCACCTCTCGCCTCTTTGGAAGCGTGCCCGAACACGAGGTCTGCAGCCCTTAGAAGCCCATCCCATTAGCCTGTAAGTCGTACGAAGATCTATCGCACTTTCGTCTGTAAAAACTAGGCGTTCGGGTGGCTCAGCACCGATGTATAACTGGAAAGCTGTCCGTGAACCTTCACAGCGCTCTGCTGCTGCCCGGGAAAGCTGGATTGGAAGCAATAAGGATTGTGTGCTCCTGCAGGATTTAACAACTCACCTTTTTTCTTTGCAAACCAAGATTATGGAGTGTCCTCCATACAGTTGAAATACTTACTGTAACGCCATGCTGTACTTCTAGCTCTTCAACGAGTTCATCAAGGTAAAGGTCAGGTGAGCGTTCAAGAAGCGCGAGAAGAAACTATTATAAAATAAGTGATAGCTAAACCCAGGTACAAACAGCTTACTTCAATCTGAGTTGGCGACATCTTTGAACCACGAGAGAGCCGTCTTGGCTCTGTTACAACATCTCCGATATCGCGCCAGAGCTTGATTGTGCGCTGAACAACGCGCAATGACATGTCAAGATCAATGGCAATCTGAGTTGATGTCTTTTGAAGCTTGAATTTCTGGTGTATAACCCGATCCCGCAAGTCCTTGCTGTAATGGCGGCGAACAGGATGAGGGTTGAGAGGGCGAGGCATACGGATGACGTACAGTGTTTCCGGAAGTTCCCGAAACAAAGACTTCGACTTCAAAGTCTTAGCTAAGTATCGACAACAATGACTATCCATTATTCTATCTAGAGGTACATGAAGAATATGTAGTTATTCATTGTAATGCAAACCTTTGGATGCTCACAGAAGGGTGTTTGACCACCCAGCCTAGTGGCCAAAAATCCAAAACTCAAAAGTTTGTTTTACTTGGATTTCATACTTCTGTGCCCTAGCTATGGTCAACTTATGTTCAGGTACAAAATCTCAAGGCAATCCGAGCAGAAACTAGCGAGAAATCGTTGTTCGAGTCTTGCGCGCTAAAACGGAGGCAAACCTGACGCGCGCCTTGCGTACTGCAAACAGGTGTAATTGGCTGACAAATTGCAAGTGATATTGTGACGTCGAGATCCATGACCCCGGCCTGTGCCAGACAACAGGACAACAGAATATACAAAGTGCACATGCAAAGTATTGATCATTCTTAGGTCATAGTTTGCCGCATCCTAGATGTCGTAGTCTTGACTAGCACTCCGAGTCGCCCAGGTGGTCTCGTGGGTCTGACTGCTGTTGACCCTCGCACCTGCCTCAGACTTCCGGCTGTCTTGATCACCCGTTCTCAGTTGAAGTCCGGGGGCGAAGGCGGGAGGTGGCAAGCAGGTTTCCCTCGCGTCGCTCAATGGTCGGGTTTGAAGCCAGGCGCCTGACGGCTCCGACTCAGCCCTATGGTCACGGGTGCAGATCCTTCGACCATCCTCCAGAATAAATTCTGGAACCTGTCCTGGCGTCCAGGTGAGCGCTTGACAAAATAGATCCATCGATGGCGCGAACTGGATTATGCAGTCGGCGTGGCCGACAACCGACCACAAGTCAATCTGTTAGACGTGAGCGGGGCCATACATCGGGATAGCACATAGGTGTACGCACCCTCCCATAAGCGTCGGGGAGTTGCGCCTCGAACAATTTGCTCTGTCTCATAAAGCTCCTTAACACGGCCTGTAAAACACCACGATGACAAGGTTGATCAGCACACGACAACATGACAGGCCAAGGTCAAAAGATCCGAGAAAGTATGGGTGGACCGGGGAGAACAGTACGTACCTCGCTTTTACCCAAGTTGGCGTAGTACGTGTACCGCCGTGGGATGACGGCGCACAGCTCCTTGACGGAGAGTTTGGACTCAGGCGAGCCCAATATAGCCGCTTTGATGATGGACCCGAAAGATGCAGTAGGATGCCCGTTCCTTGTCACCTCGGGTGACAAGGAGTTAAGCCCAAGCTCTTCTCTTTTCTTCAGTAAGCCGGCTAAGGGATCGGCGAGTGCGAGTGACACTAGTGTCAGCATGACATGGATATCTGCTTACGGCGCTGGACTAATATCTTGAATCCGGTTTGGTGAAACGGGAGGTAATATTCCGAATTTTCCCTGTGCCAAACTGGCATGATCGGGTGAGGTAGCAGGCTATATGTGTATTATGTGAGTATTCCTGGTTGTAGGTATGAAAAATAATAGATAATCCGACTCAGGGAGTGGGACGCGCAGGAAAGATGGAGGGGAGTGACTCGTCACAGTGGAGTGGACAGATGACGAGTTACAAAGTCGCCACGCTGCACCTGTGGCGGCGCACAAAGCATCGGGGAATGTCATGGACGGGAGCTAGTACTCACTTAGTACCCTGGTCGCAAATGCTCTGGAATTGAAGGAATAGGACTGGGGTACGGCACTCGTCAAACTGAGGACAAGATAGAGAGAGAGACAAGATCGAGAGGGGTGGATGGGCTGGATATCGGGGTAGAGGCTTATATATTCCACCAGGCGAGCATGAGAAAATCTCAGCGGCAAATTCTAGAGCTCAACGCTTAGTGCAATTCAGATATTGAACCGGTACGTAAGGGAGATGGGCGTTGGTATCAAGAATAAGCCGGAAGAACCCCGACCACCCAATCAGCAGAGTAGCCGATTAGCGGACATAAAAATGCCACTCACTACTAGGAAGCACGGGTTGAATGTTGTTCGACATGCCCGTAACCCAAAGGAACCCATCGGGATCGGGATACCAAAAGGAGAGTGACAACGCTTATCTATGTTGGTTGAATTATATGAATGAGGAAGAACAGTTCAGGTCAGTGGCGAGCCGGAGCCTCGGAGGTGAGGTGCCGGCAAACGTGGAAAGGTTACAATACGAGTTCATGCAACTTCGCGACAGAAAAACTTATAAAGCTACTTATTGTGAGCACAGCCTCAGGCAACCGAAGGGTCGATCAGAGACCAGGGGAATGCAGATACTACTGCAGTCGACTAACACGCGCGCTTCACGTTCGAGTTGGCTACGTACATCTGTGAGTGGGGGATGAGAAGGCTGCTCCACAAACGGAAAACGGCAGTTCCAAGGGGAGAAAGAAAGAAGTTTGAAGGCCAGCCAGTATGAAGATCCTAGGTATTGATCCCCGGTCTGGCCTTACGTAATTGGGATAATTGGGATACCTTTCTAGGAATCTAGGTTTGTGGCTTTTCCCAATCAGGCCTCTAAAGCCATCAACATCCTCTTGGACGTCCCTGCGAAAAACTCACTTGGCTGAACATGTGTAGGGAAACATGGTTGGGGGTTGTCACAGTTCGCTTTTTTGCGCCTATTCTCATCCTCGGAGGTCGTTTTTGGACGAAATTCAATCGCGAACTGATCCTATTGTTACGGCACTCTATGATTAGAACCCTTCTGACGACCATTTCACCAACTCTCTGTTCTACCGTAGTAATCATATCGCCAAGTTCTGATCCATGAAGCTTGCATTCTAAATGCCCTGCATGCACTGACAGTTGACAGAACCGCAAGACGCTTCTTGACACCTGCTCCGCACACGGCTGACGACCCGCTGAAAGCTATGCATGGAACTTAAGTGTTAAGCCAATTTCGGCCATCCAGGAAGTTGACACTAGCGGCCCGTCCGGCTCCACCGAAATCACATTCAATCAGACATCAAGTGGGTCGTACTATCAGGACGACATCCCGACCTCCAAGCGTATTCATCCGTCTACTGTGGCGTACCCCGTTCATGGCCTGAAGCAGACCAAGGCCCGCTTCTGCGATACGTGCCTGTGCACCACTGGCATTTGAGACTTCTGATTGGGTATCATATTATTCCGCAGCCCCATCTCTCTCGGAGACAGCCAGTGGAAAACGGGTAAGCCCACCGAAGCGCATCAACCGACATGGCACCCCAGTGAGTCTTCCTGCTATGGCTATGCCGGGCTCCAGTATGATGAGTGCCCTATGGCCAGCATCCATGTCAAGTCCCACGATCACTATGGGCTTGCGCATCCACTGCGAAAACGTTCGATCTCGAAATCTCAGGCTGTTGTTTGGCTCACGTCTAGACATGCAGCTCGCCTCTACATCCCTTCAGAATGATAAAGGTCCACCTGCTCTGCACAACGTCAGCCTAGAACGATCACGGAGCAAGCACCCGATCGCTACAGCAACTCCCGGCAAGCCAGGCACGACTACCTCCCCGTGACTTTCTAATGCATCACCACATGATGTCTTTGATCTACTACACATAGCCATTCGGTGCCGCGCAATGGCGAGGAGATCGGGAAGAAACACTCTCCAAGGCGTCCCCTATCACCCGCTCTCCTCCGCCTTCATTCTTCTCCACCAACAGATCGGCGCACACATGGCCGCACAGATACTAATCTCTAGACGACCGGTCCGCATGTCCGACAAATACATTGAGGTGGAACCCTCACATATTGTATGGGGAAAACCTTAGACTCAACCTATATGAGGCCCGTATCAGGCGCGCCCTGAGCTGGGCATGTGCTATTCCAGGTACGTGTATGCGTGGCCGCTGCGGCGATCCGCTCACCCACCATCCTCCGCTACTACTCAGTCACCTTCATGGGCACCGTGTCTAACATGGCCTCCCTCTGCGCAACCTACAAGTGGTTTGCCTGGCTCCGCACGGATCCCTCCCGCCGTCACCGGCATCATACAGGGGATCCTTCCCAGAGGACATCCTGACGGGCGTGGCCATAGAGCTCAGCTTGATGGATAGGTTCTTCTTGTTTCAGGCCATCGTGAGTCTGCGCTTATCGTGTTTACTGTATTCTGGCACCTTGCTGACCGTGCACTCTATCCCCTAGCAACGCTTCCTCATCGTCACTCTCAGCTCCGGCATCATCTCCGCCCTGCCAGGTATATTCCAGAACCCTGCCGAGGTCCCTTCTATGCTCGCGCTGAAATTTCCCGACGCGAACACCTTCTTCTTGACATATATCATTACGTTAGGCCTTTATACACCTTGTCTCCCTCCTTCCCCTCACCCATCGTCTCGATATGTCCATAGTCCTCCAAGGCCTCTCTGGCACCGCGGGCGGCTTCCTGAATCTCGTTTCACTCAACAGCTACTACGTCAAGCTCTCCCTCTTCGGCTCCACTCCGAGATCGATCTATAGTATTCGCTACACCATGCGTGACGTTGCGTGGGGAACGCCGTGGCCCGATGTGACGTTGTTGGTTGTTATTGGTGAGTATTGAGCCTCGTTCTTCTTCTTCTGCTCTGTGCCCCGTGCTGACGTGCCATGCTCTTCCCTCAGGTTGCCGCTTCCCATTGCTCTTTGTGCCGCTTCCCCTGCCCCGTCCTGCCCCCCAGCACTTGGATGCTCCATTATCTCTCCCATCATAAATGGCCTCGCCGTGGCCACGTTTTTCCTCTTCTATACGCTGTACAAATACCTCTTCACCTGGCAGCTCCAGCTGGACCCCGCCGGCGATTTGGGCGCCTCTTCTTCCCCCGCCCCATCAATCATGAGTTGGTTAGGGTGTATGTGCAACAGGTGTGTTGTTTGCGTTGACCTTCACATTTTATCTTTGGGTGCTGCTTGTGATGGTGTGCTCTATGCGCCGTTTGGGTTTAGGGTTCTCTGTTTTCTCTCCCCTCTCCGATGTGTTGCGGTAACGACTTGCTGACGCTCCGTACCCTTGCTTTGTCTCTGCGCGCTCTTCTTCCTCGCGCAGAACGATCGTGGGAAGCAGGCTGCGGTGCGCGACAACGCATACACAATACGCAAGGCATGGACGCACGAAACTCTCAACGCACGTCACGTACAGTAGATAAACCACATGTACATACATGCTCGCATACGATACACTTCTGTCGGGCACCTGGCTGCTTTCATCCAATGTCATTCTTGGTGTTCGGTCGCGCGGAACATGCATGGTCACTAGGACCGTCGACGTGCGCCCCAAGCTCACGCTTTACGTCCAGCTGCTCGCCTTCACCGTCAATAGCACATAGCTTGTGCTACCTGATAGTGCTTGTAAAACCATCCCAGTAAGGCCTTGGAGCTAGCTTGCTGGTCGGTATTCCTAGTATAGTACTAAGGAATATTTGACTTCGTCAAAATACATTGTCTTGTACATAAATCAATACAAATTGAGGTTATAACCCGGTGTCAACGAAGCTTTGACATAGCCAAAATCCGGATCCATCCTGGGTTGCTGTGGAGTCCGCTGTCCATTCACCAAAGCTAGAGTAGGCAAAGGTGTAACCCGGAACCCTCCTCTTCCACACCCATACTCTCTCCTCAGCACCTTCGAGAGTGTTCTGAGGCGTCATGGTCCTGCAAGCAGAGGTAAGTAAGAGTGAGTGCATGGATCATTGTGTGCCGCAGAAGCGGGAGTGGGGTGAGGGAGGCGCTGTGAAGGGTACGCAAAGGCCCGAGAGGGAGAATTGGGGAGAGACGCACCTTAAGCTAGTTCACTCAAGGTTCTTCGTACACAGCGGGCACGTACATTTCTTCGACTCTCCTGCCCCCTCGTTTAGTAGTCTTCCGAATGCCACCTGACCCTGTTGAGGGACAAACTGTGGGCCCTGGTGGAAAGCTTGGAGATGTTAAGGGTGTGCTGATGGGTATGGCGACAGAATCTGTAGAAAAACATACCATATGATCGTCCAGCGTCGGTAAAACTGTAATAAGTACGGAGAAATCAGTGCATGAACTCTATGGTTCGCATCATTATGATTGACCTACGTTTGGGGTCCGATAAGTAGACCAAGGGAATTTCCCTGGCCCAGCGGCTGGGAGAAGGGACGGCGTCCAGAAAAGGCGCTGAATCCATTGTCACCTGTGTATTCATCTGTGAGTGAATTGAGTGCATGGGCTGATATTCTTACTACGCTGTCTGTCCAGCGTGTCACCAGCGGTCCTCCCGCCCTCGATATTGGGTGTAACCCGTTCTGGGTTGGGAGGGGTGTAGAAAAAGTTTGCGGGGAGGCCACCGGGGAAGGAAGGACGAGGAGGAGGGAGATATCTCGAGCTTGTATCAAGCTTGGTCGATCCGTCAAAAGAAGACATGGTGGGCTATGGCGCGATCAAGAAGACAACGATTGTAGCGAAAGGTTGAGAAAAGTTGTGTGAGCTGGTCAGGGTTTATAAACTAGTAATACAAGATTGCCACACTAAGCTCGAAAGAGCCAACTTACGCGGGTGTAGTAGGCCGAAAGTACAAAAGGGTAACAAGCGCTGTCAGGAAGCTCGCTGTAAATTGACAGAAAATCATTCGGGGTCCGCGGTTGAAACGGCTACCAAGTTGAAGGACCCTGGTTCCGATAAACATAATACCCAACACTCAGTAAAGATGATCTGTATGTTCTCACATCGGAGGAGTCGGAACATCGCAAGTGCCTTGTCCAGAGCGGATGTACTAGATGACATGATCATGTATGAAAAATAGTGATGAGGCCACCGCACCGATACAAGCGCTGTCTGGAGATACCCAGTCCTAGTACAACCATCTTCCCGGCAAACGATGCAGGTGGATGATAGATTCCACCAATGAGAACTCACAAAGCTTGTTCAAGAACTAGAGAAGTCACGGGGGATGGTCACGGTCACACCCCATACAACTCTTTGATTGTTCGAGTGGTACACGGTGTGGCTTTCCCCGCTTGTCCTCTCGTCGAAGATCATTATTCATCAATATCCCACTTTCTTCGTGTCTAAGCAGCAGAAATGAGTGAGGAGCGCCTTCGGACTTCGACGCAGCTGCCAGGGGGCCATAGCTCAGGGCTGATTACTCTTGGTTTTAATGGTTTGTGTTACCTCCCTTCACGTAGTAGATGGTCCCTAACTAGTACTCGATTCTTCTACTAGTTCTGCCATGATCCCCTTCAAGCGGCCGTTCTCTGTGCCACCTACAGACGCACCCTGTAAGTACACCAGGATATTATTGCTAGGAGAACAGTATTAATACAGTTGTATCGCTGGAAATATCTCGTATGGATAGGCATCGCTTGCGGACAAATTTCCATGATAATTTTCTCATGGGACTCCCTACTACCTCCGAGACCGTAAACCCAATAATCTTCTCATCTCGCAACATCTTCTCAAACCTTTCCAGTGATTTTAAAACAATACCTCGCGCTATACTGCGCGGTATGAATAATCCCCATGTTAGGCAATATTTTCAACAAATTTTGCAGGGTTAGTACCCGGAATGGTCGCTCGACAATGCCAAAACTATTTTGGTGCTCATAGCACGAAATCCAAGATGTGCTTGCTGATGCACCTCTTTGGTTGTTTACATTCAAGTCTATCAGTGGACGCCACAAATAAAGACCGCGAAGTGCAGCACTGCTATTATCACTGGGGCATCTCCAACACAACCCTTCACACAACTCTGCCTGCCTCCAGACCCTTGTATGTTTCTCCAGTTCTGATAATGACTTTTTTTATTAATATGTGCCTTCATCTTTCCGGAGGTGGCCATGTCCAGTGCCTCTGTTTCATCTTGACGGTTTCTTCAGCGGAGTAGCGCCCTCCCGAAACCCGGTACCTCCGTGGCGGCACTTACCCAGAGTATGATCCTACTATACTGATTCCCTTTGGATATAGAACTAGCATCAGATTAGCAGCTCCATTACAGACCCTGCACTTAGCTTGTAAACAGTGAAGGTATCAGCACCGAGTTTGGCTCCAGCAGGCAACCCGACGGCTACGAGCGTCCCGCCCCAGCGTATGTACTACTCATATGCCTGCATGTGGGCCGCAGGCTGGACTACATAATGTACGCTTATATGCCTGTCATATCGGAGAAGGGACTCACGTTTGCAGCAGTGACGAGCCGCATGCGCCCCTGCACTTCCGGTGGAGTGCTTTATAGCCTGTACAAGATCCTTTGTGAGTCAAGGTCGATGAACGATTCCGCTCCTAAATCTTTCTTTTAGTCCTGCCCATATCTGCAACATAGCGACGATCACGATCAGTCAGGACAATGCAGAAAATTTGAGACCTGCCGATACATAAGCACGTAATCCCATGACACTGGCATATTGAACAGCCATGATGTGGTGAGTTTTCTCAGCCTGCCACATGAGAGTACACTGATCTATGTCACCTAGATGTCCCAGCTCCCCGAACACCACTCCCTGGGACGACGCCCAACTTAAGGGCACGATAATCAGTAACGCCTTGCAAAGTATCAGCTACAAGCAACGAAAGGAAGTCGATCAGAGAACTCACCGAACAGAGGAGCGAAGTCGCCTCGGCGCATCTTTGAAGAATGCTCTGCGTCCCGCTCCAGGACCACAGCTGAGCATTTCCATGACACTTCTGAGGACTCACTGTAAGCCATGGATATCACGTGTGTTCGTCCCATCTCACAGCGTCAGTGACCAGGCGTTGCCATCTATTTTTTGCCTTCCTGACGCCGCCCTGGCAGGCCCGTACAGATCCGCGGCATCCGCCTTGCAGGCATCGAGTCTGTCATGCATGCATGTGCGACACCCCGACCTCCAAGAACGTTCTTCCGTCCATTGTAGTCTCTCCTATTCATCGACCAAGGCCTACTTCTTTCAAGGAGCATCCAAGGGCATAGGTACATCCACTACTGCACAGCGTGGCACTCTGACCGCAAGCCATGGTATTTAACTGGTTAAAACGCGTCTCACTCTAAGCTTTACCCGATCCACGGCGTGCCAAACTCCGAACCTTGAGGCCGGCCTTGCCATACACGGCGACCAAAAAGCAAGTATATCCATCGAGGTGTTAACCGAGATGGGACGGCAGTGACTCTACCGTGTCTACAAGTATGAGAGTCCGGTATGGAGAGCGTGGATAGAATGGGTACTATCGGAATCCGCGTCCACTCGTGTGATCAGCCTCCGACACGTGGTGGATAGGTAGTAGCCATCATGTGCCAATGTGAGTGCGATACACTCAAGTCGTTCTTGATAACTCATGCCCCTTGTTTACTTCATATAAAAAGACGCAAGCTCACCTCAACATACCATCAGAATGATAACTGGATCGACTGGCTATGCCACGTCGAACGTTCCGCCATCATCATCATGCGCCGATCAAACAGAAGGCTCTCGTAGGCAGTTGCCCGACCAATAAGAATAGCTGGTCTAAGACACAGAAGGCATGGCATACCTCATCGATGTCGCATAAGGACTGCAGACAGGTCATGAGTCCAATTTCTTGTCATTCCGGTTTCGAAGCGTACGGCTATATCACCCAGCTACGACGAAAGTGAGTTGGTTCTACTAATGTTCAGAAGGTAACTTACTAATATCATTCTGACACAGTCTAACTCTATATTCATTCATTCATCCTGACTGTGCCTGAGCTTGCCACGGTACACACCTATACAGTGGCTGCAATTTGAGAAGGAACATACGTTAAACATGAGAGATCGTAGCGTTTGCCGTCTCCATGTGTTTCAATAGAGTATGAATAGTGATTTTACACAGCCGAGGTGGGACCTCGGCTGGTGATGGTCCAGATGGCTTCTGGCGAGTCATTGCGCTCAACCGAGATTGAATGTGCCCTTCATCTCTCTTTCATTATCAGTATGATCTCAACTGTTGCTGAACGACTATGCCCTTCATTCTCGTCGCCTTTACTCTTGCTCTGCGTCGTTACTATAATCTGAGCTATCACCGAAAGGCCATGCCCTCCATTTTTTGCGTCTGTTTCCTAGTCCTGTTTTCCACCGTCGGTAAGGCTTCCTTTTGCGAGTTGGCATTCCCATCCATATTTGCTGATCTCGACATACAGTGAACGCACAATCAAACCCTGTCATCCATTCATTGACGCTGAGACAGGCGGATATGGCTGCTGTGAGTAATCGTTCCCATGTCTCATGTTCACCTGTTTGCGACCTCAATGTCTTGATATTCTTAGTGCAACGCTACATGCGCCAAATTCCTGGAAGTGCAAACCAACTGCACTGTTCCACAGTGTAAATGCGCCTTTCAATTTCTTCACGCCCAAGGACTATATTTTCTGTGTCAAGCTAGCACGCCTCAGGATTCCGCCATTGTTCAAATTCTATTGGATAGTACGTTTACCAGAATCTCTATGAACTCACGGTGCTAATCTACTGCCTTCAGCCGAGACGAGCCAGTGTCATCGAGAGGGGTTCAAGGTTGATATTCGACTTGATCTCCCACCCGCGGCTGTGGCGGCGGTCCAGAAATTCGAACATGATAGTGCATGTGTGTTTTTGTTTATGTAGCGCCCACTGCGCCCACTGTGGTAATATTCACGCATCATCTGGCAGCCCTCCGAAGAAGCCAAACTGCTTTCTTGGCGCTACAAATCTCAGGAGGGCACATTGGGTTGGTTGTCGTCCTTATATTCGCCTTTTTCTCCCGGACAGTTAGCCGCGACCCCACATTCTTTAACTTTTGTATTACTTGTATAATTTCTAGTGTCGTGTTCTCTATTCCGTGAGTACTTCTATTTGTGGAGTATCCATTCATAGCTCATCTCGATCCACCCAGGCTCTACAATGGAATCGAAGGTCACACCGTTGTCAAGCCGCTTGGCGAAGTGCCACGGAATGTTTGTCTGGCTCAAGCCGCGCTCACGGAAGGTGCCCAGGTGATGACTGCCTGCTCTATGATGAACCTCGTCATCCAGGTATATACAGAACCATGCGATGTTCTTGTAACGTACTAAATTCTTCTCTTTAGTTCTGGCTTGATATTCGTGATACCTTTATCGGCAACCCCAACTCTATGAGTGGAATCAAGCGGTCTAGTTGGACCACATACGTGGTACACTTTCTGGCAATGTCTATTCGACCCTTCTCAACCTTCTTTGAATAGCTTCTTGTGACCCCGTACATCCTCCTTGTGGCATTCGCATATCCTTCCATCTTCGTGAGTTTCTAGGAAATGACTTTGGATTCCTCACTGATCGATAGCGCAGGTCGGCAAGGATCCCCTCGATTTTAAAGGCGCCATCCTTGACAGAGTCGTATCGGCAAACTTTTATTGCACCATGATTAAATTCACCGCCTTGTGAGTAGTAATTGCTCGCATATTGTCGTCTTGAAGATTGGAATTCTTAGTTGACTTTACAGTCAGGATGTTGTTTACGGTGTAACGCTTGCTCTCATAATGGTCACCGCGGTCTTCGATGGTAAGATACTTGAAATTGGAATGAACCCTGGGAAATCCTGTTTTGATTGGGAGGCCTTAAGTGCTCATTATTGGCATCCTGTGCAGACATTGGCGGGCGTTCCGATTCATAGAGACAACAAGCCCTGTTTCACTTTCGATCTTACTGCGCTTTATCGTGTTCAGTAGTTATCGTATCGTGGTGGCGGTGTACGTTGTTAATCCGTATCACACTAATTATCTTCGGTGCTTACATGTTTGTCTATCACTATAGCGCGTATGGTACGCTCCTGGACAAATTGCACTCTAACGGCCTTGTACCAATCACCACTGTATCCCATGACGACTCTACTCCCGTCCTCTTCATTCAAGTCGCCCCGATATGGATTGACATGCTGCAGGCTGCTAGTACGTTCTTTGTTGCCACACTTGCCTTTCCGTGATCGACAGTGATGTCCTGTAGTTCCCTTGGTGGCATTTCTTGTCTTTGGCCTTAATAGTGTACGAGGCCTTCCTGTCCCATGTCGCAGGGGTTGATTTTGAAATTTGAATTCTACATAGGCAATGATTGATTCAGTCATGATCTGGCGCCGGCCCCAAGCTAGATATCTTCCCCCGGTACAACAACACACTGTCGGCAATTCGAGGGTTGGCGCATTATCCCACGCATTGGACGACCAGACGATTCTAGAAGCGGAGACCAATCTCGAATTTGTCCCTGTACAGTATGACCTTGCGGAAACCCAGACACCGTAGAAGGGTGTTTCGACGGACAGCCTTCTTTTTCTCTCAGGGTCAGGCGAACAACTCGAGTGCGATTGTTACGCCTCGGATGGCAAGCGGCCGATCTCAGAGACCTGCGCTGTCGGGTCCGCTGTTTCCAAGACTACGTCCCGGGCAGTCCAACAATGCCGGGACGGTGAGCATAATTAAACTGTTTATTATTTGTAAAATGACCTGCTATAAATTAATTGTAAACTTCCCTTTACCTGTTTCGTCTTGCTCAAGGTCGAGGGCGTCCTCAGCACTCGTCTTGACGATGACCGCACGCCTATCCTCGCATCCTCGTCGCCGTCCGTTGCTATACCCGTCACAGAGCTATCACGCACTCCAACCTCCTCGTCGATTACCACGTCCTGCTCTGGTCAAAGCCCCCGCAGGGCGCCTGCGCCGAAATTGGCGACGGAGACTGGCTCTCCAGTCTCATCCTTTCCACTAAGCTTGCAGGCCATCCAATTTCCACGAATACCGTGTCTTTTGGCGGGTTGAAGCTGGTATGTGCAATCTGTGGTTCTCCGCTGATGATGGCTTACGGGCGCTGCGCGCAGTGATCAATCCAATCACATGCCCTTGACTGGGGCAGGCCATCGTCAGGTCAAGACATAAGACCTGCCTTATGACCCAGAATGGTCCCATGCAGGTCGATCGAAACACTTCCTCGTCAGTTATGTCATCATGATCACCACGCCTCTGTTCACTTTGGGGACCATGGATCTCGTCCCGGTCTCTTTAAAATTAACCCTTACCCTGCCACTAGCGTACACTCAGGGCTCCATCGCGCTTGTCGTCGAGCACCGTCTCGAAGTCAACAACCCTCCGTTCCGGTCAATTGACGCATCCCTGTCATCCACGACAAACCTCGCCGGTAGTAATTCTAATCCCCTGTCTCCGTCCTCAAAGACCTCCACATCCCTCGTCACATCCAGCAAGACGACTCAGGCTGACGTGGCGCGAGATGAAAATGCCAGTGTGTATATATGTAAGAACGGTGACTCTACAGGTGTCTCCACAGAAGTCTACAAGATATGATGAGTCTCGGGTGTTTGTCCCCTAAATGTTGACATTATGTACAGCCATGGTCGGCGAGACGAGCGGCACGACGCTCGTCCCCGCCGATTCATCCTCCGGATAAAGTTGACCCTCGGCATCACGGGACATATGAGGTCGTCGAGCTGGAAGAGCGCGAGCTCCGTATTACTCTCTAACGAATCGTAGCGGTGATTAGCCATGCCAGAATTCAGGAAGGCAGTCGACCGTGCGCGGGACCCATCGCGATTACCATACCCGCCATCAACTACGGATCGAGGGGGCGTTGCCAACTACGCCAGTGACAACGAGTTCAGTACACGGAAAGGGCAGGCGCCGACCACACGATTGCTGCGGGACTCGGCGCGAGAGGGGGCACTGCGCGTGGCGTCGGGCAGCGCAGAGTGCAGCGCGGGACGTGGCGGCCGCTGGTTATAATTTAACGAAATAATGAAAACGCCCATGACAGGGATAATGTGTCGGGTCCGGTTCTGTCGCTTAACATCACCGTTCACGTTAGCGTGGTGCCACACTAGGCTGTCTGCGACGAGTCTGTGAGTGATGGACGGGTGAGATGCAATCAGCCACGAAAGTTATTGCGGGTTCGGCCGTGGAATTCCCATAATGGCTGCAGTGGGAACGTGTTGACAATAGGAGAGCTTTCTCGGGATGACTGAAACGACTTCGATGATGTTTAAATAAATAGTTGCCTGGAAAAGTATTTCATTGTACCGCCCAAAATGTACCTGCCCCAGAGAGGCTCGAACTCTCGACCTTCCGATCGCACAACATAACAGTCGGACGCTATAGCCAACTAAGCCATGGGGCAGCTCCTGATTGTTCTGAACACATCTATATCTTTGGAAGAGAAATTATATTTGTATTATATTCACTGATCCCGAATGGACATTATTGGCGGAGCTACCATACATGTCGCCATCTGGCTTTGCCATGGTGTCATTGGGGACCGTGGTGCTATAACGTTGACCTTTAAACAAAAGGCCGCCCTGCTGTGGCGGTGGACTCACCATCGCATATCTAAAAGTCTGAATTAATAAGAGAGGCCCGAGTCCAACGAGAGGCGCTGCAGCCAGAGCTGGAGTCAGTGATTTGGAGAAGTGACATTCCAAGAATACGCCTACTCAATGGCCACCGACCAGGCACCTCAAGATTGTGATCCTGTGGAGTGGATGTGAATTAGACTAGTGACCAGTCTACCCAACTGTTGTCCTTGTTTAGCAAAACATAATGAGCAGAGACTTGCCACGAGCCTAACTGAAGGCAACTGAGAAAGTTTGTATGTCACAATTGTAGATGCAGCTGGGAGTCTTGTGAATGGAGAAGGACCGGAGAAAAGTCAATAGGCAATTCCCACTGAGATCTGGGGTAAAGACAGTCGTCCCAAAGTGAAGTGATTACTCCTCAGCCTGAGACACAACTGAAAACAGACCCTCGTGGGATAGTTGCGATAACTGAGATCATTCTGAAGCAGGGTAAAGTCATCAGCCATCACACTACGGTGGACGACTGCCATGGTACTCACAGATCTCAACAGGTAAGGGATAGCGGTAAGCTTAATGATATTCCGATACGCTGAGTTCCCCACCATCGCCTTCGTCTCCGCGTGGGCCGGAAACCTGTGGAATTATTATCCAGTGCAGCCGATCCAGCCGAGTAAGGTGTACACCGTGGCGATAATAGTTATCTGATACCGGTGTGAGTCAGGAACGCTGTTGACATATTTTCAGGGAGCAGTGCTCACAACGATGCCGTCCATGGGCACTTCGTATAGTATATGATGTTGTCCACAGGCCGGTTTCATGGACCCTAACGTCACAATATCACCTGCAATTTGTCAGCCAACTGATTATGAACTTGATATGGATGACCACTCACAAATTTTAAATAAGGGGGATGTGCATGTCTGATGGTATGTTGAGGTGAGCTTGGCGTTTTAACCAGTCAAAAAACATGGCTTCCGGTCAGAGTGCCACGCTGTGCAGTAGTGGATGTACCTATGCCATTGGATGCTCCTCGAAAGAAGAGGGCCTTGGTCAATGAATAGGTTAGGCCACAGTGGACGGAAGAACGTTCTTGGAGGTCGGGATGTCGCCCATGCATGCATGACAGACTCGATGCCTGCAACGCGGATGCGGCGGATCTGCACGGGCCTGCCAGTGCGGCATCAGGAAGGCAAAAAAATAGATGGCAACACTTGGTCACTGACGCTATGAGACAACACAGGTGACATCCATGGCTTCCAGCGAGTCGCCAGAAGTGTCATGGAAATGCTCAGCTGTGGTCCTGGAGCTGCACGCAGAACATTCTTCAAGGACGCGAGCTTCTTAGAACACGTTAGGGGTGGCACGGACTCGGCATCAGCGTGGGCGAAGTAGTGTAATTACTACGGGTAGGTGAGAACAACCTGAGAGCGTTGGTGAATAAAAGATCAGAGCGTAAAGCAGTGTAACCATACTCAATATCTGGGGATCATGTTTGCGAGTTTCGTCCAAAAACTACCTGACCGAGAACGGGTGTTGTGAATAAGCGCAAAACGACAAACGGACAGTGACAACAACCAACCACGTTCCCTCAGCCATTATAAAATTTGCGCAGTTCACCAAGTCCTGCGTCATCCATGCTTCTCCGATCCCAAAGTACCACGAAAGCGCCGATGCGACTTCGCGCCTCTGTTCAGTGAGTTCTCTGATTGGCTTCCTTTGGTTGCTTGTAGCTGATACTTTGCAAGGGGTTACTGATTATCGTGACCTTAAAACAACAACTAGCAACACTCACGAGGTTGGGGTGTCATTCCAGGAACTGGTGCTCGGGGAGCCGGGACATCTAGGTGGCATAGATGTGTGTACTCTCATGTGGTAGGCTGAGAAAACTCACCGCATCATAGCTGTTCAATATGCCAGTGCCATGGGATTACGTGCCGATATATCGGCAGGTCTCAAGTTCTCTGCATTGTCCTGACTCATCATGATCGTCGCTTGCAGATATGGGCAGGACTAAAAGAAAGATTTAGGAGCGGAATATTTCATCGAAATTGGGCTCACAAAAGATCTTGTAAAGGCTATAAAGCACTTCACAGGAAGTGAAGGGGTGCACGCGGCTCGTCACTGCTCCGAACGTAAGTCCCTTCTCCGATATGGAAGGCATATAAGCGTACATATGTCATTCGGCCTGCGGCTCACATGCGGGCAGATGAGTAGTACCTATGCTGCGGCGAGAGTAGCTGTCGGGTTGCCAAACTCGGTGCCGATATCTTCACTGGTTACAAGGTAAGCGCAGAGTCTGTAATGAAGCCAATGCTAGTTCTATATCCAAAAGGCATCAGTATAGTAGGATCATACTCTGGGTAACACGGAGGTACCGGTTTTCGGGAGGGCACTACTCCGCTGAAGAAACCATCGAGATGCCAGAGAGGCACTCGACATCGCCGCCTCTGGAAAGGTGAAGGTACATTGACCAAAGAAGCCACTATCAGAGCTGGAGGAAAGATACAAGGGTCTGGAGGCGGGTAGAGTTGTCGGAAGGGTTGTGTTGGACGTGCCCAGTAATAATAGCTGTTGCGATGCAGTGCTGCAATTCGCGGTCTTTATTTGTCGCGTCCACTGATAGACTTGAATCTGAACAACAAAAGAGGTGTATCAGCAAGTACATCTTGGATTTCGTGCTGTGAGCACAAAATAGTTCTGGATTACCGAACGACAGTTCCCAGATACTAACCCTGCAAATTTCGTTGAAACTATCCCATAACATAGGGATTATTCATACCGCGCAGCATGGATAAGGGTTTTGTCTGAAAATCACTGGAAAGGTTTGAGAAGATGTTGCGAGGTGAGAAGATTATTGGGTTTACGGTCTCGGAGGTAGTAGAGAGTACCATGAGAATATTATCATGGCAATTTGTCCGCAAGCGATTCCTATCCATACCATATATTTTCAGCGATACAACCATATTAATACTGTTCTCTTAGCAATAATATTCTGGTGTACTTACAGGGAGCGTCTGTGGGTGGCGCAGAGAACGGCCGCTTGAAGGGGATCATAGCAGAACTAGTAGAAGACTCGTGCTAGTTAGGGAACATCTATTACGTGAAGGGAGGTGACACAAACCATTAAAACCAAGAGTAATCAGCCCTGAGCTATGGCGTCCTGGCAGCTGCGTTGAAGTCCGAAGGTACGCCCCACTCAATTCTGCTGCTTAGATACGAAAAAAGTGGGATATTGATGAATAATTATCTTCGATGAGAGGACAAGCGGGGTAAGCCACACGTGTACCATTCGAACAATCAAAGAGTTGCATCGGGTGTGACCGTGACCATCCCCCGTGACTTCTCTAGTTCTTGCACAAGCCTTGTGAGTTCTCACTGGTGGAATCTATCACCCCCCTGTATCGTTTTCCGGGAAGATCAGGTTATTGGGACTAGGTATCTCAGAAAGCGCTTGTGTCGGTACTGTGGCCTAGTCACTTTTTTTCATACATGATCGTCATCCGCTCTGGAGTCTGGACAAGGAACTTGAAGCGATGTTCCGACTCCTCCGATGTGAAAGAATATACAGATCAACTTCATTGAATGTAGGGTATTACGTTTATCGGAAGCAGGGTCCTTCAACTTGGTAGCCGTTTCAACTTCGGACCCCGAATGATTTTCTGTCAATATACAGCGAGCTTCCTGACAGCGCTTGTTACCCTTTTGTATTTTCGGCCCGCGTAAGCTTTCTCTGTCAAGCTTAGTATGTCAATCTTGTATTACTGGTTTATAAACCCTGACCAGCTCACACAGCTTTTCTCGACCCCGCCATTCTCATGCATAGTGGTGAATCTCTGTCGGGTGCACACCATACGCACCACATGCCACCTCCGCCGCAGCCACAACTGTCCCACCCGATGTCCGGACAGGATAGTAAGCATCTCAGGCCTTGCTCTCAATTCACTCACAGACGACTATACAGATGACAATGAATCCATCGCCTTCTCGGGTTATCGCCCCGTCTCCAAGCAGTTGGAGCGGGGAAATGAGATACATAATGACGACGCAAACCCACCTTCCAGTGACGATGAAATAATGAGTTCCCCGCTTAAGAAAAAGAGAAAAATCCATGGAGGAATAGGGTCCCTGGCAAGAGGCAATACTGCCCCAACCAGTCGACGAGTCGTGGTACGGGTGATGGTAATTATTCATCCCAAGCCAATAGGTCCCCTGGTGCTGATGTATCTACCCCAGAATGTCCACACCAAATTTTTGCCTCCAACCCGGGCCAGGTGGGTGTCGAAGTCTTGGCATCGCTACCGTCTACCCAATCTACTTCCGAATTGCAGCGCACGTTCCCGCCTTCTCTTTTCATCAACCCATTATTTCCAAGGTTTTACGAGCAGTTTTTCATCTCTTCGTTTTACTACCCTGAAGGCCGTGGTGCTTCCGTCCTCGCAGAGTATGATCACCTCTACGTTAACTTGCCTTTGAATAATACTCACATGCATTCACAGCAAGGCTACGAAAGTAGCTCCCACCGCACAGATCAATTGGCCTTTGGATCCCTACGATCTGTATACTCCGCGGTTCACACAGGGTATCGGAAAGCCGAAAAAGGGATTGTGTCCTATATGCTTTGAATCATCCCGCGGCGGAGACACGGATCGTACCGAATGGCTTACCATGAAATGTTCGAACTACAAGTGGTAAGCGATTTCTTCCTTTTCAAGGTGGGCTCAGACTAACGAATTATCAGAGGAATTGCATGTAGTATAACTGGTCAATACTAACTTTTCGGTTTAAATTATCTTCACTTTAGCTATCACATGCAGCATACACATGGTATGTACCGCAGCACGCGATATTGCTTAATATCTGCGACTCACAGACTCCCCAGGTATATCTCCGGCGACTAGACTCCCGTTTTCTCCGCCAATAGAGTTTCGCACTATCGCAAGGCCAATATCTGAAGTCTGCAAGCGGGAGAAATCAGAGTTGATGCAGGGAAAATGTCATGAGTGCCGCGAATGGGTTACTATCGAGAGTGTTCAAACTCGCGAAGTCAAGGTGGGCAATGTCGCACCTCTGGCAGTGACACCCGTGCTTATAATGGGCATTGGAAAGGTCAAAGAAAGCTTCTGGTAAATAACGATTATGATCTTGCACATCTCCAGCCTGCTTATATATCTCTTTTTCTTCAAGGTGGAAACACGCGGCCAAATGCCACAAATCGTCCACCATCGTCGGAGAAGGAAATGTTCACTGTCGGGACGAGGTTTTCCATAGACTGCAGCGATACGAACGGAGAACTAAACGGAACTGAACACGTGGAAAGCTAAGACGACTGAACGCGACGAGGGTCATACCTTGGTCGACTCCCTTGTTCCCTGCTCATGGCTTGTTGTTGCTCTGTGCTTTTTTGTTACTCTGTAATCTTTGTGTTTCCAGCAATGAGCCACATTTTATGATGTTATCCGCAACACTTACGACATGAATAACGTGCGCCTCAAGCCACATGCCCGAGTGGGGTGAGAACCGGTGAACGGATTGATGCTTGAATCGAACAAAGGGAACTTTCATGATGCCGTCGGAACCCTGGATGTTGTTTGGGCCCTGGGACCTTGGAGCGAAACAGTAACAACCAGTCCATGAACATCACAATGGAACTGAACAAAATATTGGCTCAATGGCGTAAAAAGAAGCTCCTTTGTGGTTCCATTCATTGTGAGCGTGATCATTATGCCTGCCTCCCCGATTCTCCCTCTCCGGCCGTTGCGTACACTTCACAGCGCCTCCCTCATCTCCCTCCCGCATCTGCGCCACACAATGATCTATGCACTCACTCTTATGTACCTCTGCTTGCAGGGCCATGACTCCTCAGAACTCTCTCTCGGGTGCTGAGACGAGAGAGTGTGGGCGTGGAAGAGGAGGGTTCCGGGTTGCATCTTTGCCTACTCTTGCTTTGGTGAATGGACAACCACGCCCTACATATGCTAATGGAGGAGGTGCTGAAGGTGGTTGTTAGCGGACTCCGGAGGAAGTGGAGGGTAGCGGGCGGCGCAGAAGGCCCCTGCGTCAAAGTAGACCGACAGCAATTGAGGATGGATCCGTACTTTTCCTCCCTAGGATATGTCAATGCTGGAACATATGAAAGCTTCGTTGACGCCGGATTATGATCTTAATTTGTCGCCATATATGTACAAGGCAATTGTACTTGGACAAGAAGATGAGCGCGCAGAGACAAACCTAGCGGGTACGGAGCGTCAGCAAGTCGTTCCGTCAACACATTAGAGAGGGCAGAGAAAACAGTGAAACCTAAACCCAAATCGCGCATAGAGCACACCATCACAAGCAGACACAAAGATCAAATCTGAAGGTCAACGCAAACAACCCACCTGTTGCACATATACCCCAACCAACACACGATTGATGGCCGCGGGGGAAGAAGAGGCGCCCGAGTCACCAGCGGGGTCCATCTGGAGCTGCCAGGTGAAGAGGTATTTGTACAGCATATAGAAGAGGGAAGAGGAAAAATGTGGCCACGGCGAGGCCATTTATGATGGGAGAGATAATGGAGTATCCAAGTGCTGGGGGCAGGACGGCGCAGGGGGGAGCGGCACAAAGAGCAATGGGGAGCGGCAACCTGAGGGAAGAGCATGACACGTCAGCACGGGACAGAGAGCAGCAGAAAAGAACGAGGCTCAAGACTCACCAATAACAACCAACAATGTCACATCGGACCCCAGCGTTCCCCACGCAACGTCACGCAGGGTGTAGCAAATACTATAGATCGATCTCGGAGTGGAGCCGAGGAGGGTGAGCTTGACGTAGTAGATGATGAGTGAGACGATATTCAGGAAGCGGCCGGCGGTGACAGAGATGCCTTGGAGGACTATGGACATACCAAGGCGATGGGTGAGCGGAAGTAGGGAGACAAAGGCATAACGTACTTATATATGTCAAGAAGAAGGTGCTCGATGCGGGCAATTTCAGCGCGAGCATAGAAAGGGCCTTTGCAGGGTTCTGGATTATGCCTGCAGGGCGAAGATGATGCCGGAGCTGAGAGTGACGACGAGGAAGCGTTGCTAGGGTATAGAGTGCACGGTCAGCAAGTCGCATAATACAGTTAACACGATAAGCGCAGACTCACGATGACCTGAACCAAAAAAAAACCTATCCATCAAGCTGAGCTCTATGCCCACACCCGTCGGGATGCCCTCTGGGAAGGATGCCCTGTATGACGCCGGTGATTGCGGGAGAGATCGTGCAGAGCCAGGCAAGCCACTTGTAGGTTGCGCAGAGCGAGGCGATGTTAGACACGGTGCCCATGAAGGTGACTGAGTAGTAGCGGAGGATGGTGGGTGAGCGGATTGCCGCGGCGGCCACGCATACACGTACCTGGAATGGCCCAGACTATGATAAGTCAATGGTCAAGGCACAGCTCAGGGCGCGCCTGATCCGGGCCTCATATAGGTTGAGTCCAATGTTTCCCGATACAATATGTGGGGGTACCACCTCAATGTATTTGTCGGACATGCGGAGGGGGCGCCCATAGATTAGTATCTGTGCGGCCATGTGTGCGCTGATCTGTTGGCGGAGAAGAATGAAGGCGGAGGAGAGCGGGTGATAGGACGCCTTAGAAAGTGTTTTCCTCTCGATCTCCTCGCCATCGCGCAACATGAATGGCTATGTGTAGGAGACCGAAGACATCGTGGGGTGATGCATTAGACAGTCACGGGAAAGTAGTCGTGACTGGCCTGCCGGAAGCTGCTGCGGCGATCGGGTGATTGCCTCTTCATCGTTCTAGGCTGACGGTGTGCAGGACAGGTGAACCGTTATCATTCTGAAGGCATCTTGAGGAGAGCTGCGTGTTTGAACATGAGCTAAACAACAGCGAGAGATCTTGAGATCGAACCTGAATTTGGTTTTCGAAGATGGGTGGATGCGTAAGCCCATAGTGATCGTTGGACTTGAGCATGGTTGCCATAGGGCACTAAGCACACTGGAGTGCGGAATAGCCACCGCAGGAAGACTCACTGGGGTGTCTTGTCGGTTGATGCCCTTCGGTGGGCATACCCGTTTTCCACTTGCTGTCTACCCCGAGGCCGGCCGCGAGAGAGACGGGCTGACCACTCGTAGATGGCTGGGTGGACCCACTGGGATCACAAAGTGAGAATTTTTTCGTAACCGTTCACCCACGCTTACTGCGAAATAATATGATACCCAAACTGAAGTCTCACATGGTGCAAGTAGTGGACGTACGCACGTATCGCAGAAGTGGGCCTTGGTCTGTTTCAGGTCATGAACGGGGTACGCCACAGTAGACGGACGAATTTGCCTGGAGGTCGGGATGTCGTCCGTGCCTGATAGTATGACCCCGATTTCGGTGGAGCTGGACGGGCCACCAGTGTCGACTTCTTGGACGGCTTAACACTTGAACACGCTGCGAGACATGATGAGAACACGTGCCACGCATAGCTTTCAGCAGCAGCCATGTGTGGAGCAGGGGTGAAGAAGCGTCTTGCGGTTCTATCAACCGTCAGTGCATGCAGGGCATTTACCATGAACGGGAGCTTCATGGATCAGAATTTGGCGATATGATTACTACGGTAGAACAGAGAGTTTGTGAATTGGACGTCAGAAGGGTTCTGACCATAGAGTGCCGGAACAATAGGATCAGTTCGCGATTGAATTCCGTCCAAAAACGACCTCCGAGGATGAGAATAGGCGCAAAAAAGCGAACTGTGACAACCCCCAACCATGTTTCCCTACACATGTTCAGCCAAGTGAGTTTTTCGCAGGGACGTCCAAAACGGTGTTGATGGATTGGGAAAACCCAGAAACCTAGATTCCGTATCCCAATTACGTAAGGCCAGACCGGGGATCAATACCTAGGCTTACTGGCAAACTTCTTTCTTTCTCCCTTGGGACTCCCCCTTTCCGTTTGTGGAGCAACCTTCTCATCCCCCACTCACAGATGTACGTAGCCAACTCGAACGTGAAGCGCGCGTGTTAGTCGACTGCAGTAATATCTGCATTCCAAATGCTGGTCTCCGATCAACCCCTTCGGTTGTGCTTACAGTAAGTAGCTTTATAGGTTTTTCCGTCGCGAAGTTGCATGAACTCGTACTGTAACCTTTCCAACCTTTCCACGTTTGCCGGCACCTTCGGCACGCCACTGTCCTGAACTGTTCTTCCTCCTTCATATATTGTCACTCTCCTTTGGCACCATCCCTAGAGATCCCGAAGGGTTCCTTTGTATTGCAGGGCACTCAACGTGTACTTCTTAGTAATCAGTGGCACTTTTATGTTCCCTAATCAGCTACTAGTACTCTCCTGATTGGGTGGTCGGCGTTCTTTTCAAGTTATGTACCTGACCAAGATCTGAATTCCACTAAGCGTTGAGCTCTAGAATTTGCGGGTGTGTTTTCTCATGCTCGCCTGCTGGAATATATAAGCGCCTATCCCGATATCCAGCTCATCCATCCCTCTCTATCTTGTCAACAAGTGCCGTACCACAGTCCTGTCCCTTCAATTCCCGAGCATTTCCGACCAGGATACTCAGTGAGTGCTAGCTCCCGTCCATGACATCCCCCCATGCTTCGTACGTCGCCACAGGTGCAGCGTGGCGACTTATAACTCGTCATCTGTCCACTCCACTGTGACGAGTCACTCCCCTCCATCTTTCCTGCGCGTCCCACTCCCTGGAGTCGGATTATCTCTTGACTTATTTTTCATACTTACAACCAGGAATACTCACATAACACTTCCACGTAGCAGGCTACCTGACCCGATCATGCAAGTCTCGCAGCCACCACGACCCACCGGCACATCCCAGCCTAGTCCCCAACCTACCTTGTTCGGGCAGAACCATGACTACTACCCCGCTCACCATCAACCCAAATTCGTGATATTACGGGTGCGCGCTCGTAAGCAGATATCCATGTCATGCCGACATTAGTGCCACTTGCACTCACCGGACCCTTAGTGCGCTTATTGGAGGAAAGAGAAGCCCGAGGGCTTAACTCGTTACCACCCACGGTGAAAGGGAGCGGAGCAGGCCCAGAGGCAATGTGTCCTACTGCCTCATTCGAGTCCATAATAGTGGCAGCGATCTTGGGTTCGCCCGAGTTAAGACTCACATTGCCGGAGCTTTTTTACATAATTCCGCGCCGGTACACATACTACACCGACATGCCTAAACATCTGGTACGTACTGTTCTCCCTGGTCCACGCATACTTCTGACCTTGGCCTGTCATGTTGTCATGTGCTGATCAACCTTGTCATCGTGGTGTTTATAGGTCTCGTTAATGACGATTCTGACCAAGAGCGGACGGTTCCAGGCGAAATCCCCTAATGCTGGCAGGAAGGTGCGTACACCTATGTGCTATCCCAGTGTATGGTTCCGCTCACGTCTAACAGATGTCTAAGCTCTTGTGGTCTGTTGTCGGTCACGACCCCACGCCAGTTGTGATACTTCCTCCCATCGGGAAACTTTGCGAAGCCCTAGACTGGAGACCAGAACAAGTGCCGAACTTTAAACTAGAGGATGGTCGAACGATCTACACCCATGGCCATAGATAGGGCTGAGTCGGAGCCGTCAGGCTTGTCTTCTGCGCCTGGCTTCAAACCCGAGCATTGAGCGACGCTAGCGAAGCCTGCTTGCTACCCTCCGCCTTCGCCCCCGGACTTCAGTTGAGAATGGGTGATCAAGACAGCCGGAAGTCTGAGGCAGGCGCGAGGGTCAACGGCAGCCAGACCCACGAGACCACCTGGACGACTCGGAGTGCTAGTCAAGACTACGACATCTAGGATGCGGCAATCATCAATACTTTGCATATGCACTTTGTATGATCTGTTCTGACACAGGCCGGGGTCATGGATCTCAATGTCACAATATCACTTGCAATTTGTCAGCCAACTACTAGTAATTATTTGCATGACCACTCACAAAATGCAAGTACTTGAGGCGGGTGTGGATGAGACCTGCGTGCACGCCATTGCTGAACACAGCGTGTTAGTGAATCTCCGCGGGGACAAGGATGCTCCCAGACACAAAGCGTCGAAACTGTAAATCAAAGGCGGCGTGCGGGGCCGGCGGCATTGGAAAGTCACGGGAATGTAGCTCTGTGATTGGCCTACCCCGCGCATCTCGCGAGACGTTTGTTGCAGCGATCGGGTGCTTGACTCTTCGGTTTTATCGGCTGACGGTGTGTAGAGCATTTGGATCCGGCGCCGTCGTAAGCCCCAGACACTGGCGTTGTCATCAAGCAACTTGAAGAGGGCAAACACAAAGAGCCAGAGTCACTTCTCAGAACCAAGACGTAACGCAAAATCTTTTACAATGGCGGGCAGGAGGAAGGGGCCAAAGTACAGGTCATCAAGAACATATCAAACGAGTAAATGAGCGGTAGTAGCGGGTGGGCGACAAAGCAATGATCCAGCAAACATTTAAATCTATGAGGACCCCACAGAGAGACTGTGATAGTCTTGAACACATTCAGAGGGTCCATACCGGCGTGATGATGGTCTCAGGATGCCAGCGAACTTGCTTTGACCGAGCACGCCGAGCGGGCGGTGAGGAGCGAGGTGAGGACGAGGGCAAGGAGGCACGGCAGGCCGGTCGGCGCGAGCGCGAACAGGGCGAAGTCGGAGACGTGCACGCACGGCGCGCAATGCGCGAGCGGGAACGGGCTGATACTGTACTGTTCTCTTAGCAATAATATCCTGGTGTACTTACAGCCTAGTAGTACTAGTACATTGAACCTGCTCAGTACCCCTGATCCTGTGTCATCTTTCTTTCTTGATCCGTCAAAGGAACTTCATTCGGCGCATCAGAAAAGAAAGATGGTAGATGATGTCGTCGTTCAAGGTCAGGCCTTTGACAAGGGCTGCCATAGTCTCCTCCTCCCTTGCGTCAAACTTGTCGTGACAGGACGGGCGTACGCTTGAGCTCCCCCCGCACCTGGCTGCCGCGCTGCTTGATCTGTGAAAACAGGTGAGTGGGGTATGAGATGTCAGGACATGCATACCATATTGAACACATCACCACCCGCTCCGACCTGCATGCCGTGTTCGGAGCAGGCGACCCTCCAGGCCTCACACAATAGGCGGTCCTGCTATCGTCAGAATAAGGCCTGTGTATCCGGGCCCGACGACTGCTCGGCACGTCGTCTGCGTTGTCGCCCTGGGTAAGAAGAGCCTTGCGCTTCCGGGCGTCAGTAAGTTTGTCGCGCCTGGTCCTGGACTCGGCAACGTCCTGGACTATAGAAACGCGAACAACAGGTCAGTCAGAGGGATGTGGGATCAGACCCATGGTAGGACACTTACAATGTTGTTGTATTTTTTCAGACGTGTGCCGTTGGGCCCGCCTGCCGCTCAAGATGTCCGTCTTGTCGGTCGGGACATCTCGGACGGGTCGCAAGCCGTCCTAGGTGTCAGGCTGGATGACTGACCTGGGGTTGCCCATCGTGGGCCCTGCCACAGGTTGGATCTCGAGTCCCTGTGGGGAGGTAAGTGACGTCGTGCGTAAACGCGCAACTTGCGCGTCTTCAACGTAAGCGAGACCTTGCGTTGCCGGCGTGGGGAAAGAACGGTCTGACTGATCGCATCAATTTATAAAAACCATCTTTTCTCACGTATCACGTGACCGAGTTTGCCGTGCTGCTCGGGCAGGGCCAGGACACCGGTATGACCGGGTCGAAAACCAACAGCCTACAGTCATGCACCGGTGTCAGTATAATAAAATGTGGCAAGTAGTAGATTCGATAGTCTGCAGCGAGTCAGCCAAATCGTTATGTAAATACATAGATATTCTTATATTCATAGCGAGCTCCTTTGTCTTGCAAAGACAAGACGAGTTGTCCACACCGTCCTTTCATACCTTGTACGCGTCATCGGCTTACGCAAGTGTACCGGAGGACGTCATACATCCGCGTTTTCATTACTCTTAATTCGATCAATTATAACCCGCGGCTCACTAGTCCTGCATTGCACTCCGCGCTGCACCTTCCCCTTTGCACTCCCTTTTTGAATTCGTTGTCATTGGCGTAGTTGGCAGCGCCCGGCCCCGTAGGGCTTGGTGGCAGCGATGGGTCCCGCGCCCGTGCGCGGTCGACTGCCGCCCTGAATTTTGACATGGCTAGTCGCCGCTGCGACTCGTTAGAGTAATGCGGAGCTCGCGCTCCTCCAGCTCGACTATCTCATATGTCCCGTGATGCTGAGGGTCAACTTTATCCGGAGGATGATCGGCGGGTGACGACCGCCGTCCGCCTCGTCTCGCCGACCATGACTGTATATAATGTCAACATTAGGGGATAAACACGCGAGAATCATCATACCTTGTATACTTCTGTGGAGGCACTAGAGTCACCGTTCTTACATATATGCACACTGGCATTTTCATCTCGCGCCAAGTCAGTCGTCCTCTGGATGTGACGAGGGTGTGGTGGTCTTTGAGGACGGAGACGGGGGATTAGAATTACTACCGACGAGGTTTGTCGTGGACGACAGGGATGCGTCAACTGACCCGAACGGGATGGAGCCCTGAGTGTACGCTAGTGGCAGGGTCCGAAGGGGTCAATTTCAAAGAGACTGGGACGAGATCCATGGGACCCAATGTGAACGGAGGCGTGTTGATCGTGATGACATAACTGAGGAGGAAGTGTTTCGATCGACCTGCATGGGACCATTTACTAGGAACTAGAGGGAGGGTTCCTCTGGGTCATATGGCGAGTCTTATGTCTTGACCTGATGATGGCCTGCCCCAGTCAAGGGGAGATGATTGGATTGATCACTGCGCGCAGCGCCCGTAAGCCATCATCAGCGGAGAACCACAGATTGCACATACCAGCTTCAACCCGCCAAAAGACACGGTATTCCGGGAAATTGTCTGGCCTGCAAGCTTAGGGGAGAGTATGAGACTGAAGGGCCAGTCTCCGTCGCCAATTTCGGCCCAGGCGTGCTGCGGGGGCTTTGGTCAAAGCGGGATGTGGTAATCGACGAGGAGGTTGGAGTGCGTGATACCTCTGTGACGGGCCTCATAGCAGCGGACGACGACGAGGATGCGAGGATAGGCTTGCGGGCATGCTGAGGACGCCCTCGACCTTGAGACGAAACAGGTAAATGGAAGGTTTACAATTAATTTATAGCAGGTCATTTTACAAATAATAAACAGTTTAATTATGCTCACCGCCCCGGCGTTGTTGGATGTACGGCTGCGCGGGACGTAGTCTTGGAAACAGCGGACCCGACAGCGCAGGTCTCTGAGATCGGCCGCTTGCCATCCGTGTCGTAACAATCGGACTCGAGTTGTTCGCCTGACCCTGAGAGAAAAAGAAGGCTGTCCGTCGAAACACCCTTCTACGGTGTCTGGGTTTCCGCAAGGTCATACTGTACGGGGACAAATTCGAGATTGGTCTCCGCTTCTAGAATCGTCTGGTCGTCCAATGCGTGGGATAATGCGCCAACCCTCGAATTGCCGACAGTGTGTTGTTGTACCGGGGGAAGATATCTAGCTTGGGGCCGGCGCCAGATCATGACTGAATCAATCATTGCCTATGTAGAATTCAAATTTCAAAATCAACCCCTGCGACACGGGATAGGAAGGCCCCGTACACTATTAAGGCCAAAGACAATAAATGCCACCAAGGGAGCTACGGGACGTCACTATCGTTCACGGAAAGGCAAGTGTGGCAACAAAGAACGTACTAGCAGCCTGCAGCATGTCAATCCATATCGGGGCGACTTGAATGAAGAGGACGGGAGTAGAGTCGTCATGGAATACAGTGGTGATTGGTACAAAGCCGTTTGAGTTCAATTTGTCCAGGAGGGTACCATACGCGCTATAGTGATAGACAAACATGTAAGCACCGAAGGTAATTAGTGTGATACGGATTAACAACGCACACCGCCACCACGATACGATAACTACTGAACACGATAAAGCGCAGTAATATCGAAAGTGAAACAGGGCTTGTTGTCTCTATGAATCGGAACGCCCGCCAGTGTTTGTACAGGATGCCAATAATGAGCACTTAAGGCCCCAATCAAAACAGGATTCCCCAACGTTCATTCGAATTCAAGGATCTTACCATCGAAGACCGCGGTGACCATTATGAGAGCAAGCGTGACACCGTAAACAACATCCTGACTGTAAAGCGAAATAAGAATTCCAATCTTCAAGACGACAATATGCGGGCAATTGCTGCTCACAAGGCGGTGAATTTAATCATGGTGCAATAAAAGTTTGCTGATACGACTCTGTTAAGGATGGCGCCTTTAAAATCGACGGGATCCTTGCCGACCTGCGTTATCGATCAGTGAAGAATCCAAAGTCATTTTCTAGAAACTCACGAAGATGGAAGGATATGCGAATGCCACAAGGAGGATGTACGGGGTCACAAGAAGCTATTCACAGAAGGTCGAGAAGGGTCGAATAGACATTGCCTGAAATTAGAATGTACCACGTATGTGGTCCAACTAGACCGCTTGATTCCATTCATAGAGTTGGGGTTGCCGATAAAGGTATCGTGAATATCGAGCCAGAACTAAAGAGAAGAATTTAGTACGTTACAAGAACATCGCATGGTTCTGTATATACCTGGATGACGAGGTTCATCATAGAGCAGGCAGTCATCACCTGGGCACCTTCCGTGAGCGCGGCTTGAGCCAGACAAACATTCCGTGGCACTTCGCCAAGCGGCTTGACAACGGTGTGACCTTCGGTTCCATGGTAGAGCCTGGGTGGATCGAGATAAGCTATGAATGGATACTCCACAAATAGAAGTACTCACGGAATAGAGAACACGACACTGGAAATGATAGAAGTAATACAATAGTTAAAGAATGTGGGATCGCGGCTAACTGTCCGGGAGAAAAAGGCGAATATAAGGACGACAACCAACCCAATGTGCCCTCCTGAGATTTGTAGCGCCAAGAAAGCAGTTTGGCTTCTTCGGAGGGCTGCCAGATGATGCGTGAATATTACCACAGTGGGCGCTACATAAACAAAAACACACATGCACTATCATGTTCGAATTTCTGGACCGCCGCCACAGCCGCGGGTGGGAGATCAAGTCGAATATCAACCTTGAACCCCTCTCGATGACACTGGCTCGTCTCGGCTGAAGGCAGTTGATTAGTACCTTGAGTTCATAGAGATTCTGGTAAACGTACTATCCAATAGAATTTGAACATTAGCGGAATCCTGAGGCGTGATAGCTTGACACAGAAAACATAGTCATTGGGCGTGAAGAAACTGAAAGGAGCATTTACACTGTGGAACAGTGCAGTTGGTCTCCACTTGCGTGAGTTCGGCGCATGTAGCATTGCACTAAGAATACCAAGACATTGAGCTCGCAAACAGGTGAACATGAGATATGAGAACGATTACTCACAGCAGCCATATCCGCCTGTCTCAGCGTCAATGAATGAATGACAGGGTTTGATTGTGCATTCACTGTGTGTCGAGATCAGGTAAATATAAATGGGGATGCTAACTTGCCAAGGAAGCATTACCTCCGGTGGAAAACAGGACTAGGAAATAGACGCAAAAAATGGAGGGCATAGCCTTTCGGTGATAGCTCAGATTATAGTAACGACGCAGAGCAAGAGTAAAGGCGACGAGAATGAAGGGCATAGTCGTTCAGCAACAGTTGAGATCATACTGATAATGAAAGAGAAGTGGAGGCCACATTGAATCTCGGTTGAGCTCAATGACTCACCAGAAGCCATCTGGACCATCACCAGCCGAGGTCCCACCTCGGCTGTGTAAATGACTATTCATGCTCCATCGAAAACACATGGAGACGGAAAGCGCTGTCATCTCCCATGTTTAACCTATGTTCGTTCTCAAATTGCAGCCAGTATGGGTTTGTACCGTGGCAGCCTCAGGCACAGTCAGGATGAATGAAAGAATAGAGAGCTACGCCGTGTCAGAATGATATTAGTAAGTTGCTTTCTGAACATTAGCCGAAGCAACTCACCTTCGTCGTAGCTGGGTGATATAGCAGTACGCTTCGAAACTTGAATGACTAGAAATTGGACTCATGACCTGTCTGCAGTCCTTATGCGACATCGATGAGGTATGCCTTCTGTGTCTTAGACCAGCTATTGGTATTAGTCGGGCAACTGCCTACGAGAGCCTTCTGTTCGGTCGGTACATGATGATGACGCGCGGAACATTCGACGTGGCACAGCCAGTCGATCCAGTTATCATTCTAATGGTATGTTGAGGTGAGCTTGCGTCTTTTGTTATGAAGTAAACAAGGGGCGTGAGTTATCAGGAAGGACTTGAGCGCGTCGCACTCACATTGGCACATAATGGCCATACTAACTATCGGACACGTGTCGGTCGCTGATCACACGAGTAGACGTGGCTTCCAATAGTACCCATTGTATCCATGCTCTCCACACCGGACTCTCATACTTGTATACACGGTAGAGTTACTGCCGTCCCGTCTCGGTTGACAGCTCGATGGATATACTTGCTTTCCGCTCGCCGTGTATGGCAAAGCCGGCCTCAAGGTTCGGAGTTTGGCACGTCGTGGATCCGGTAAAGCTTAGAGTGAGAGGCGTTTTAACCAGTCAAATAACATGGCTTGCGGTCAGAGTGCCACGCTGTGGAGTAGTGGATGTACCTATGCCCTTGGATGCTCCTCGAAAGAAGAGGGCCTTGGTCGATGAATAGGATAGACTACAGTGGACGGAAGAACGTTCTTGGAGGTAGGGATGTCGCCCATGTATGCATGACAGACTCGATGACTGCAAGGCGGATGCGGCGGATCTGCACGGGCCTGTCAGTACGGCGTCAGGATGGCAAAAAATAGATGGCAACGCTTGGTCACTGACGCTGTGAGATGGGATGAACACACGTGATATCCATGGCTTCCAGTGAGGCGTCAGAAGTGTTATGGAAATGCTCAACTGTGGTCCTGGAGCGGGACGCAGAACATTCTTCCAGGATGCGAGCTTCTTAGAGCAAGTTAGGGGTGGCACGGACTCGGCATCGGCGTGGCGAAGTAGTGTAATTACTACGTGTAGGTGAGAACAGCATGAGAGTGTTGGTGAACAAAAGTACAGATATGGGCGCCTGAGGGTGAATAAAAGATCTGATCATAAAACAGTGTAACCATACTCACCATCTGGGGATCAGTTCCACTGTTTGCGAGTTTCGTCCAAAAACTACCTGACCGAGAACGGGTGTTGAGAATAGCGCAAAACGACAAACGAACACTGACAAGAACCAACCACGTTCCCTCAGCCATTATAACATTTGCGCAGTTCACCAAGTCCTGCGTCATCCATACTTTTCCCACCCCAAAGCACGAAAGCGCCGATGCGCCTTCGCGCCTCAGTTCAGTGAGTTCTCTGATTGGCTTCCTTTGGTTGCTTGTAGGTGATACTTTGCAAGGCGTTACTGATAATAGTGCCCTTAAAACAACAACAAGCAACACACACATTGGAGGTTGGGTTGTGATTCCAGGGAGAGGTCCTCGGGGAGCTGGGACATCTAGGCGACATAGATCAATGTACTCTCATGTGGCAGGCTGAGAAAACTCACCACATCATAGCTGTTCAATATTCCAGTGCCATGGGATAACGTCCCTATATATCGGCAGGTCTCAAATTTTCTGCATTGTCCTGCCTCATCGTGAATGTTGTTGCAAATACCGGCAGGACGAAAATAAATATTTAGGAGCGGAATCGTTCATCGACCTTGGGCTCACAAAGGATCTTGTAAAGGCTATAAAGCACTCCACCGGAAGTGAAGGGGTGCATGAGGCTCGTCTCTCCTGCGAACGTAAGTCCCTTCTGCGATATGGCAGGCATATAAGCGTACATTATGTGGTCCAGCCTGTTGCTCACATTCAGGCAGATGAGTGGTACCTACGCTGTGGCGCGACGCTCGCAGCTGTCGGATTGCCTGGTGGAGCCAAACTCGGTGCTGATACCTTCACTGTTTACAAGCTAAGGGCAGGGTCTGTAATGGAGCTGCTAATCTGATGCTAGTTCTATATCCAAAGGGAATAAGTATAGTAGGATCATACTCTGGGTAGGTGCCGCCACGGAGGTACCGGGTTTCGGGATGGCGCTACTCCGCTGAAGAAACTGTCGAGATGCACTAGAGGCACTGGACATGGCCGCCTCCGGAAAGATGAAGGGACATATTAATCAACAAAGTCACTATCAGAACTGGAGGAAACATACAAGGGTCTGGAGGCATGTAGAGTAGTGTGAAGGGTTGTGTTGGAGGTGCCCCAGTGATAATAGCTGTTGCGATGCAGTGCTGCAATTCGCGGTCTTTATTTGCCGCGTCCACTGATAGACTTGAATATGAACAACAAAAGAGGTGTATCAGCAAGTACATCTTGGATTTCGTGCTATGAGCATAAAATAATTTTAGCAGTGTTGAACGACCACTAACCCTGTAAATTTTGTTGAAAATATTCCATAACATGGGGATTATTCATACCGCGCAGCATAGCGCGAGCTATTGTTTTAAAACCACTGGAAGCGTTTGAGAAGATTTTGCGAGATGAGAAGATTATTGGGTTTACGGTCTCGGAGGTAGTAGGGAGTACCATGAGAATATTATCATGGCAATTTGTCCGCAAGCGATTCCTATCCATACCAGATATTTTCAGCGATACAACCATATTAATACTGTTCTCTTAGCAATAATATCCTGGTGTACTTACAGGGAGCGTCTGTGGGTGGCACAGAGAACGGCCGCTTGAAGGGGATCATAGAAGAACTAGCAGAAGACTCGTGAAGAACTAGTAGAAGACTCGTGCTAGTTAGGGAACATCTATTACGTGAAGGGAGGTGACACAAACCATTAAAACCAAGAGTAATCAGCCCCGAGCTATGGCGTCCTGGCAGCTGCGTTGAAGTCCGAACTTCGAAGGCGCTCCTCACTCAATTCTGCTGCTTAGACACGAAAAAAGTGGGATATTGATGAATAATGATCTTCGACGAGAGGACAAGCGGGGAAAGCCACACGTGTACCATTCGAACAATCAAAGAGTTGTAAGTATCGGGTGTGACCGTGACCATCCCCCCGTGACCTCTCTAGTGGAATCTATCACCCACCTGTATCGTTTTCCGGGAAGATGATGTTACTGGGACTAGGTATCTCACAAAGCGCTTGTATCGACGGTGGCCTCGTCACTATTTTTCATACATGATCATGTCATCTAGTACATCCGCTCTGGACAAGGAACTTGAAGCGATGTTCCGACTCCTCCGATGTGAGAGAATATACAGATCATCTTTATTAAGTATTGGGTATTACATTTATCGGAAAAAGGGCGCTTGGTAGCCGTTTCAACTGCGGACCCCGAATGATTTTCTGTCAATTTACAGCGAGCCTCCTGACAGGGCTTGTTACCCTTTTGTATTTTGGGTCTACTACCCGCGTAAGTTGGCTATTTCGAGCTTAGTGTGGCAATTTTGTAACTAGTTTATAAACCCTGACCAGCTCACACAGCTTTTCTCAACCTCCCGCTACAACTGTTCTCTTGATTGCCACACACTGCAGGAAGACCGGGCACTTACCCTAAGTACATTATGCACCACTAGTATATCAGTGCAGAACACACGGATTTTAAGTGCTCTGAATTCAAGTGCGCCGGTTGATTGGCGCGACCCTAAAATCTAGTAGAGAGAATGGTTCTTTCAGAAACAATTTACACTGATTTTCTGCCTTTTTAGTACTTAAAATTGCAGTTGTGAAACATAGATAAATCAGTTCATTATAGTGCTGAAATGCTGTTCAGAAATACATGTAAAAGTAAGGGAATTGGAGAACTGCATGGACCAGATGAGCACACAATATGAGGCGGGTAGACACAAACATGATGAGTCCCAGGTGGGTCTGGATCAGATGTTTCAGGCGAAGGAGATGCATGGATGAACCACTGAGATCAAAGATATTGCTGGGACAATGGAGGGAAGTGTTGATGGGTTATGCGCAGTAGACTAAGTACGATGGTCTCAGTGAACGATAGCTTCACTGTAACATGTATAGCTACCTAAGTACGATGGGCTATACATTACGATTAGCGATGCGTGTGTAACTATGAGAGACGATGCGTACCTCAGTGAACGATAGCTTCACTGAGGTGCGACTGCTCGTACATCTGAACTATATACTAGCTTCGGTCATGCAGGACCGAAGCTATGAGTATCCTCCCTACGTTGATGCCGGGCACGGCCCTGCTGCGTTCCACGCTTACCAACGGTGTCGTATCCCAATACTCCCCCTTAAGCCGAACGCAGCCCAACGAGCGCATTCAGATGCAGGACTTTGTGCCGTGGAAGAGCCTTGGTGAACATGTCCGCGGCCATATCTGCTGTCGGGACGTAGTCGACCTGGATTAGCCCCTCCTGAACGGTGTGGCGTATGAAGTGATAACAGATATCGATGTGCTTCGTGCGCGGATGATATTCATCGTTCTTCGTGATAGAGATGGCGGAGATATTGTCGAGGTGGATGGTGAGTGGCTTTTCAAGCGGGCGTGCGATGTCGGCTAGGAACATGCGCAGCCATAGCGCTTCCTTCGCGGCGTGCGTGGCTGCGATATACTCGGCCTCTGTCGTGGAGAGCGCGACGATCCCTTGCTTCTTCGAGCTCCAGGAGATCGCGCCGCCATCTATTGTGAAGACGTATCCTGAGATCGAGTGCTGGTGCTCTTGCGACGCCCAGTCCGCGTCTGAGAATCCTTCGAGACCTCTGTGAGCGCCGCCAATGATGAGGCACTCTGACTTAGTTCCTTTTAGATATCGGAATACCCTCTTCACGGCCTCCCAGTGCGGCCTACCGGGATTTTGCATGAACTGCGCCAGGAAGGAGACGGCGAAGGAAATGTCTGGGCGCGTGCCCAGGGCAGTGTACATGAGCGAGCCAATGGCCTCGCGATAAGGTATGTTGCGCATGTCGTCGAACTGGCGCGGGGTCGTGGGGCATTGCGATAGACTCAATTTATGGTGGGGATCGAGCGGCGTGCTTAGCGGGTTGGCGTCCTGCAGGTTGAAACGCTCGAGTATTTTATCGATGTACGCACGTTGTGAGAATGATATTGTGCGTCATTTGCGGTCTCGTGCCACTTCTATCCCAAGTAGCCAATGCAGGTCGCCGAGATCCTTGATGTTGAACACGGTGCGTAGCTCGTCTTTGAACTTCCGGATGACCTCCTTCGTATTTCTGGCCATCGTGAGGTCGTCTACGTCGACGGCGACGATGAGCGCCTCCTGGCCGATGTGCCTGTGGAACACGGCGTGTTCCACCTCGCAGCGAGTGAACCCGAACCTGAGTAGTACGCTGTAGAATAGTTCATACCATGCCCTTCCCGACTGTTTCAATCAGTAGATAGCGTGGTTGAGGTGGCATACGTGGTGTTCCTTCCCAGGGGCCTCATATCCCTTTGCCTGACGCATGTAAATGGTTTCTGTGAGGCGAGCGTTGAGATACACGCCGTCTATGTCCGTTTGCTCTAGCTCCCAGTTGTTTCTGGTGGCGATGGCGGCGATGACGCGGATTGCAGATAGCTTAGCGGTGGGTGAGAAAGTTTCGCTGTAATCGATGCCTTCCGCTTGCGAGAACCCTTGAGCGACGAGCCTCGTCTTGCGGTTCACAATCTCGCCGCTGGCGTCGTGCTTGTACCGGAAGACCAACTTGCTTCCTACGATGTTTGCGCCAGGTGGGGGTTCCACTAGATCCCACATCTTCACTCTCTCGTGTTGGTCCAGCTCCTGTCTTATAGATGTGTCCCAGAGCGGCCAATCCTCGTGGGAGCGCGCGTCGTCCAGACTAGTGGGGTCGATTCCCACATGTGCAGCTGCGGACATCGAAAGTTCAAGAGGGCGACACGTCACCCCCTCTGTTTCCACGTACTCTCCCAGCTCCTCCAGGACCGCTAGGGCCACGTTCCCTGTGGGGATGGGCAGTCCCTTGGGGTACACAGGGGCGTTCGCGCGACCGGTGCTGCTGCCTGCACCGTCGGCGATGTCCCTTATGTACGCGGACGGTTTCCGCGTCCGGTGTCCCCTGCCCAGTGGCTGGTCTTCTGGGGGATCTGGCACCTCAAGGCCCTCGAGCGGATCGACGCGCGGAGTAGCTGGGGGCGGTACGGGCGGCTGGTCTTGTCGAGCGGCGCTTTGACTGCCCTGGGTGGTTGACTCCCCCTCAGTCTGTGCATCGCTCGGGGTGACCAGGACAGAGTTGTTGAAGGTAATGTTTCTTTCGATGCTCACGCGATGTTTCCCAGGCCAATAGATCCTATGGCCTTTGCTTTTGTCGCTATATCCGACCCATCTGCCCTCGTCTGCTTTGGGCTCTAGTTTGCCGCGGTCTTCTCTGAGAGTGTAGACCCTCGCGCCCCACTCAGGTAAGTCCGTCAGATCGGGCTTTTCACGGTGCATGACCTCATACGGCATTTTTCCGTCCAGTGCGTGGGTCGACGTTCGATTCTTCAACCATATGGCATGTTGTACTGATTCCGTCCAGAGGAACTTCGGTAGGTTTGCTACTAGGTGCATCGCTCGTGCGTGTTCCAGCAGCGTGCGGTTCAGTCTTTCTGACACACTGTTTTCCTCAGGTGTGTCATGCACGGTTAAACTGCGGACTGTCCCTTTAGATTTAAGGTGAGCGGTGAACTCCTCGGACAAGTATTCTCCCCCTCGATCCGTTTGCAGGCGCTTTAGCTTCGTGCCGTGCTGGGTCTCCACCCACGCCTCGTACTGCTTGTAGCAGTCGAAGGTGTTGCTTTTCTTTGCCATGGGCACTAGGTAAGTCCATCTGCTGTGATCATCGGTAAAGCTGACGAAGTAATCTTTCCCATTGTAGCTTTGGGGGTTCGCGGGCCCTCGTACGTCTGAGTGTACCTTCTCGCCGAAGCTCGCGGCTTGCGGTCCTTCCCGCTTCTGCAGGACGGGCTTGCGAGTCAGCTTTGCTTGTGCACACGCCGTGCAGAAGCTGGGCTGGCTCGACACGTCTACGTCGAGGCCGGTCACCGTGCCATCCTGCACAAGTTTCCGGGCGGCCTGTGGGGAGATGTGCCCCATGCGGCGGTGTAGCTCGTCCACCGTAAGTGACTTGGTCGTGATGTTCGCGACCGCTGCTGTAGCCTTATGCTCTACTTTGTAGAGCCCGTTCGAGAGCGGGACCTGCCCAAGCAGCGTCCCCTTCGCGTCTCATATTAGACATTTTCGGTCCTGCAAGAGGACCGAGTAACCGGCTGCATCGCAGCGCGTCAGTGAGATTAGGGTGAACGCGAGGTCGGGGCAGTATAACACGTCTTTCAAGGTGACGTGCATCGTTGTCTTGCCATTGGGGATGCCAATCCTCATATTTCCTATTCCTGTAGCTTGGAAGACCGTCTTATCCGCGGCGTTGATCGCGCGCGGCGTGATTGCTTTGAAGGTAACGAAGCGATGCTTGTTCGGCAACATGTGACCTGATGCACCCGAGTCGTAGACGTCGATTTCCTGACCAGTCAATGGACTCGTTTCCAGCGCGAGTGTGGTCCCAGCAAAGGTAGTTGTGAACGCAAAATCCTTGCTTTCAGCTGCTGCATTTGCTGACCCGCCTCCCTTCTTCTCTTCCTTCTTCTTGGTTTTTGAACGGCAGTCTGCCTTCAAATGACCCTTCTTGCCGCACTTCCAGCATTCCACGTCGATCTTCGTGGTGCTGGAGGTGCTTGCGCGCGCTTGGGGCTTCCCGCGACCTTTGGCTGCCGTGAGGGCGTTCTCACTCGCCTTGAGCTGGTGCTCCTCGATGGTGAGTCTCTCGAACTCGTCAATGAGCATGCTAACTACTTGATCTGGTTCTAGCTTTGCCTTGGCGTTCGCGGCAGACATTGTGATAGCGTTGATGAGTGAGCGATATGATTTGGGGAGCAAGCCGAGGATGACAGTGACTAGGCCGTCGTTGGTGAGTGTGGCATTCATTCCAGATAGCTGCTCTTGCATTCTCATGAGACCTTCCAGGTGCGTACGGACGTTCGACTCGTCCTCGCATTTCATCTCGTACATCTGTCGTCTCATGTTGATCTTCACCGTGAGTGCTTTACTTTCGTGTTTGGCACATACCGCTTCCCACACCTCCTTTGCCGTCATTAGGTTCCGTACTTCAATGAGTACGCTGTCCGGGACCTTGGTGAAGATCTGGGCCATGATCGTGGCCTCGCGTTGGTTGTAGTCGTCCCAACGCTTCTCTAGATCATCTAGCTCTTCCTCCTGTTCGTCCGTTAGCGAGTGGCCAGTAGGGTAAGTGGGAATGGGGGAGGGGGGGGGGATGCAGGCAGTTCCCTCCAGGTGTCGTTTTGCACCACGAGTTGACGCTAATGTGGCTAACGTTTGACTTTTCCAGGTAACCCAGTTCGTGCCATCTCGGGCAAGCTTGGGTACGACGAAGGACTTCGAGGTAGAGGAAGACGTGGTGGGCTCTGCGGGGCCCATAACCTGTTGATGGGTTATGCGCAGTAGACTAAGTACGATGGTCTCAGTGAACGATAGCTTCACTGTAACATGTATAGCTACCTAAGTACGATGGGCTATACATTACGATTAGTGATGCGTGTGTAACTATGAGAGACGATGCGTACCTCAGTGAACGATAGCTTCACTGAGGTGTGACTGCTTGTACGTCTGAACTATATACTAGCTTCGGTCATGCAGGACCGAAGCTACGAGTATCCTCCCTACGTCGATGCCGGGCACGGCCCTGCTGCGTTCCACACTTACCAACGGTGTCATATCCCAATAGGAAGATTCCTTGGTGAAGACAATAGAGGTGACAGCTTCAGCCATGACCTGCTCGATGGAGTTCAAGATATCAGTGGGTGACCAATCTCCAGACGCATGGATATTTCAGACCTGCAATACCACCTGGAAGACCCTATAATTGCCATGCAACAACATCATGCTGATAGAAGACACCATACACCTTGGTGTCTGCATCAGCAAGGTGCATTGGGAAAATGTACACAAATACATGCACCACACCATTGATCTTGGCATCCTCGATGTCTTGAGTAGGTCAAAAAAAGACTTAGGAGATACTTGCTTCAATGGGTAAGAAGAGCATCAATGAAGCTGCAACGAAGAACAATGATGCTGCCCACAAAGACAGGTACGGAAGTGTTGAGATTTCCATAGGTGGCAACTGCGATGTTAACCAGTGAGAAGAAGAAAACAGTGGAAGCTATCCCAAAGCATGAACTTATAGGTGCCATTAGTCCGGCAAACCTGTAAGGTGTCTCGAATTTGAACGATGAACATTGTTTGATTATGAAATAATGCACTGGTTACAAGCAGAACAGACTGCATCAGCGGTATGACTAGTAATTTGTTATTCACCAGAACATGTCCATGCAGTCTACATATACACCGGCTGGTGAGGAGCGGGAAATACTGCAGGCATGTACGCATACAGCTACATTTGGCAACAAAAAATTAGCATTTGAAATTGAGCAGTGATGCACAACCAACTACTAACCACACCGAACATCTGTGTCGCTATTGTTTAGCACCATTCAATGAGGCACCGGGTATGGGGGCGGGGGTGGAGGGGGAGCCCAGTGTGCCCTGTCAGACGGTGACACAGACTCACAGCACTCGCTTGAGATGGGGTGGGGCAGCAGGGATGTGCACAAGGTGTTCATTGTTGGGATGGTATTCATGCTCAGCCAGTGAACCCTTGCCATGCCCTGCACCTGACTGCAGCACAGCATCAAAGTGACAAGCAGACTCCCTGAAGATGCCATGTACACATGCTATAATGTGCCTTCAGACCTGACTATGCAGCATGCACGAACTTATCCCTCACCCAGTGTGGTATCCAAGCCTGATCTAGGGTACACCACACAATGGCCTTCGTACTCACCTTATTTATGTTCTACGTGCATCCAAATCTAAGATAAACCATCATGCATCAGCAGTTACCACCAAAAAATAGATACACAAATTTTATTTTATTTTTATTTTATATCCATTTATATCCATTGAGCTGTGGCTCATGCAGGATAATACAACACATGTAGCTACCGATAGACCGTTGCAAAGATGATGAAACATATGCCCTAAGGCAGGGGGTCCCAAACTGGACTAACTCCCCTATGAAAAATTAATAGCTGTAGTGTAGTATAAGTTAGCTTAATAAAGGGTGCAGGCATATCCCGTAACATGGTCGAAAGAGTCCTTGTCGAGTTCTTCTAAGTACGAAAGTGTAAATAACCCGTGTATCTACATGTACATTAGTTATTACATAATCCCAGTGGGCCCCTTAAGGACCCACTGTATAGTTTATGCGTGGGAACCGGCTAGCGGTCCCCATTGCATCTTACTCTTACCTGTCACTACGTAGCATTCAGAATACCACTCATTGGTCAAGTTCTGCAGTGCCCTTGTGATACAAGGTCCTAAGATCGACATCTTTACACCTTTTTGAACTATCCTGCGGTTGATCGCCACGCGACCAGCCGATAGTGGATTCGAAGCAATCTTGAAAAAGATCGCTACGTCGACGACTAACAATCGTTGAGACCCTCCAGTAGACCTCTACTGTCGGCTGCGAGCATGATGATCCCACGCAGTCGAAGACGGACACGAGCGATGAGCTCGAGGTCCACACCCCAGGCGCAGCCCAGCAACACGACGGCTGACGCTATCCTGGACCAAGAGACCAGGATGATAGAAGACGGAGAGATTGTAGATCTCACCGCCCTCGTCCCCTCAGTAGAGGGCGAGGAAAATCCCGACCACGTCTCATCGAGCGTGGCCGAGGAAGAGAGGACGCCAGGTGACGAGCCAGCGCCGCCCCCGCATCTCTCTCTGCCCAAAGACAAAGGAAAGGGCAGAGAAGTCTCGCCGTCGTCAGACGGTAGAGCAACAACGTCGAGACGGGCACAAAGCCACGACTCAAACCGACGCTCACGAAGTAGAGCGACGACAATCGTCCCTGAAGGAGGACGATGGCAAAAGAGACAAGCCCCAGACGATGGTCAGGACTCGGAATACTCAAGCTCTAGTCGCAAGAGCTCGAGGGCTCACGCCATCGACCACGAGACGGCAGAAGCCCTGAACAAACAGGTGCAGGCTGCGCTGCACCGAAGTACACTGACACGCCATAAGCACGATCAGCTGGCATCGCAGCTTGACAACGCTGCCGCCGCCCTAATGGCAATCGGCAAGGAACTCCACCAGGCGGAGGAGGTCAGGCTGCAAGACGCAGCCACGCTGGAGGACGTCCAGAAAGCACTCCGCCCACGCGGGGAACACGTCGCAACTCGTCCGAGCTTGCGACAGTCCACAGCTAACGAATGCAGTCGCGACGCGTGCCGACAGGAGCGAGACAAACAGCGAATGCCACCACCAGCCGTCCCGGTCGAACAGGACGTAAGGTTCGGGAACGAGCCTCAGGAACAACCGGCTGCCCCAACGGACAGCCGTAAAATGATCCAACAGATCGTTAGGGATCAGGTCGCCTCAGAGCCTGACTCTGAAACGACGACCGAGAGCTTAGAGCTCGAAGTCGCACACTGGCAGTGTAAAGAAGCCGCAGCCGCGCGCCACCACACACGGGCACTCGAGCTACTAGCGAAGAACGCTGAAGAAACGGTGGCCCACAGCCACACCGCTCAGCTACCCGACGAGCAGCTCACGCAAGCCGTACAAGACGCACGGCAAGCGCGCGCAGCCTACAACAGCAGGCTACGGATCTGCAACGCGGGACTGACCGGGGACACCAGGCACAAAACGCCCCCGGAACCGAGAGCACAAAATGCTCCCGATCCCGAGCCCGGGGCCCGTCAGGGCATATAACAGCCTGCCCCGCGCGGCGTCACAACCGCGCGAGCGATCCATGGCCCCAATGGAAGGCCAGGGAATCCCTGACCAGGCCGACATCGTACCAATGGAGCCATATGACGGGATCACATGGATGATCCGCGTGGCGTTGGCAGACGCCGCAGACACAGACCCGGAGAAGTCTGTGCTAGCGAAGGCCGGCGTAAAATTGGCCCACCCCGAGCCATATGCAGGGGGATCGGACCTCGAAGAGTTTGAAGTCTTCATGGCAGCCATCCTACGATGGCTAAAAATGAATTGCCTCCTAGGGCCAACCAGCATTGACACGCAGGTCGGCTATGTGGGCACTCGCCTCACCGGCGAAGCCCAGGAGTGGTTCCTTTGAAACGTTGAACGCTTCGATCGCCAGGTCCGCAGCTGGACCGCTGGAATCAGTGATGCAAGGCCTTCAAAAGAGGTTCCTGCACACACTGACATACCATCACACATCTAATAAATTCGACGCGGTCATGCAAGGCATGAAAACCGTTCAGGAGATGCTGAACGAGCTCACGAAATACGCAGCACGTATGATACAGCCGCCAGACGAGTACACGTTCCGGAGACGGTTCGTATTGGCGCTACGCGAAACGCTGCGCAACGAAGTCCTCAAAAAGGGCTATAATGCCGAGAGCAGCTCAATAGAGCAACTCTTCGATACGGCCCGAATGATCGAGGAGGCATCCCAATACAACATGGGGATGCGCTGCGCAGAAAGTGCAGCAGCAACGGCAAGTGCCGCCCGGCTCACAGGGAACAAGCCGTTGACACAAACGGGCAGCCTGTTCGCAAGAAGCGGAACAGGCCAACGGCTACCGCCCTCACGCCCAGCACAAGCTGGACGCCCGCCTGAAGCTAAACAGCCTCAAGCGTCAGGATCGTCCCCGCGACCTGCCCCACCGACGAAAACGTCGGGCCGGCCCAACGACAGGCCCAGCGGCAGCCAAAGCAATACCACATGCTTTGAATGCGGCCAACCTGGCCACAAGAAGGCAGAATGCCCCCGGCTTAGGTCCGGTATAAGGACAGCGGCTGTGAGGCACGACGGTGAAGCCGAGGATCCGGAGACGGATCCCGATCAAAACTCTCTTCAACAGATTGATGAAGAGGGGGAGGGTGATCCCCAACCCAACGACACTCCGGATAACGGAGACACGCCCACTGAAGAATGGGACCCTGAGCCGTCCCAATACTATGAATGGGACGAAGAGGTGGAGGACACCGCCTACAGGTCCAGCGCGATCAGATTCGCGTGTTGGGTGCATTTATGCTCCTGCACCAAAATCAAGCATAATATATTCAATTTATTGTGTGGTGTTTCAATATTTTCTCATACTGTTCTTGTATCATGCATCCATTCCCTTGTTTATTTTCGAAATTTTCTAGCCACTCCCTATCTCTCCATTCCATTCTGTTATTTCTATTTTCATAGGCGGCTGCACCCAGCGGAGTTTGAAATGACTTCGACGCGCGAGCCCTTGGGCGCTAAAGGGCCGGGTGCAAGTATATGCCTTCTGAGACAGGATTACACTCCTCTCTCAGTGACAATAAATTCACTGAGAGAGGCGAGTAGTATCTTTCATATTTACATAGCATGTTGACTGAAAATCATGTAGTGTATTTGATTTTAGGTATTGTATTAATACATCAGTGACAATAAATTCACTGAGAGAGTGTATTTGATTTTAGCTTTCTAAGAACTCTACCGAACCTTCCCTGCCATAGCCCCTAGTTGCTAACAAGGGTTATGGGCCCCGCAGACACTTCGCAGAAGCTTTTGGGTGTGGAGAAGCTTGCAACAGATGGAAGTAATTGGCCTCTGTGGCGAGCTACTCTCACAAGTTATTTTGAGTCCAAAAATCTACTCAGGCATATAGAAGGGAGAGCCATTCGACCTCCTGATCCTCCAGTCATGCCCCCAGGCCATATTCTCACAGAAGCTGAGGAAACTCAGATAGAGAAGGCTGAGGAGAAGCTGGAGAAATATCTTGCCAGAGAAGGACAGGCAAAAACCCAAATAATCGTCTCAGTGTCAGAGTCACTAGCCCTGATGCTACAGAAGAGACATACAGCAAAAGAAGTCTGGGATGCATTGGTCAAATTAGAACTCCCGCCACTACGGGAGATCAACCATGAGATCAACCTCATCGATCCCAACAAGCACATGCGGTATCGACTACCGAAATGCCCCGAACACTTCCGAGAGGAACTGTCAGCAAAGATAGAACGATACACCACTGCAAAGTGGTGGATTCCGGCAGTAGCGCAGCAGGCAGTGCCCATGCTGTGTGTGCCGAAGAAGAACGGTACGTTAAGAACCGTCTTCGATCTGCGCCAGCAGAACGAAAACATGGTGAAGGACGTCATGCCCTTCCCGGATCAGGATATCATACGCAGCGACATGGCTCGCTGCCAATATCGAACTAAACTCAATATGTCAGAAGCATACGAGCAGATCCGGATCCATCCAGATCACGTAGCACAGACAGCCTTTGCCACGATCCTCGGCACCTTCAGGAGCAGTGATACAGATGGGGGACTGTAACACCCCATCAACATTCCAACGGCTGATGACAGCCATTTTCCGCGACTGCATAGGTCGCTTCGTCCATGTATACATGGACGACATCTTCATATTCTCGCTCTCAATACAAGAGCATGAAGAACACCTCTACATCGTCTTTGACAGACTAAGGAAGAACCACCTCTTTCTGAGCAAGAAAAAGGTGGACCTCTACTCCATCCGAATGGAGTGCCTCGGCCATACGATCGATGGCCGAGGGGTACATGCCGACGAGGATAAGATGCAACGCATCCGCGAGTGGCGCAGGCCACAGACGTTCAACGACGTCCAGCGTTTGCTTGGGCTCGTACAGTATCTGGCACACTACATGCCGGATGTTAGCGCATATACCACCCCGCTATCGGGCTGTGCGCGTAATAACCGTCCATTCACACGGACGCCACTGCTCGACAAATGCTGGCAAAGCATTAAGGCATTGGCCTGTAAGGCCCCGATCCTGCGTCCAGTAGATGCAAGGTGCCCAGAGCTGATCTGGGTGATCACCGACGGATCAAAAGCCGGCGTCAGTGCGGTCTACGGCCAAGGTCCTGACTGGAAAACTTGTCGACCAGCCGGCTTCTTGTCAAAGAAGTTCAGTGTTGCTCAGCAACACTACCGGACTCACGAGCACGAGACTATCGCGGTGCTCGAGGCTCTCATGAAATGGGAGGACAAACTGCTGGGGCGAAGGTTCACCCTCGTCACAGACCACAAGGGACTCGAGTACTTCGAGACCCAAAAGAGCCTATCTGACTGACAGGTCAGATGGTGGGAGTTTCTCTCACGGTTCAATTTCAACACCGTTCATGTTGATGGTGTAGAGAACAAGGTAGCGGACTGCCTGTCGTGCTGCTACGAGAGCGACACGAGTGATGACAATCACCTGGACCACGTCTTCGTGAATGCGGATGCGCGTTTAGATCCGGACGGTGAGTTATTGCCCACCGACCGGTATGTCGAGCTGCGAACAGCGGCGACAAGACGCTCTAAACGCCTCGCTGAGAAGACAGAGGCGGGAGTAACGGAAGCCGCTGCATTAAACGAGGGCTCACCAGAGCCCGCAAACGTCGCCGCGTCCAGCGACGACGATGATGACGTCAGAGCCATCGCCGCAGGGAATGACGGCACACCCCTGCGCGGGATCGTTGAGCAAGGCGTAGACCTGTCTAAGGTCCTACAAGACGCGTACCATAGGGACACCATGTTCACAAAGATCATGGCGCACCCGGACGTGCACCCAAGATTCGGGATCCGGGATGGGCTGACCTGGACGAAGAATCAGCTCAAGAGAGACGTCATTGCCGTCCCCCGCTCTGTTCTTCAAGGGGGAAGGAGGCTGATCGAAATTATCATCGATCGGGCACATCAGATAGTCGGCCACTACGGCCATCTGAAGACTTCGAACGTAGTTCGAAGAGCATATTGGTGGCCGGGCATGAACCCAGACATAGAAGCGTTCTGCACATCGTGCACGAGGTGTCAGCTGACGAAAACCGGGCCACAACGGCCCAAAGGCCTACTACACAGCCTACCCATTCCGGATAGGCCGTGGCAGTCGATTGGCATCGACTTCATGGGGCCCCTGCCCAAATCCAACGACTGCGACTACCTGATGGTAGTCATCGACCGACTAATGTCGCTCGTACACCTCGTGCCAACCACGACAAGCGTGTCAGCCAAGGTAGTAGCCTGGCTGTTTCTGAAGGAGGTCATCCGACTGCACGGAGTTCCCGACTCCATCGTCTCAGACAGAGACTCAAAGTTCACGTCGATCTTCTGGCGTGAACTCCAGCGACTCATGGGGACTAAGCTCCTCATGTCAACTGCCTTCCATCCACAAACGGATGGAGCAACTGAGCAGGCAAACCGCTCGATCGGCCAGATATTGTGCGCGGTCGTCAGAGACGATCAGAAGGATTGGGCAGTGAAATGCCCAATGGTTGAGGTCGCCCTCAACAGCAACGTCAGTGCGACCACAGGGTTTGCTCCTTTCGAGCTGATCCACGGCTATATGCCGCGGATAGACCTCCCCATAGCCGCAGACACCCCGTTCAAGGGGGTGGCCCGGTTCGCACATCAGGCAAAATGGAACCTGATGGCGGCATGCGATGCAATCATAGAGCATTGAGTGACGCAAACATTTCACGCAAATAAGAAACATATGGCGAGCGACAGGTACGTGGCCAACGACCGCGTCTACCTTTCGACACAAAACCTAACTCTGTTACGTATCGAGATTTCCACTAAGTCAGAACTGGAAAGGACAGCGGCTTCAACTTATAGGTTGCGCCCCCAATGAACTATCGTCCTAGGTATTTCGGAAATGAGTCGGAAGTCGGAAAGTACTGAGCCAAAGGTTTGGTCGGAACTTGAGTCGGAACCGAGGCGGAAAGCGGAAGACGGAGAGACTGAGATCGAGCTAGACTCGCTGTGCTAAGAACAGGAGATGGAGCGAAGGAAATCAAGTATCGAAGGTGATTATCTGATTGCAGAATAACAGACATACATGAGGGGGTTTTTATACAAAGCGCAGAGCAACAAGTAATGGTGTTGTACTAAGCAAATTCCGGAGGAAGCGGAAGTCGAGTACAATGTGTGGGAACTAACTAATTGGGAACAATGGGACTACAAGGGGGGTTCAGGGTAAGGTAGAACAATGGCAAAGAACAAGGGGTCGGAAGAACATATCTGACAACGAACTACAAGGGTGACCGGATATATGTTTTTGATGGATGGCGAGGTGGGTCCGGTGGGTCCGAGTAATAGAGTCGAAAGAACAAGGGAAATGTACAAGGGGCGGAATGTCGGAAATGTCGGAGGGGCGGAACGTTGTGCGGAGCTATTGGAGGGGCGGAACTGAGGATCGGGAGTCGGAAATGAACGGTCGTAACAGTATCTCCCTTCTAAGGTCGAGCCCCGCGAGACCACAAGTCGGAATCACGTGACCTGTGAACAAACGCGTCGGAGTTTGAAATATAGGCGGGAAACAAGACGCGTCTTCTGTTTAGTCCATCATGAGCACTCCAGTCGACTTCTCCAAAATGACCAGTGCTGAGATGAAAGCACACTTTGCTGACATGCTCGCGCAAAAGGAGTTGGCCGAAAAACGCGAGGCCGAGGAAGCGGCGCGGAAGGAGAAAGAGCGTCTGGAGGAGGAGCGCAAAGAGAAAGAGCGTGAGGAACAGGAGCGTCTGGAACGGGAGCGGAAAGAGAAGGAGGAGCGTGACCGCAAACGTCGCGAGGAGGAATCGCGCGTCCGCGAAGAACAGCGGAAACGGGATGCGGCCCAAAAGGCTGCGGAAAACAAGGCCGTGGCGGAGAAAACGGAACAATCCCGGGTGAGTCGGAAAGGGTCTGAGCCTCATCCCGAGACTGACTGAAAAAAACTTGGTAGAAAATAATCGTTGAATCCGATTCCGAACCGGAGTCAGAAGACACGGCGGAAAACACGCCGTCTCCTGAAGGGAAGGGAAAACAACAGGAAGTAGTTCCTGTTGTGAACCTTGTGGCGGATCGGAAAAGGAGGGCGGACGAATTTCAACAGGCCAGGAAGAACAAGATGGCCCGCATTGTCGACCTCCGGGAGTTGGGGCCGGAGAATCCCGCGACCCGGAAACGGAAGACAAGGGACGGGGAAGAAGAAAAGGCGCCCTGTGACACCTGCGAGGTAAAAGGACTAGAATGCGTCTGGTCAGAAAATCCGCGGGAAACCGCCTGTGAACGGTGCCGCAACAAGAAGAGGCGGTGCGTCGTGGACGGCTGTTCCGCGAGGGTGGAGCGGAAAAGGCGGAGAGTCGAGACCGAGGGGCCAGAAACCCCTAAGTCGAAACCAAGGTCGAGCGGGAAAAAGACGGCGGAAGGGGTTCCGGCGACCGGGAAGGCTGACATGTCGCCTCTGCTCGACATTGCAGAGTGTCTGAGGGGTATCCGGAGATCCCAGCGCGGGATTCGGAATACGCTCGAGGAGATGTCCGCGGTTCAACAGCAACAGCTGTTGAGCTTCCAGAACCAGATGACGGTTTTGTCGACGGTTGTGGAGCAGATCAAGCGGGAGTTCCAGTGGCGGAACAATATGCTCCGGGAACGAATGGAGTGGCGGATGCAGGAGGAGGATGGTGTGGAAGCGGGTCCGAGCCAGGTGGTGGATTCGAGGGTGGAGACAGAGTTGGTGAGTGTGCCGATGGGGCATGCGGAAGAGGGTGCGGAAGCGGAGAAGGAAGAGGCGGAAACAATGAGGGAGGAGTAGGGGTCGAATAACTTGTAACATAGTTTCTTGAAGTGTCGGAAATCATAATGGAAAATTAGTCGGAAATGTGTGTGACTTAAGAACCGTAAGAAATGGGGGTATCGGAAGTGGGGTCGGAATTGACTAGGGCGCGGAAACGGGGCCAGGCTTATCAGGATATGACTTGTGAAAGTCAGAGACGAGGTCAGAGGCGTGGTCAAGTTCCGTGGCGGAAATCCACGAAGTCTCTTCGTCAGTGTTTTCATAGCCTGCCCACTTGACTAGGTACTGGAGTTGGCAGCGGTATCTTCTGTCGAGCTTGGAGTTGAGAATTTCCGAAATCTCATATTCCGGTTCTCCGTCAATGACGACTGGCGGAGGCGGAGGTTGTTCTCGATTCGGAATTGTATTCGGAACTGCGGGTTCAAGCATGGAGACATGGAATACCGGATGTACTGCGCGCATATTGTCAGGAAGTCTGAGGGTGAAAGAACGACTGCCGGCCTTAGCGATGATTTCGTAAGGACCGAGGTATTTCTCAGAGAGCTTCTTCGAGGGGCGAGTGGTGCGGAAGTTTTCCGCTTTGACAAAGGCTTGGTCGCCTATCTCGAATGCCGGTTGCGGAAGGCGTTTCCGATCGGCGGAAGTTTGGTATCTCTTCTGGGCAGCGGTAATGTTCTCTCGGAGGTGCTGGTGAAGGTCGTCAAGTTCCACAACGAAATCTCGGGCTCTTGCAGAGGCGAGGTCGCGTTCAGGGTGGATGGCGAGATTCGGGTGGTAGCCCTTGTTGGCATAGAAGGGTGAAATTCCGGTGGTAGCGGAAGGCGCGTTGTTGTAGGCAAATTCCGCGAGCGGAAGAAGGTCGGACCAATTGCTCTGTTGGTAGTTGCAATAGACGCGGAGATACTGCTCAAGGGTCTGATTAGTACGTTCCGTTTGTCCGTCTCCTTCGGGGTGATAACCGGAAGTGAAGTGGAGCTTCATGTCGAGAGCCTTGCCGAGTGTGCGGAAAAAGGAGGACACGAATTCGGATCCACGGTCGGAAGTGACATGGGAAGGGATTCCGTGCTTGGAAAAGACGTGGAGCACAAAGAGCTGTGCGAGCTGGGCGGAAGTTATGGTGTCGTAGGTTGGAATAAAGATGGACTGCTTTGTGAGGCGGTCAACGATCACTAGAATGGTATCATAGCCGGATGACTTAGGAAGTTTCTCAATGAAATCCATGGATATCGAATTCCACGGTTGTTCCGGGATCGGAAGTTGCTTCAGGAGGCCGTAGGGTTTGTGACGTTGAGGCTTGGCTCGCATACAGGTGGTGCATGACTTGCAGTAGTCTTGGACCATCGTGCGGAGGAGAGGCCAAGTATAGGTACGTCGGATTATGTCGAGGGTCTTGTTCTGGCCTTGGTGTCCTGAGAGCGGATGATCGTGGCTTTGCTGGAGTACGCGAAGTCGTAGATCGTTGTTGTCCGGAACGTAAATCCGGGACTTGTACCGGAGAAATCCGTCGGAATCGAGGGACCATCCAGGACTGGTGGGGTCATCGAGGTGGGCTGCGGAGGTGGGGTCGGAACGGAGTGCGGAACGGATGTCGGAATGGAGAGACTCGGTGTCCATAATCATTGAGGCGCGGAGTAGTGGAAACTGCAATGCTGTGGCACGCAGGGACGATGCCAGTTGCTCAGTGGAGAATACTGGGCGGAAATTGTGCGGGTTAACGCTGGCATAGTCGCTACTTCCCTCTTTTGGGTAGACGTCCCAACGTCTAGTGAGTGCGTCGGGTTTTGCTCCGAGCTTTCCGGGGCGGAAACGGATCACCATGTTGAACTGTGAGAGGTATTCAGACCAGCGGACTTGACGGCGAGTCAAAATCTTAGTGGTTGCAAAATACTCAAGGTTCTTATGATCCGTTACAACGTCGATCGGATAAGTTGGACCTTCGAGGTAATGTCTCCAGATTTTGAAGGCTTCGAAAATCGCAAGTAGTTCCTTATCGTGGACGTCGTAGTTGAGTTCCGGGGCGGAAAAGGTGCGGGAATGAAAGGCGATCGGATGAATTTCTCCGTCATCGGGTGAAATGATGGAAAGAATGGCGGCTAGCGCGTAGTCAGAAGCGTCGGTTTCGAGTACAAGTTGGGCATCAGGAATCCAGAAACCGAGTATGGGAGCCGTGGTGAAGGCCGATTTGAGAGCTTCAAATGCGGAACGGCATTCCGGTGTGAAATTCCATGGGGCACCCTTCCTGGTGAGACGCGTGAGCGGAACAGTAATGTCGGAAAAATTATAAATGAAACGCCGGTAAAAGTTGGCGAAGCCAAGGAAAGACTGCACATCCTTAACACGTCGGGGTTCCGGCCACTCTTGAATTGCCTTGACCTTGTCCTCTGCCATGGTAAGACCTGTTGGAGAGAGGATGTAGCCGAGGTATTCGACCGTGTCGCGATGCCATTCGCATTTCTCTGCTTTTGCATAGAGATGATGTTTGCGTAGACGGCGGAGTACTTCGCGGACATGTTCCCGATGTTTTTCCGGTGTGTCGGAATAGATGAGGATGTCGTCAATGTAGACTAGGACGCATACGTCGAGGAGGTCGGAAAATACGTCGTTCATGAATCGCTGAAAAGCGGCGGGAGCATTGGTTAGACCAAAAGGCATGACAACCCACTCAAAAGCGCCGTAGCGGGTGCGGAAGGTGGTTTTCCACTCGTCACCTTCCCGGATGCGGACAAGGTGATAAGCGTGCCGGAGGTCAATTTTGGTGTAGATCTTCGCCCTGCGGGGAGTGTCGAGTAAATCGGAAATGCGCGGAAGCGGATATTTGTCCTTTTTAGTGAGGGCATTGAGTCCGCGGAAATCGACGCAGAGGCGGAGAGATCCATCCTTCTTCTTGACGAAGAGGACCGGAGCGCCGTGCGGAGACAGCGAAGGGCGGATAAAGCCCATGTTGAGATGTTCATCGACGAACTCTCGGAGAGTTAGGAGTTCACTTTGCGAAAGAGAGTAGATCGGTCCAAGGGGCGGAGATGCTCCTTCTTCCAAATCTATCTTCAAGTCGTAAGGTCGATGTTCAGCAGGTTTGTCGGCTTTGGCCTTATTGAACACGTCCGGGAAGTCACGATATTCGTCCGGAACTGAGCTCATGTCGACCGGAGCGGAAGTCGAGGCGGAACGAGCCTTGACTGAAGCCGAATCGGAGAGGTGAAGCTGGAAGACGGTCGTATCATCTTGCCGTTGCAATACGCGGAAAGCGGTGGCGGAAACGAGCGCAATTCGAGGAGCTTCGAGGGGCGGAGGTGCTAAAGCGGGACCGGAGTGCGGAACTGAATCCACGAGCGGAGTTGCGGAAGAGGCCTGAGCCATCTTTGCGGACGACGTCGGAATAGACGGAGGTTGATCCGGGGTACGGAACTGTATTTGACCCAATGCCCAGTTAATCGACGGATTATATCGGGTGAGCCAATTGTGTCCTAGTACAACGGAACAGCTAGCATCTAGCGGAGTAACGTAAAACGTAACTTCATGGTTGTCCCCAGTAGCGAAACGGATAGACAGATCCACAACTTGGGAAATTCCCGTGTTGGAAGACCCGTCGAAAAGGCGGAGCGGAATAGTCGGAATGTTGCGGGACGGAAGTTTATGTTTCAAAACAAAGTCGGAATCGAGGAAACAATGAGTCGAACCGGAGTCGACCAATGCTGTAAACGGGGGTGCGGAAATGGTGTCGGAAGTGAGCGGAACAGAGAGAGAGTCGGAGGACGAAAGAGCGGATGCGTTGAGTTTAACCTCGTTTGTCGCACGAATGGGGTCAACACAGCCCTCAGCTCGTGCGGAGGCTGGAGGACTGCTGACTATTTTTTTGAATCCGCAGCGGGAACCGCTTCGGACTTCTCTTCCGTCTTTGCTGCGCGGCCTTTGGCCTTAGCAGCGGAGGCGGAAGCGCGAGTGCAGTCGCGAGCGACGTGACCTCCTTTGCCGCAGAAGAGGCAAAGGTTGTTGTCCATGCGACGCTGGCGTTCTACAGGGGTTAGTTTCCCGTCTTTCCCAAGTTTGTCGGAAAGATCCGGGGTACTCTTCCGGGCGTTGGTGTTAGAACCAGAGGCCTGGTTGTTCCGAGGGGTGTTGTTGTTGTTCCGGTTGCCGGAGTTGGATCCGTAACTGTTGTTGTTGTTGTTGTTTCCGGAGTTGGTGTTTCCGGAATTGGTCTTCTTCTTGTCTTTATCAGACTTCTTGTCGGAAGACTTGTCATTCTTGCTCTGGGTGGATGTTTCACGAGCAATCTCGGAGTGTCTTTCCCAGTAGCGCGAATCGATGGATTGGGCGAGGTTGCGGAGGTCGGTAAGGGTGGCGGGTTTTCCGACGCGGGCAATTTCATCCTTGATGCGGGATGGCAAGCCCATGTAAAACTGGCGTCGGAGTGCGGCTTCTCCCCATTGGACTCGAGGAGCGAGCTGCTGAAACGTGACGATATATTTAGCTATCTTATGAGTGTCTTTCATGCGAAGCTTATCGAGTTCATTTTCCGCATCGGCTTCCATATCAAATGGTCCGAAGTTGCTGCGGAGTTCGGAAATGAAATGTTGGGTGCATTTATGCTCCTGCACCAAAATCAAGCATAATATATTCAATTTATTGTGTGGTGTTTCAATATTTTCTCATACTGTTCTTGTATCATGCATCCATTCCCTTGTTTATTTTCGAAATTTTCTAGCCACTCCCTATCTCTCCATTCCATTCTGTTATTTCTATTTTCATAGGCGGCTGCACCCAGCGGAGTTTGAAATGACTTCGACGCGCGAGCCCTTGGGCGCTAAAGGGCCGGGTGCAAGTATATGCCTTCTGAGACAGGATTACACTCCTCTCTCAGTGACAATAAATTCACTGAGAGAGGCGAGTAGTATCTTTCATATTTACATAGCATGTTGACTGAAAATCATGTAGTGTATTTGATTTTAGGTATTGTATTAATACATCAGTGACAATAAATTCACTGAGAGAGTGTATTTGATTTTAGCTTTCTAAGAACTCTACCGAACCTTCCCTGCCATAGCCCCTAGTTGCTAACAAGGGTTATGGGCCCCGCAGACACTTCGCAGAAGCTTTTGGGTGTGGAGAAGCTTGCAACAGATGGAAGTAATTGGCCTCTGTGGCGAGCTACTCTCACAAGTTATTTTGAGTCCAAAAATCTACTCAGGCATATAGAAGGGAGAGCCATTCGACCTCCTGATCCTCCAGTCATGCCCCCAGGCCATATTCTCACAGAAGCTGAGGAAACTCAGATAGAGAAGGCTGAGGAGAAGCTGGAGAAATATCTTGCCAGAGAAGGACAGGCAAAAACCCAAATAATCGTCTCAGTGTCAGAGTCACTAGCCCTGATGCTACAGAAGAGACATACAGCAAAAGAAGTCTGGGATGCATTGGTCAATGAGATGACCAAAAAGCCCAAGATGGTCCTCACCAACCTACAGAGACAGCTTCGCAGTATGAGGTGTCCTGAGGATGGAGACTTGAGAGATCACTTGGACAAGGCCCAAGACCTCTATGCTCGTCTCAATGAGATGGGAGCCAGAATTTCTGAAGGAGAGTTCACCGACATTATCCTTGCATCACTTCCACCCTCCTATGAGGCAGTTATGAATGCCCTTACCACGTCGCTCGAAGAATGTGGAATGCCCTTAGTGCCTGATGATATTATCAGAGTACTAAAGGCTCAATACGACAGGAGAAAGACCCTCAATATTTCACAAGAAGAGCAGGCATTTATTGGTTCATCTACGAAAGGGCAGAAGGGCCGGAAAGACCCGAAGGTGTCTACATGCACTAATTGCCACAAGCCTGGACATGCTATAGAGAGTTGCTGGGCTAAAGGAGGTGGTAAAGAAGGCCAGGGGCCACGTCAGAAGAAGAAAGCGAAAGCCAAAAAGAAGAAGGGCAAAGCCAAGGCGAATGTTGCCGAAGAAGTGTCCTCTGAAGAGGATGAGAGTGGCAGTCCAGCCGCTTTCGCCAACTTCGACTGCTCTAATTTGAGTAGTTTATCTCTGGACACTGTTGTTATCCTCGACACTGGAACGACCGCACATATGACCCCTCACAAGAATTTATTGAGGGATTACAGTCCATTCTCACAGCCGCGCACAATTCGTGCAGCCAACAAAGGCACTTTTGATGCCTTTGGTTCAGGCTCACTTGTGCTATCTAACAAGGTTGGAGATAAGACTGTGAACGTTACATTGAAGGATACGTTCTACGCGCCAAAAATGGCTGTTACCCTCATCTCGATCGGCCGGTGCGATGATGCAGGCTATAACACACAAATAGCTGATCAGAAATGCACAATATCCAATCGTAAAGGCAGGATATTGATGCAAGCACCGAAGCTGAATGGCTTATATCGATTTGATTTACAACACACAAGTGCCGAAGCGCATGTATGCGCATCAGCCATGGAAATACATCAAAAAATGGGGCACATTTCACAAAAGTCCCTACAGCATTTGCTCAACCGTGGCATGATATTAGGCATTGAATTGAGCTCAAAAGGTGACAAGGTTGTTTGCGATGCGTGCATTCAGGCGAAGATTGCACGTAAATCACTTCCTCAGGAACCCAGAAGCCGATCATCAAAATTCGGTGACAGAATTTATTCTGATGTCTGGGGACCAGCGAGACACTCCACAATTGACAAGAAATCCTATTATGTGTCTTTCATTGACGACTACTCAAGAGAATCGGTGATCTATTTGATGGCAAACAAATCGGAAGCATTTTCAAAATACAAACTCTACGAGGCCTTGATGCTTCGACAGAGGAATATGCACATCAAAGCACTTGTTTCCGACAGAGGGGGCGAATACACAAGCTCAGAATTTGAACAGCATTTGGCCAAGCAAGGCACGAAGCATCGGTTAACCGTGCACGACACCCCAGAGTCGAATGGTGTTGCTGAACGTTTAAACCGAACTCTAGTTGAAAGAGCTCGTGCCATGCTATTGGAATCAAGTCTTCCTAAGACTCTATGGGGGCATGCAATTTTGCACGCCAACTATCTTAGGAATCGGACACATACAAGAGCTTTGCCAGACAAAACCCCTTTCGAAATGATCCATCACGAGAAACCGAACCTGAAAGACATACACGTGTGGGGGATTGAAGTCTACGTTAAAGTCAAAGAGGGAAACAAACTAGCAGCCCGTGCCAAAAGAGCTCGGTGGATAGGAATCTCTGGACAGAGCCATGGTCACTGCATCTACTGGCCTGACTCTCAGAAGGTTTCTGTCGAGCGGAATGTTATATTTGACTCAGAGATGAAGGGGGGCAAAGCTCCAATCATTTCTATTGAAGAGTCACAGCTACCTACGTCCAGAAAAATGGTACAGGCCATCTCGGCGCCAGCACCTATGCCTAGTCGCTTAGTCAGCGAGGAGGCAAAGATCGAGGAAATTGATGATGATGAACCAGAGGAACGTCTGAAAGAGCTGCAACCCAGTCAGACTGTTGATGCCAGACCTAAAGAAGCTGCTCCAACAAGGAGAAGCGAGAGAATCCGTCAGCAGCAGGTGCAGCCGGCCCCAAGTGGTCCCGTAACAAGATCTCAAACCAAGAGACATGCTGGTGCAGATATCACTACACTAGCTTACGAGGACATTGAGGACCATCAAGACAAATTATTCGAACAAGATTTATCCTCTGTCACTGACGGCATCAGTGATTATAACCTTGCCATCAGTACACTTTCGACCTCCGATCAAAACAAAGATAATGTGCTGCCGGATTTGAATCAGACCGAGCCTAGCAATGCAGATGAAGCCTTAAATGATCCTGTGTGGAAAGCATCGATGGATAAAGAGTATAAGGTGCTACTCGACAAAGGTGTATGGGAAGTGGTTAAACCACCTCCTGGGGCAAATATTGTCGGAAATAGATGGGTATTCCTCTGGAAACGCAATCCAGAAGGTGAACCCATCACACCTAGATCGAGGATGGTCGCCCAAGGCTTTACACAAAGTTTTGGAGTCGACTACAATGAAACCTATGCACCTGTTGCTCGGATGACTTCCTTACGGATTATATGTGCCATTGCTGCCAGGAATAACTGGCCTATTCACCAAATGGATGTGGACAGTGCGTATTTGAATGCTACACTGCCAGAACCTATTTACATGAGACAGCCGTATGGATATGAGACCGGAGACAAAGATGATGTCCTCCTGCTGAAGAAAGCACTTTACGGCCTCAAACAGTCTGGAAGGGAATGGTACAAACGTCTGAGTGGTGAATTTCTCAAGTTAGGATTCACTAAATCAGCTTCGGATGGAGCTGTATTTTGCAGACGTGGACCGAGAGGGCATGCGATTATTGCAACGGCGGTAGACGACCTCACTATCACAGCTGAGAGTCAACCAATCCTCGATGAGGTAAAACATGACCTTGCCCAGGTTTTTAATATGAAAGACCTAGGCGAGATTCACTGGCTTTTGAACCTCAAAATCGAAAGAGATTGGAATAACAAATCGATTGCAATATCACAAGCTGCATACATCCAAAAAATCATCAAAAAGTTCAATCTGGATGATGCCAAAACATTTTCAACGCCTCTCGACCCAGCCGTTAAATTATCCAGAGACCAATGCCCTTCTACAGATGAAGACAAACAGAAGATGTCAAGAATTCCATACAGACAAGCGATAGGATCATTGATGTGGGCAGCAGTAGCCACTCGACCGGACATTGCATTCGCAGTGTCATTACTTTCTCAATTCCTCGAAAACCCAGGTCCAACACATTGGCATGCAGTCAAACGTGTCTTTAAATATCTAAAAGGCACGATGGACTACAAATTGACACTTGGGAAAAATCGAGACGGCCTCATTGGGTATTCAGATGCGGATTGGGCTTCTCAAGAGCACAGGCACTCATACTCGGCTTATATTTTTCAGATTGATGGAGGGACAGTATCATGGAGTTGTCAAAAACAATCCATAGTAGCCCTATCATCAACTGAAGCCGAATTCGTTGCCCTGACTCATGCGAGTAAAGAAGCCTTATGGATGCGCCACTTTATTTCTGAAGTGTTCCAACCGCTGAATTGTCCCATCAAACTTTATTCAGACAATCAATCAGCCATTGCCATTGTCTATGGCACTCAACAACACACGAGGACCAAGCATTTCGACATTAGATTATATTTCATCCGAGATATAGTCGAAGACGAAGAAATTAAGCTTGTGTACCTACCAACGGAACACATGCTAGCCGATCTTCTCACTAAAGGACTTCCTAGTCCTAGAGTGAGAATCCTCAATGAGAAAATCGGAATATATTAAGCTTGAGGGGGCGTGTTGGGTGCATTTATGCTCCTGCACCAAAATCAAGCATAATATATTCAATTTATTGTGTGGTGTTTCAATATTTTCTCATACTGTTCTTGTATCATGCATCCATTCCCTTGTTTATTTTCGAAATTTTCTAGCCACTCCCTATCTCTCCATTCCATTCTGTTATTTCTATTTTCATAGGCGGCTGCACCCAGCGGAGTTTGAAATGACTTCGACGCGCGAGCCCTTGGGCGCTAAAGGGCCGGGTGCAAGTATATGCCTTCTGAGACAGGATTACACTCCTCTCTCAGTGACAATAAATTCACTGAGAGAGGCGAGTAGTATCTTTCATATTTACATAGCATGTTGACTGAAAATCATGTAGTGTATTTGATTTTAGGTATTGTATTAATACATCAGTGACAATAAATTCACTGAGAGAGTGTATTTGATTTTAGCTTTCTAAGAACTCTACCGAACCTTCCCTGCCATAGCCCCTAGTTGCTAACATGAAATTGGGGTAATCGTCGGCCCAGTCGACGAGAGCGAACGGATCCATGAGGGCGGGTTCGAAATAGTCGAGCGCCGTGCCTCGGAGATAGGAAAGGGCATAATTGACCTTTCGTTCGTCGTCGGGAAAGGCGTCGGGACGATCACGGAAATTGAGTTGAAGCTGAACCAGAAATGGCTGGAGCTTCTTGGGGTCGGAACCGTCGAACTGATCTGGTTCGCGGACCTTTGTCTTGGGTCGTGGTGGTGCTTGGGCCGGGCGCTGGAGTTGTCCGGCTAGCATGGCGATGGCTTGTGCAAGATCCAGAACTGGCGCGGGCGGAACTGGGTTGGCGGGAATCTGAGGTGGAATTGGAGGTGGAGGACCGCCGGGAGGACCGCCTGGGGGACCGCCGGGTGGGCCGCCATGAGGGCCGCCTGGAGGGCCGCCTGGAGGTGGTCCTGGTGGAGGTGGTGGTGGTGGAGCTGGGCGTCGGAATGACGCTGCTGTTTGTTCGCCGCTGCTACTCGTCGAATTTCCGTCGTAGTCGGGATTGTCGTCGGGATTAGCGTCGGGAACTTCTTCGAAACGTTGCGGAAAAGCATCGGAAAGCTCATCGTCGGCACGAGAGCTGCTGGAGGGTTCCGCGTGCCTTGGTGCTGCGGATCTAAGATTGCCAAAATAAGAGAGAGCTTCGACAGCTCCTGCTCGAGCTGAAGTAGCTGTGGTACGAGGAGGCATAGTGATAGTTATCGGGTGGGAATCAGATAATACTGTTACGTATCGAGATTTCCACTAAGTCAGAACTGGAAAGGACAGCGGCTTCAACTTATAGGTTGCACCCCCAATGAACTATCGTCCTAGGTATTTCGGAAATGAGTCGGAAGTCGGAAAGTACTGAGCCAAAGGTTTGGTCGGAACTTGAGTCGGAACCGAGGCGGAAAGCGGAAGACGGAGAGACTGAGATCGAGCTAGACTCGCTGTGCTAAGAACAGGAGATGGAGCGAAGGAAATCAAGTATCGAAGGTGATTATCTGATTGCAGAATAACAGACATACATGAGGGGGTTTTTATACAAAGCGCAGAGCAACAAGTAATGGTGTTGTACTAAGCAAATTCCGGAGGAAGCGGAAGTCGAGTACAATGTGTGGGAACTAACTAATTGGGAACAATGGGACTACAAGGGGGGTTCAGGGTAAGGTAGAACAATGGCAAAGAACAAGGGGTCGGAAGAACATATCTGACAACGAACTACAAGGGTGACCGGATATATGTTTTTGATGGATGGCGAGGTGGGTCCGGTGGGTCCGAGTAATAGAGTCGAAAGAACAAGGGAAATGTACAAGGGGCGGAATGTCGGAAATGTCGGAGGGGCGGAACGTTGTGCGGAGCTATTGGAGGGGCGGAACTGAGGATCGGGAGTCGGAAATGAACGGTCGTAACAAACTCTCCCGAAAGGAAGAGCCAGAAAACTAGTCCCGCGGTACATCGGACCGTACCGCGTCGTCGAGGCTCACAACGACGCCTCGACGGTGACCCTCGATCTTCCTGACAAACTGAAAAGCCGTCGCATTTCACCGGTCTTCCATTCAAGTCTCGTGCGGCGATACGAGGCTAACAACAACGAATTGTTCCCTCGTTGCGAGGCCAAGTCATTTTATGACTTCGGAGCAAATGACGATGAGGAGTGGCTCATCGACGAGATTATCGCACATCGATGAATAAACTCGACGGACCTGGAATTCCAGGTCCGTTGGACCCTAGGCAACGTAACATGGGAACCCATGTCGTCCTGCAAGGACCTCAAAGCCCTAGATAGCTACCTAGAGCTTTGGGGGTGAGCAAGCCATGCGACCTCCCCAGACGCCTCTAGACGCGTCTGTCACGTGTGGACCACGTGACGCGCCAGCCACGGCGCGGTTAAATTTTCACCTCGGATCTTTCCGAGGGCGCATCGCTTCTTGGAAGCAACCACCATCATCTACCCACGAAGATGATGCCCCCCAAAGATGGAATGGACGTTGACCCATCAACGTCCACAACGCAGACACCGGCCCCGAGACAAGGGGCCGCAGACATTCTCCGTGCTCCAATAGACCAGGAGCACTGGATGATCGTGGGCTGGGAGGACGCCCTCGCCATCGTCCACCCGGACGATTGCTCAACATGCGCGGACTACGCCGCGCACCTTAGGGCCGCGACTGGCACCCGCAAGGTCAAATTGCGAGATGAGGACATCAGCGACGCCGTTGATGCAGCCTGGGGATGGCTCCCACAGGGCATCGCGTGTGACGCGCGGGAGGAGCCCCTCCGGGACATCCATGACCTTAAAAAGGAGGTCAAGGAGCTGGAACGCGCGGTCGAGGACCGCGACGACGCGCTCGCAAGGATCAAGCAACTGGAGCAACAGCTAAGCGCAGCCCAGCTCCAGGTTACCCTGGCCCATGTTGCCTCAAAAAAGCTGCGACATGACCCAGCTACGGACCCAGTGGCCGGGCCATCATCACTTCGTGCGACGGCACCTCTGCCGGCGCGCGCAACATCGGGGCTAGCGTCCCGATTGTCGGCGCCGACCCCGACGACAACAACAACGGAAGGGCATAGCGCACCTTCCGACTCTGCGTACGGCGTCCCAGATGGATGGGAGTCCGACTCATCCGTCTGGAAGACGTACGACCCCGAACGGGCACAGCGGCTGGCGGAACAGCCAAAGAAGAAGCGCAAGAAATTGCGCGGCTCCCCCCACACCATCAATGGGCTAGCCATTGCGAAGGAAAGCGCAATTAGCGCTTACCTAGCGGCGTCACCGTCGCACACCATCAACGACCCCACCCTTCAGCGGCGGGTAGCACAGATCGAGGCCCAGTACATTGGGCCTGGCGTGGCCCTGCCTCCACCGGCGGGGACAGTTTGCCCTCCCTACCCGGGGGAGGGAGTGATCATACCACTCGGAGACCCGCCGATCTCTGAGACGGGCCTCCTAACACGGCCGGTAGGAAAGGCCCAACAGCGTCGTACTCAATGGTACGACGTCTGCCCGCTCAACGACCCACGCTTTGTCGAACTCATAGCGCGGGCAAAAGAAACGCCGCAGCTCGCGCGTATGCATGAGATGATCGGCGTATTCAAACGCGTCGAGCGTGAACAACGCGCTCGCAATCCCAAAAGGGATTGTCTCATGATAGCGGACGGCACCCCGTACGACATCGCGGCCATCCTGAAGGGTTGGATACACGACCCTGAAGGGATCCCATCCGCCATCCGTGACAACGCGGACGGCACCTTCAACCTAGACGACATGGACGTCTGGATGTGGTTGAAGGCCCTCGCGCCCTGGGTCAAAGGGGTCGCATCACCACTCAGGGTGAGGCTACTCAACCTCTTCGGCTCGACAGACCAATGGTCGAGCCTCGTCGACGCCAGGGAAGTGCTGACACCTCAGAGCACCACCCTGCGGCGCTCAATCACGGGCCCATTCCCTGTGGAGGGCCGAGCCGGCCCTGACATCCCACTCGTGGAGATCGCGAGATGGTTGGCCCGCTACGTGGGGGTCACTCACGAGCAAGCGGCGCGCATTGAACATTACGTTCAGCGCAGCATCACCGGCGCGGCATTCAGCGCCGCCGCCCGTGAGGGCCAACAAAAGGTCATCGAGACCAGCCATGTGAGGGCCGCGGTGCCGCGACCCCTCACTCACGCTCAGCTCGACCAAGAGCTGGCGCGCTTCCGGCCCCCTCCTCAAACGGAGGACCCAGCCGTGGAGGCCATGCTCTGCGAGGACACGGGCCCCAGCGCCCAAGCGGAGACCGCCGCTAGTGGTGAGGCCGACCAGCCTCACCCGATCACCACCGATGACGCGGAGGTGCCCCCGGAGGAGTCACGTGCTCCTCCGGCCCCGTACGACGACGACATCGTCGTATCGGCCACTCTAGAGGACTCCCTCATGGACGACCTCTATGAGTAGGAGTTAACCCCTATAGTTGTCTATAGAGGGGGAGGGTGTAAATAACCCGTGTATCTACATGTACATTAGTTATTACATAATCCCAGTGGGCCCCTTAAGGACCCACTGTATAGTTTATGCGTGGGAACCGGCTAGCGGTCCCCATTGCATCTTACTCTTACCTGTCACTACGTAGCATTCAGAATACCACTCATTGGTCAAGTTCTGCAGTGCCCTTGTGATACAAGGTCCTAAGATCGACATCTTTACAAAAAGAGACCGTGTTTCACAAAGTAAGAAGGAGGAGAGCAGGAGGATGCGGTGGCGGGGCGCTGTGGGGCCTGTGTGTGGGGTGGGTGTGCGGTTTAATCAGGGTGTGGGGAGTCAGAGTGGGGAGGGCTTGTGAGCATATGTGGTGATGTGACAAGTGGGGCGATGAGTGATGAGCAGTGCGGGCAGTTGCGTCGGGGTGGGCATGGGGCATGGGCATGGGTGCATTGGAGGTTCTCCTGCTGGGCACTGTGGAATCTGTTGGGGAAAAGGGTCAGTAGCGGGCGGGTGCTGATTGAGTGATGTGATGACTGTGGGGGCAGAAGTTAGTTATGGGTTGGGATCGGGGAGGGGGGAGTTGGGTGGAATCGCCTAGTGGCGTTGATATAATCTAGCATGTAATTGATGCACTCAGGGTCGGATAGGAGCTTAGAGAGGTCCAGTGCATCTCTTCTCAGTGCGTTGATCAGGGGTTGTCGATGTTTAGCATGTGCTAGACAGGAGAGCAAGTAATGGTGGACCGACTCCTCCTTCTGGTTGCATGACAGGCATAGTGGGGAGCCGACTTGCCCCATCTTGTATAGATGCTGCTGCAGCTGTACGTGTCCAGTTCTGAGCTGGATTAGGATGCTGGATTGCCTGCGCTGCAGTTCCGCTGCTATCTTACGGAAGTCTGCTGAGGGCACCCTGGGGTCGACCACATGGAGCTTAGCGAACCTTGGGGAGGCTGTAAATAAGAGCTTGGCCTCGTTCTTCAACATCTTGTTATGTGCCGTCTTGAGTGCAGTTTTGCTGTCTGGCAGTGGTGAGTGCAGTAGGGGGGGAAGGGTGCATGCTGGACTGCTACAACCCTCTGCGGCCTGTTTCACCATTTTATCCGCCGTCTCGTTGCCTCTTATACCCTTGTGACCTGGTATCCAGTACACCTCTAGCGGTATGTTCTGGTGCTTCTGGGTGATGTCAGACATCTGTGCAAGGAAGTGGTCTGTGAGGTAATGTGCAGGGGCACTTTTGAAGTTGCCGAGAGCTTTGACCGCCGCCTGATTGTCGATGGCTATGGCGGCGTCCTCTATGAAGTCATATTCCTGTATTATCGCTGCAGCGAGGATTAATCCTACTAGCTCGGCCTCGTACACCGTATGCTGGGTGTCCAAGCCCAGGTGGTACTGGAGAGACCTGCATTGGGTCCCATTTATATACAGTACTGCTGCTGCGCCAACCCCTCCCTTGCGGCTGGACCTGTCTGCATATAGCTTGAACATGTAGGTGTTGGCCTTGTCATGCGTGATGGCTTCCTCCTTGCTCTGTGCTACAGCTGTCCTCATTGGGAGTTGCCATGCCGGTGCATGTCGTACTGGCTGAGTGAGTGGATCAGTTCATAGAGAGGGGATCTATGCTTCTTGATGTATCTTGCCGCCTTCCTGACTCGTCGGTGCAGCGGGTGATCAGGGGGTAGGGAGAGCAGGTGTAGCGCTGCATTGTGGGTGTGCTTGTCCAGTCTTAATCTGGTGGGAAGCAGGTTGGCATGCACATCTAACACATCAGTAGCAGTAGAGCGTAGTGCTCCAGTTATGTAAAGCAATGCCGTTCTTTGCACTCGTGCTATTTTGCTTACCACTCCCACTGACCCTCTAGCCTTTTTATCACCTATTCCCTTCCTGACCGGTGTGTACCATACATCCGCGGCATACAGCATTTTGGGGACAGCGATGCTGAGGTACAGTTGGCGCATGTTGTGGAACGACATTCCTCTGGTCAGTTTGGACAGTCGCTAGAATTGCATAACCCAGTCTGTTCCTCTGGCTGCAGCGTGGGCCACTTGTTCCCTGAAGTGCAGTTCTTGGTTGAGTATGACCCCTAATAGCTTATGGGAGGGCGTTGGTGCAATGGCAGTGCTGTTGATGTCCATAGGCCGCCTTCACACTGGTCGTGTTTTGCCAGTGCGGGTGGGGTCCTTCCCCCATTTCCTGGTGAAGCCGATCACTTGCATTTTCTCGAGCTCGAACTGCAAGCTGTGAGTCTGTGACCAATCATATGCCCCGCCCTCTCTGTTCATCATGCTTGCAAGCTTCACATGCGTCTGGTGGAAATCGGCCCCCGCAGCTAAGAATGTCACGTCATCTATGAAGGCTGGCTGTTATGTATTGAGATTTCCACTAATTCGGAACTGGAAAGGACAGCGGCTTCAACTTATAGGTTGCGCCCCCAATGAACTATCATCCTAAGTATTTTGGAAATGGGTTGGAAATCGGAAGGTGTTGAACTAATATTTGTTCGGAACTTGAGTTGGAACTGAGGCGGAAGGCGGAGAGATGAAAGTTTTGCTAGACTTGCTGTGCTAAGAACATGAGATGGAGCGAAGGAAATTGTAAGAACCCGGCCTTTGGCCGGTTACTTACCGGTATAACTTTCTTCCGAGCCTGAGTCTTGTGATACTCGTGCCCGAGTACATATGATTCTCATCCTGCGCCTGAGCCCGAGCCCGAGCTAGAGCTCATATCCGACCTTGATCCCATGCCCGTATCCCCTTAGTTACTGATTCCGCTCCATCACGCATCATTCATACATTACCTCGCCCTGACCTCGCTCCCCTGATCTCGCCCTGACCTCCACTAATATGTCCACCCCTGACTCGTACCCTTGCTCGTATATAAACCCCCTGTATGCATTCCTACTCCTCAGTCTGAAAATCAACAATCGTATAACTTTGATCCCTAGTTAGTTTCTAAGCCTCACCTCTTAAGCCAAAACCTCGCCTCTTATTCGTTTGCCTCCGAAGTTGGGACTCGTGCGTAGGGTCAGTGCAGCACATAAGCTGAAGCCTAGTCCCTCTCCTACTTCCCCATCCAAACCTTGCTCTGTAACCTCGGACCTTACCTCAGGTTTCGCTCCCGACCTTGGTCAACCTTACGACGGATTGTACCGTAACAGTATTTTCAGACTGCTTACACCCTACGTATCCCTTTTCTTCACTATGTCCATGATGACTCATTCCCGCACCCTTCGGGGTATATCAGAACAACAACGTTTATCGGAAGCCCCCGACAATTCACCACCATCCCCAGGGATACCCCTCGCAGACCCCGCCGAGCCTAGTAACAGTCTTCCTCTGGTCGAAGATAGGAATCTATAGGAGAGGGCTCAAGATGATGATCACAGTGAGGTCAAGTTTGCACAAGCTAGATGTATGATAATTGAACTGGGGAATATACATGCGAATGTAGACTACTTATATCAACTGCTCATATGATATTGTCGAATGGGAAAGAGGCCGTCAGGAGTCAGGGTTGGATAGGGGTGCGCAGTCAGGATACAGAATAGATGAAACACATATACAATAGAAACAAGGAGGAGTGTGAATGTGAAACGACGGGGAGAAAAGAGGGCGAAGGTACCTATGTACAAAAACACGCCTTGTGACCTGCATATATGTTACCCTGCATGGACTTTTCATCTGCTGGGTTGATCCCACACAATCTATGGTTAGGACGTTCCGTGAACACATCCCAGCCATATGAACACCTAAAGGGGTTGCATTGGGAAGATGATGGGGCCAGTGATGGACCATCACGCTGGGTAGAGGATGTCGATCGTGTTTGATGGTGTGCCTGCTGGTGAATGATGCGAGCAGCGAATGGTCGTTCGGCGAATGTGGCAAAGGGCGAACGGAGAGAACATAGAGGAGGCGTGGTCGAAGGGAGGGGTGAAGCCGAGCAAACACGGAGGAGGAGTGGTGAAAGGGGAAACAGGGATAGCTGGGTGCAAGAAATACACGAGTTGTGACAATCCAACCATAGGAACATTGTGACAGAATGATAAGATTTGAATAGAGTTGGGATGCATCCTATAGCTCGAGGCCGAGTTCGATATGGAGCACAAGAGGTGAGCGCGACTCAAAGTTCGACTAACTACTCGAAGTCAAACAAGATATCAAAAAAGGATTCGTGTTCGTGGTTCGTTTCAATCGTACATGGCATACTACTTATAGCTACTCAGATAGGGGCCTCAATGTGTAGGAATGGGCGACAGGAGCAATGGAGTTGTGCGTATGGTAGGTGCGTACGTACCGCCACTACCGTGCATCTGTGCTGCAGCTCGCTTGTTTGGTCTAGCCTAGACGTGAGGCAGAACGGAATGTCCCTGTATAGTGGCTCAAGGGATTAGGCGGGACGGTAGGAGGGACTGGATAGGAATAATGTGCGTGGCTCGAATGTAATGGAAAATGTATGTCATGCGCCCTGATCGTGATGTGGGATCGACTCGGTCCACCATGGTGCTCGGCTCATTAACTATACTCGTGCCTCGACTCGACTCGTGATACGGATCTAGGTGCTCAGGCCCGGTGAAAAGAGGTTATGCTGGGATCGGACGCTGTCGGACGCAAAATCTGCAAACTGCGCTAATCGGGCAGTATCTGCTCTCAAATCTGTGTATTTGGTAAACCCACTTGAAAACTGAAATCCAGCTACCTGAAATGACTGGGACTATGACTTGGGGACTAACATTTGTAAAATTTCGTAAAAGCTACTTTGCTTTTGCTAGCTTTTGCTGTGTCTGGACTTTGCTCAGTTTGTAGTCAGCGCAGCAACTATAAGTATCAACAAAAAAAAATGTTCGGCGCCAGAAAAACCCCACGCAGTTGATCACGACAAGTACCGGTACCCCAACAGAAGGAAAATCACATATATGCAACGCAAGGGGTCTTTCTTTCTCTCCTCTCGCCACATCCCCCGCTTCTTCCATCCCCCCATCAACGTTCAACGTTCAACCATGGTCTCGCCCACCACCCTCCTCCGTATCCCCCCATTAGAGCCACCTACAAGATACCCATCCAGCTGCCCCACACACGTTCACATCGACCTCGCTGTCCTCCCTCCGTGCACCGTCACCCAGCAGCGCACCTGCACAGCTGCAGCCGAGGATGCAGCCTGCCCATCGCGCCCGCTGCGCCGTGCGATCTTCCCGACAGTGGCCTTCTTCGCGTGGCAGGTTGAGTCCTGACATCCCAATCCCAGTGCATGCAACGAGCCGGTAGCCAGTCGTGGTGTTGGCGTGCCCGCCTGCACCCGCACCTGTGCACAGGTCAGGTTTGGATATGGACACACTGCGTCTGGGGCCGCAGGGTGATCGGGCACTTCCCATATGCATACAGCCCACCAATACCACGCCACTGATGGTGACTCATGCCAGACGTACTGTGGGGACAAAGTCGAGCAGCGGCGAACGTCGAGGGGTGAGCATTTTTCCTCGACATAATTAGTTGACCATATCGTAGTTAACGCTATCGTTCAGCTTGCGATCAGTGCAGAAAGATCAAAAGCAGGTGCGACCATTCAGGTAACAGCTATGTGCCGTGTCGCAGCTGCCTTCTGTCTGGCTATGGTGAGTGGTCAGCTAATCAGAGGCGTGCACCGTTGCATAGACTGCACGTTTTTCGGTGATTACGGCTGTTTGTCGTATTCGATGACGAGCGGCGGACAGATACTGCTAGAATCTGTTTTGTAGCCAGTTGTTAGTAATAGATATATTTTCTAATGTGCTCTAATCTGCTTTCAGTAAAATTTCTAAATATGCTCTGGTCTGCTTTTTTCAAAAGCCTATTCTAACTGATTTATGCAGACTACGACAGGTTGAGCTACTTGAAACGGTATGTTCCCGGCGCTTGCACTCTGCTCTCAGCTGCTATTGTCTCACTTATCTGCTCTGGCCGGACTTTTTTTTGAGGGAGCAGATTTTTCCCGATGCCGACAGATGCCAGCACAACCGCTTTCCACTGGGGCTCAGGAGTGATGTGTCGGTCTCGACTCAGCTCAGTGAGTATCGATGTGCGTTTGTGGTGTTGTCTCGTGTCTTGATGGCTCGGGTGTGTGCGTATGTATCTTGCGGTGCTCAGGGTGAGATTGGATAGTGAGAGAGATAGATCATTAGGATAATCGCGAATAGAAATCATTGTAATAGACATTACGGGTGATAATTCGTGTGTGTGAAGTTGTGAAATAAACCGAGTGAAACAGGAGTCCGTAGCTGATAGGTCTTTCCTCACAACACATTGAAAGGGGGTTGAGCCGAGGAGGTGATAGGGCCAATGACGAACCACCAAGCCGGTCAAAGGACGTCGATCGTGTTTTGATGGTGTGGCTATGGCGAATGACACGAACAGTGAAGATCGATCGCCAAACTCGGCGAAGGGCAATTGGAGCGAACATAGAGGTGGAGTGAGGAATGGGAGGACAGAGCAACTGGGTATAGGAAATAAACATGTCATGACAATATTCAGACCAGCGGACTTGATGGCGAGTCAAAATCTTAGTAGTCACGAAATACTCAAGGTTTTTATGATCTGTAACAACATCAATGGGATAAGGTGGAACTTTGAGGTAGTGTCGCCAAATTTTGAAGGCTTCGAAGATCGTGAGTAGTCCCTTACCGTGGACGTCGTAGTTGAGTTCTGGGGCGAAAAATGTGCGGGAATGAAAGGTGATCGGATGAATTTCTCTATCGTTGGGGGAAATGATTGAAAGAATGGCGGCTAGCGCATAGTCGGAAGCGTCAGTTTCGAGTACAAGTTGGGCATCAGGAATCTGGAAACCAAGGATAGGAGCCATAGTGAAGGCTGCCTTGAGGGTTTTGAATGCTGAATGGCATTCTGGAGTGAAATTCCATGGAGCACCCTTCCTGGTGAGACCTGTGAGCGGAACAGTAATATCGGAAAAGTTATAAATGAAATGTTGGTAAAAATTGGTGAAGCCAAGGAAAGACTGCATATCCTTAACACATCGGGATTCCGACGGGGGGGTCAGCATGGCAGCGATATTATACAACAAGGGTTTGGAGACGAAGGTGGTGCGGCTGTACCTAGGACCAGAGGAGGAACATACGGTGTTCGAGGCGGAGCTGGTGGGGGCAGCGCTAGGAGCGAAGCTGCTGAACGAGGAAAGACAGACGAGATACATGATCGTGGCCGACAATCAAGCAGTGATACAGACGACGAGGCAAGAGAGATCAATATCTGGGCAATATTTGGTCAACGCTCTGCATCGGCAAATAGAGGGAGTAGTCGCCCGACGGACGAGGGCAGAAGTCATCATGAGATGGGTCCCCAGACACGAGGGAGTGCATGGGAACGAAAGAGCGGACGAGGAGGCCAAAAGAGCGGCGAGGGGAGAATCCAGCCAAGAACGATACATACCCATAGAGTGCAGGGGGGCGAATGCCAGCGAGCAAAGTGGCGGAGCTGCAGAGATACCAGAAGGAGCTCAGAGGACAAGCAAAGGCAATATTTGCTAAGTCCCCGCACGCAGCCATCGCACACAAAACAGACCCCTCACTACCCTCCGCAGTGTTTGCCAGACTCACAGAAAGGATGCCATGCAAGCACGCGACGCCGTTAGTGCAGCTCAGGACAGGGCATGTAGCGCTGAACAAACACTTAGCAAAAATCGGCAAGGCGCCGTCACCCAGATGTCCAGTGTGCAAGAGAGCCGATGAAACGGTACACCACTACCTGTTCAGATGCCCAAGTTACGCAAAGCAGAAGGAAGAACTGAACTGAGAGCTATGCAGAGGGGCAAGCTCGACGAAGGCTTTACTGGCCAGACCCAAGGTGATGAAGCCGTTGTTCAGGTACATCCAGGCCACGAGAATGTTCGAAGAGGCGTTTGGCGATCTAACTCTACAGGGGGAGACAGGCGGGAACGGCAACTGATAAGGGGTCAGGGAGCACAACAGAGAAGTGAAGAAGATCTTCCCCTGCCCACACAGGCACGGACAGGCTCAGGGCTTCGCCCAAGAGCACAAGTAGAGATCAAGAAATATAGGGCAGACAGAAGTAAATTGCAACCGGCGATATGTATGCCTTGTCTTACATAGGGCTCTGCCCCAAAAGACAATAAATTGGATTATAAAATAAAATAAAAATAAAATAAAAGAAAATAAAATAAAATAAAAATAAAAAAAACGAGGGGCCGGAGTGCGGAACTGAATCCATGAGCAGAGTTGCAGAAGAGGCTTGAGCCATCTTTGTGGACGACGTCGGAATAGACAGAAGTTGATCTGGGGTATGGAATTGTACCTGACCCAATGCCCAGTTGATCGACGGATTATATCAGGTGAGCCAATTGTGTCCTAGTACAACGGAGCAGCTAGCATCTAGCAGAGTAATGTAAAATGTAACTTCATGATTGCCCCCAGTAGTGAAACGGATGGATAGGTCCATGACTTGTGATATTGCCGTGTTGGATGACCCATTGAAAAGTTGGAGTGGAATTGTCGGAATGTTGTGGGTAGAAAGCTTGTGCTTCAAAACAAAGCTGGAATCGAGGAAACAATGAGCTGAACCAGAGTTGATCAATGCAGTAAAAGGAGGTGCGGAAATTGTGTCAGAGGTGAGTATTGAGAGGGAGTCGGAGGATGAAAGAGTGGACACATTGAGTTGAACCTTGTTAGTCGCATGAATGGGGTCAACACAGCCCTCAGCTTGTGCAGAGGCCAGAGGTCTGCTGCTTATTTTTTTGCATCTGTAGTGGGAGTCGCTTTGGATTTCTCTTCTGTCTTTGCTGTGCAGCCCTTGGCTTTTGCAGCGGAAGCGGTTGCTTGGGTGCAATCACGAGCAACGTGACTGCCTTTGCTGCAGAAGAGGCAAAGGTTGTTGTCCATACGACGCTGGCGTTCTGCAGGGGTCAGTTTTCCATTCTTCCCAAGTTTGTCAGAAAGGTCGGGAGTTGTCTTCTGGGTGTTGGCGTTAGAACCAGAAGCCTGGTTGTTGCATGGTGTGGGAGTGGAGTTCCAGTTGCCGGAGTTGGAGCTGGAACTGTTGTTGTTGTTGTTTCCGGTGTTGGTGTTTCCAGAATTGGTCTTCTTCTTGTATTTATCAGACTTCTTGTTGGAAGACTTGTCATGCTTGCTCTGGGTGGAAGTTTCATGAGTGATTTTGGAATGTCTTTCCCAGTAGCATGCATTGATGGATTGGGAAAGGTTGCGGAGGTCAGTCAGAGTGGGTGGTTTTCTGACACGGGTGATTTCATCCTTGATGTGGGATGGCAGGCCCATGCAAAACTGTTGGTGGAATGTGGCTTCTCCCCATTGGACTCGAGGAGCGAGCTGCTGGAAAGTGATGTATTTACTATCTTATGAGTCTCTTTCATACGAAGCTTCTCGAGTGCATTTTCCGCATCGGCTTCCATATCAAAAGGTCCGAAGTTGTTGTGGAGTTCAGAAACAAAGTTGGGGTAATCGTCTGCCCAAAGCTATAGGCTCCCTTATGTACGCGGCACTGGGCACTCACCCTGACATTGCATTCACAGTGTCTTTCCTAGCCCAGTTCATGCAGGACCCTGGGAGGCCACATTGGGAGGTGGTCAAGCATGTCTTTCGTTACTTGAAGGGCACGAAGGACATGGCCCTGACTATCGGTGGATCACGAAAGGGCCTGGATGCTTTTTCTGACCCTGACTGGGCATCACAAGAACACTGACACTCGATCTCAGGGTACATGTTTACAATAGATGGAGGCGCTGTATCGTGGAGCTCCAAGAAACAGCCAATCGTCGTGTTGTCAAGGATGGAGGCAGAATACATCGCAGCAACTCATGCCACAAAGGAGGCTTTATGGATACGTGCCTTCCTGGCAGAAATCACCCAACCACTTAGCCAGCCCGTCACCATTCACCTCGACAACCTCTCTGCAATATCCACCACAAAGAATGACGAGTATCACCTGAGGACCAAGCATATCGACATACAGTACCATTTCATACGTCATGCAGTACCAGAGAAAGTTACTGTACATCGACTACGTGCCAACAGACGACATGGCTGCTGACTTATTCATGAAAGCCCTTCCCCAACACAAGGTCCTACACCTGAACGCCCTACTTGGTCTACGTTCAGCTTAAGGGGGAGTGTTGGAGTCAGGGTTGGTAAGCATTGAACGCAGGGTCAAGTAGGGTATGGAAAGGTTTATTGGACATCTAGTAATGTAGGATTACTGGCCTCAGTCAAGCTTGACCGAGGCCCTATATCTACTCACTCCACAGTCTCCAATCCCTCAGTGAACTGACCGTTCACTGAGACTCTGTTCATATTAGTACTGCGCATAACCGCTACAGTTGCTCCTCTAGTACACGACGTCCCCGCGTGAACAGTAGAATAGTACGTGTACCATATAGAGGTCGAGATAAGATAGACGCCTTAAACCGGGTCCAAAGTTTACTAATCTGCTTACAATTTCGCGAAGAAATACCTTTTTCAGCAAGAAAAGGATTACGAAATACGTTGATATATCTTTATACGGTGGTGAAAACTCCCATCCACGGCAACAAATACAAAGAACCGGGAAGCCGGATCTATATCTCCCGGGGTTAGCCCATGTCTTCAATTCAACAAGGGAACGACAAGGGAACAAAGGAGGAATAGGAGGAACAAAGGAAAAAGAGAACAAGGTAGAGTAGACAAAGGAACGACTTATAATTAGTACCGGCTTCTATGTATTTAAGGCAGCGACTGAAGGTCGCTGCTAGATCATTGAATCTACTACCAAAACCCGGTACTCTAATTCCACTTCGACCTATAGTTTACATGTTATGTGCCCCATCCGTTTGTAACTCGCCACAACACCAAGTCGGTGCTGTCCCCTTCCCCTGCGTCTTCTCTCCCCGAAATTCCAACATTGAAAGCATCAACGGCTTCATGGCGGGCGAGATACTTGATCACATTTGGAGTTCCATAAACTGTAGACCAGTTGGTGTTGGTGAGTTTATTGAACCCCAAACGTAGGGCAATCGTAATGATGCCGACCATAGAGTTTATGGACTTATTTCTCAGTACTTAATCTGGTGTGTTGATGGTATGGCGACACAATCTGTAGAAAAATATACCATCTGATTCTCCACCACCGGTAAAAGGGTAATGGTAGTACTTATTACCCTTTTACCGGCGGTGGAGAATCAGATGGTATATAATGGTATGCACTCACTCTTACTTACCTCTGCTTGCAGGCCCGGGATCATGACTCCTCAGAACACTCTCGGGGGTGCTAAGACGAGAGAGTATGGGCGTGGAAGAGGAGAGTTCCGGGGTGCACCTTGGCCTACTCTAACTGTGGTGAATGGACAGCCACGCCCTACATGTGCTAATGGAGGAGGTGCTGGTGGTGGTGCTAGCGGACTCCGGAGGAAGTGGAGGGTGGCGGGCGGCGCAGAAGACTTCATGCGTCAACTTTAATCCGGCGTCGACGAGGCTTTCATATGTTCCAGCGTTGACATAGCCTAGGGAAAAGTGCGGATCCAGCCTCACTTTTCCCTAGGCTATGTCAACGCTGGAACATATGAAAGCCTCGTCGACGCCGGATTATAATCTTAATCTGTATCGATAATAGTATCTGACTTCCTCAAAACGCTATTGACTCGTCCATATATGTACGAGACAAGAGCATTTTGAGGAAGTCAGATATTCCTTAGTACTATACCAGGAATCTCGACCACCAAGCTAGCTCCAAGGCCCAACTGGGACGGCTTTAGAGGCACTATCAGCTGGCACAAACAGTATAATGAAGGCGAGCAGCTGGGCGTAACGCGTGAGCTTAAGTTGGGGCGCACGTCGACGGTACTAGTGACCATACAAGTTCCGCGCAGCCGACACACCAAGAATGACATTGGGTTAAAGCAGCCAGGGGCCCGACAGAAGTGTATCGTATACAAGCATGTATGTACCTGTCATGGTTTATCTACTGTATATACGTGACACGCGTTGAGAGTTTCGTGCGTCCATGCCTTGCGTACTGTGTGTGCGCCGTCGGGCACCGCAGCCTGCTTCCCGCGATCGTTCTACGCGAGGAAAAAGAGCGCGCGGAGACAAACCTGGCGGGTACGGAGGGTCAGCAAGTCGTTACGTCAACACATCGCCATCGGAGAGGGCAGAGAAAACAGAGAACCCTAAACCCAAACGGCGCATAGAGCACTCCATCACAAGCAGCACACAAAGACAAAATGTGAAGGTCAACGCAAACGACCCACCTGTTGCACATACACCCTAACCAATACATGATTGATGGCGCGGGGGAGGAAGCGCCAAATCGCCAGCGGGGTCCATCTGGAGCTGCCAGGTGAAGAGGTATTTGTACAACATACAGAAAAACGTGGCCACAGCGAGGCCATTTATGATGGGAGAGATAATGGAGTATCCAAGTGCTGGGGGGTCAGGACGGGGCAGGGGGAAGCGGCACAAAGAGGGGAAGCAATGGGAAGCGGCAATGTGAGGGAAGAGCATGACACGTCAGCACGGGACACAGAGCACAGAAGAAGAACAAGGCTCAAGACTCACCAATAACAACCAACAACGCCACATCGGGCCACAGCGTTCCCCACGCAACGTCACGCAGGGTGTAGCAAATACTATAGATCGATCTCGGAGTGGAGCCGAGGAGGGTGAGCTTGACGTAGTAGATGATGAGTGAGACCATATCCAGGAAGCCGCCGAGCGTGCCAGAGAGGCTTTGGGGGACTATGGACATATCGAGGCGATGGGTGAGGGGAAGGAGGGAGACAAGGTGTATAAGGGCCTAACGCGCTGATATATGTCAAGAAGAAGGCGTTCGCTTCGGGAAATTTCAGCGCGAGCATAGAAGGGACCTCGGCAGGGTTCTGGAATATACCTGGCAGGGCGGCGATGATGCCGGAGCTGAGAGTGACGACGAGGAAGCGTTGCTAGGGGATAGAGTGCACGGTCAGCAAGGTGCCAGAATACAGTAAACACGATAAGCGTAGACTCACGATGACCTGAAACAAGAACCTATCCATCAAGCTGAGCTCTATGCCCACGCCGGTCGGGATGCCCTCCGGGAAGGATGCCCCGTATGATGCCGGTGATGGCGGGAGGGATCGTGCAGAGCCAGGCAAGCCACTTGTAGTTCCGCAGAGGGTGACGATGTTAGGCACGGCGCCCATGAAGGAGCAGTAGCGGAAGAAGGTGGGTGAGCGGATCGCCGCGGCGGCCGAGCATACACCTGGAATAGCCCAGACTATGATAAGTCAATGGCCAAGGCCCAGCTCAGGGCGCGCCTGATCCGGGCATCATATAGGTTGAGTCCAAGGTTTCCCGATACAATATGTGGGGGTACCACCTCAATGTATTTGTCGGACAAGCGGAGGGGGCGCCCATAGATTAGCTGTGCGGCCATGTGTGCGCTGATCTGTTGGTGGAGGAGAATGAAGGCGGAGGAGAGCGGGTGATAGCACGCCTTGGAGAGTGTTTTCCTCTGGATCTCCTCGCCATCGCGCAACACTGAATGGCTATGTGTAATAGACCAAAGACATCATGGGGTGATGCATTAGACAGTCAGGGGAAAATAGTGTTGACTGGCCTGCCGTGAGCTGCTGCAGCGATCGGGTGATTGCCCCTTGATCGTTCTAGGCTGATGTTGTGCAGGGCAGGTGAACCGTTATCATTCTGAAGGCATGTTGGGGCGAGCTGGGTGTTTGAACATGAGCTAAACAACAGCGCGAGATCTTGAGATCGAACCTGAATTCGGTTTTTGAAGATGGGACACACGGGTGGACGCGTAAACCCATAGTGATCGTGGGACTTGACATGCATGCTGGCCATAGGGCACTCATCATACTGGAGCCGTGCATAGCCATGGCAGGAAGACTTGGGGTGCTATGTCGGTTGATGCCCTTCGGTGGGCATACCCATGTTCCACTCGCTGTCTACCGCGAGGCCGGCTCCGAGGGACATGAGGCTGACCACTCGTAGATGGCTGGGTGGACCACTGAGATCACCAAGTGAGAAGTGTGTCGTAGCCGTTCAGCCACGCTTACTGCGAAATAATATGAGACCCAAACTGAAGTCTCACACGGTGCAGGTAGTGGACGTACGCACGTATCGCAGAAGTGGGCCTTGGTCTGTTTCAGCATGAACGGGGTACGCCACAGTAGACGGAGATGTCGTCCGTGCGGGATAGTTCGACCCACCGATGTCTGATTGAATGTGACTCCAGAGAACTGTCTTGCGGTTGTGTCAACTATGAACGCGAATGGCGAAGTGGACGTCGGAAGGTTCTGATCATAGTCAGGGATGAAAAAAGACAAGCGAATCGCAGGGTCGTCCAAAACGGGATGGTGTTAGCGACTGAATGGGAACGCTAAGCGCGCGCGTGATCGATCGATCAATCGGCATTTAGACGCCCACAATAGAGAAGCGTGTCACTCGTCTTGATGTAGATCTGAATTGTGGCGCTCTTGAATTTGCCGGTGAAATTTTCTCATGCCTTGCAACCAGCCGGGAAGATGACATGCCCTACGATTCTAATGGAGGATGTTACGCCCGCCTGGTGGAATATATAAGCCCCCATCCCGATATCCAGCTCGTCCACCCCTCTCTATCTTGCCTCTCTCTCTATCTTGTCCTCAGTTTGAAGAATGTCGTACCACAGCCCTGTTTCTTCAATTCCAGAGCATGTCCGACCAGGCTACTCAGTGAGTGCTAGCTCCCGTCCATGACATCCAATACTTTGTGCGCCGCCACAGGTGCAGCGTGGCGACGGTGTAACTCGTCATCTGTCCACTCCACTCCCCCCCATCTTTCCTGCGCGTCCCACTCCCCGTCGGATTATGTATTGACTTATTTTTCAGACTTACAACCAGGAATACTCGCACAACACTTACAGATATAGCGCGACACACCCGATCATGCAAGTCTCGCAGCCACCACAACCTCATCGGCCACTTTTATGGATTTGGGAAAGGGAAAATTGTGACTATTACCTACCGCATCATCAACCCAGATTCACGATATTACGCGACCGCTTTCGTAAGCAGATATCCATGCATGTCTACTGCCACTCGCACTCACCGATCCCTTAGCGGACTTACTGAAGAAAAGAGAAGAGCAAGGGCTTAACTCCTTGTCACCCGCGGTGACAGGGCACGGGCATCCTACTGCATCTTTCGAGTCGATACTCAAGGCGGCCATATTGGGCTCGCCTGAGTCCAAACTCTCCGTCAAGGAGCTGTGCGCCGTCATCCCACGGCGGTACACGTACTACACCAACTTGGGTAACGACGAGGTACGTACTGTTCTCCCCGGTCCACCCATACTTTCTCGGATCTTTTGACCTTGGCCTGTCATGTTGTCGTGTGCTGATCAACCTTGTCATCGTGGTGTTTTACAGGCCGTGTTAAGGAGCTTTATGGAACAGAGCAAATTGTTCGAGGCGCAACCCCCCGACGCTAATGGGAGGGTGCGTACACCTATGTGCTATCCCGATGTATGGCCCCGCTCACGTCTAACAGATTGACTTGTGGTCGGTTGTCGGCCACGCCGACTGCTTAATACAAATACTACCCTCGTTTGACCTATTTTGTCGAGCGCTCACCTGGCCGCCAGAACAGGTTCCAGAGTTCATTCTGGAGGATGGTCGAAGGATCTGCACCCGTGACCATAGGGCTGAGTCGGAGCCGTCAGGCTCGTCTTCTGCGCCCGGCTTCTAACCCGAGCATTGAGCGACGCGAGGGAAACCTGCTTGCTAGCTCCCGCCTTCGCCCCCGGACTTCAATCGAGAGCGGGTGATCACGACAGCCGGAAGTCTGAGGCAGGTGCGAGGGTCGATAGCAGCCAGACCCGCGAGACCACCTGGACGACTGGGGGTGCTAGTCAAGACTACGACATCTAGGATGTGGCAAAATATGACTTACAAATAATCAATACTATGCACGTGCACTTTGTATATTCTGTTGTCCTGTTGTCTGGCACAGGCCGGGGTCATGGATCTCGACGTCACAATATCACTTGCAATTTGTCAGCCAATTAACTTATTATTTGCATGACCACTTACAAAATGCAATTGAGGCGGGCGTGGATAAGACCTGCGCGCACGCCATTGCTGAACACAGCGTGTTAGCGAATCTCCGCGGGGACAAGGATGCTCCCAAGCGCGCAACCAAAGACACCAAGTATCGAAACCGTAAATCTACGGCGGCATGGGGGGCGGCATTGGAAAGTGACAGGAATGTAGTCCTGTGATTGGCCTGCCTTCCCTGCATGTCGCGTTGGTGAGGTGTACCCCGCGCATCTCCGCGGGACGTTTGTTGCAACGATCGGGTGCTTGACTAGCTCTTCGGTTTTATCAGGTGACGGCGTGTAGAGCATTTGGATCCGCTGTCGTAAGCACCAGACACTGACGCTGTCATCAAGCAATTTGAAGAGGGCAAACATAAAGGGCCAGAGTCACTCCTCAGAACCAAAACGTGTAACGCAAAATCTTTGACTACAATGGCGGGCAGGAGGAAGGGCCCCACTGGGGTACAAGTCATCAAAAACATATCAAACGAGTAAATGAGCGGCAATAGCGGGTGGGCGACAAAGCAATGATCCAGCGAACATCTAAACCTATGAGGACCCCACAGAGAGACATCTTCCCCTGCGATAGTCTTGAACACGTTCAGAGAATAAATACCGGCGCTGATGACGGTGTCAGGAATACGAGGATGCCAGTGAACTTCCTTTGACGCACGCACGCAGCTCGCAGCCGCGCGTCCGTCGCGGAAAACGCGATCTCGCCATCGACCCACCACACCTCGGCAAAGAGCGCAGCGGCGAGCACGCCGAGCGGGCGGTGAGGAGCGAGGTAAGGACGAGAGCGCGGAGGTACGGCAGGACAGTCGACGCGAGCGCGAACAGGGCGAAGTCGGAGACGTGCACGCACGGCGTCCAATGCGCGAGCGGGCACGGGCTGTACCTGCACGGAGTGCGCCGTTAACATTAAGATTAGTACGCAGACGCCGCGCAGGTTCAGCGGCGGGGCTGGCGCCACACACGGACACGGCGGTGTCGAATCGAGTCGGTGGTCAACACTTTACGCGAGAGTTGTAGGAATGGAGTAGGAGGTGGAGTGCATACAGCATGTGCGCGATGACGAGCACTGTGAGACGGCGGAACAGCGCGGTGGAAGGCGGGAGCTGCGTCTGGCCAGGGGCGGACGCGCAAGCCGTAGGACACGACGAAGAGCACGGACAGCGTTACGTAGCCCGGTGTAAATGCGGGGCGGACGCGACGAGACTTGGCATGGGAACAGCATACGTATCATGTCTTCTGAATAGTCACGTTCGGAAAGTCGAGCAGATGTCACCAGGAAAAAAAAACTGAGAGGCGCCGAAGCACCCTGGTGCGGCGGCGGTCGCATGGCGTATGGCGCATGGTGATCCGGACAGTGATGGGGTTGTTCGGGTTGTGCCGGGGAAGGGCGCGGCACCAAGAAGACATGGCAGCTTCGCATCGAGGTCACCGGGGGTAGGCTGCTCGAGGCTCATTGGGGCAAGGATGACTCGGAGTGATAGATCAGCGGGTGCGAGTCGTACAAACAGATTGAAGAAGAAGCTAGGACTGTAGGTGGGCGGTGTAGATCCGGGTTACGTAGCACCACGTTTGAGACGTTATTAGTCTAGGCTGGACGTGTTATCAGTGTAGAAGTACTCACGGAATAGAGAACACGACACTGGAAATGATAGAAGTAATACAATAGTTAAAGAATGTGGGGTCGCGGCTAACTGTCCGCGAGAAAAAGGCGAATATAAGGACGACAACCAACCCAATGTGCCCTCCTGAGATTTGTAGCGCCAAGAAAGCAGTTTGGCTTCTTCGGAAGGCTGCCAGATGGTGCGTGAATGTTACCACAGTGGGCGCTACAGAAACAAAAACGCACATGCACTATCATGTTCGAATATCTGGGCCGCCGCTACAGCCGCGGGTGGGAGATCAAGTTGAATATCAACCTTGAACCCCTCTCAATGACACTGGCTCGTCTCGGCTGAAGGCAGTAGATTAGCACCGTGAGTTCATAGAGATTCTGCTAAACGTACTATCCAATAGAATTTGAACATTAGCGGAATCCTGAGGCGTGCTAGCTTGACACAGAAAACATAATCCTTGGGCGTGAAGAAATTGAAAGGCGCATTTACACTGTGGAACAGTGCAGTTGGTTTCCACTTGCCGGAATTCGGCGCATGTCGCATTGCACTAAGAATATCAAGACATTGAGGTCGCAAACAGGTGAACATGAGACATGAGAACGATGACTCACAGCAGCCATATCCGCCTGTCTCAGCGTCAATGAATGAACAACAGGGTTTGATTGTGCATTCACTGTGTGTCAAGATCAGCGAAATATAAATGGGAATGCTAACTCGCCAAGGAAGCCTTACCGCCGGTGGAAAACAGGACTAGGAAACAGACGCAAAAAATGGAGGGCATAGCCTTTCGGTGATAGCTCAGATTATAGTAACGAGGCAGAGCAAGAGTAAAGGCGACGAGAATGAAAGGCATAGTCGTTCAGCAACAGTTCAGCTAATACCGATAATGAAAGAGAGGTGAGGCCACATTGAATCTCGGTTGAGCTCAATGACTCACCAGAAGCCCATATGGACCATCACCAGCTGAGGTGGGACCTCGATTGAAAAGACATGGAGACGGCAAACGCTATCATCTCTCATGTTTAACCTATGTTCCTTCTCAAATTGCAGCCAATATGGGTTTGTACCGTGGCAAGCTCAGGCACAGTCAGGATGAATGAATGAATATAGAGCTAGACTGTGTCAGAATGATATTAGTAAGTTGCCTTCTGAACATTACTCGCAGCAAATCACCGTCGTCGTAGCTGGGTGATATAGCAGTACGCTTCGAAACCAGAATGACTAGAAATTGGACTCATGACCTGTCTGCGGTCCTTATGCGACATCGATGAGGTATGCCTTCTGTGTCTTTGGCCAGCTATTGTTATTACTGCCTATCCGAGCCTTCTGTTTGATCGGCGCATGATGATGATGGCGGAACATTCGACGTGGCACAGCCAGTCGATCCAGTAATCATTCTGATGGTATGTTGAGGGCAGCTGGCGTGTTTGTATATGAAGTAAACAAGGGGCGTGAGTTATCAGGAACGACTTGAATGCGTCGCACTCACGTTGGCACATAATGGCTATTACCTATCGAACACGTCGGAGGCTGATCACGTGAGTGGGCGTGGATCCCGATAGTACCCATTCTATCCACGCTCTCCATACCGGACCCTCATACTTGTAGACATCGTAGAGTCACTGCCGTCCCATCTCGGTTGACACCTCGATGGATATACTTGTTTTCTGCTCGCCGTGTATGGTGGCAAGGCCGGCCTCAAGGTTCGGAGTTTGGCCCGTCGTGGATCGGGTAAAGCGTAGGGTAAAGCGTAGAGTGACAAGCGTTTTAACCAGTCAAATACCACTGCTTGCGGTCAGAGTGCCAAGTAATGGATGTACCTAATATGCCCTTGGATGCTCTTCAAAAGAAGAGGGCCTCGGTCGATGCATAGGTCGATGAATGTGATAGACCACAGTGGTCGGAAGAACGTTCATGGAGGTCGGGATGTCGTCCATGCATGCATGACAGACTCGATGCCTGCAACGCGGATGCGGTGGATCTGCACGGGCCTGCCAGTGCGGCTTCAGGGTGGCAAAAAATAAATGGCAATGCTTGGCGACGCTGTGAGATGGGTCGAACACAACGCGATATCGGGAAGGTAGTCGTGACTGGCCTGCCGGGAGCTGCTGCAGCGATCGGGTGCTTGTTCCTTCATCGTTCTAGGCTGACGTTGTGCAGACAAGGTGAATCTTTATCATTCTGAAGGCATGTTGAGGCGAGCTGCGTGTTTGAACATGAGCTAAACAACAGCGTGAGATCTTGAGATCGAACCTGAAATCGGTTTTGAAGATGGGTCACACGGGTGGATGCGTAAGCCCATAGTGATCGTGGGACTTGACATGCACGCTGGCCATAGGGCATTCATCATACTGGAGCCGTGCATAGCCATGGCAGGAAGACTCACTGGGGTGCCGTGTCGGTTGATGCCCTTCGGTGGGCACACCCGTTTTCCACTCGCTGTTTACCCCGAGGCCGGCTCCGAGAGGGATGAGGCTGACCACTCGTAGATGGCTGGGTGGACCACTGGGATCACCAAGTGAGAAGTGTTTCGTAGCCGGCTACCCACGCTTACTGCGAAAGAATATGATACCCAATCAGAAGTCTCACATGGTGCAGGTAGTGGACGTAAGCACGTATTGCAGAAGTTGGCTTTGGTCGGTTTCAGGCCCTGAACGGGTATGCCACACTAGACTGAGGAACATGCCTGGAGGTCGGGATGTCGTCCGGCCTGATGTCTGATTGAATGTGATTTCGGTGGAGCTGGACGGGCCGCCAGTGCCGACTTCCTGGATGGCCAAAATTGAATGGCTTAACACTTGAACACGCTGCGAGATATGATTACTATGTAGTAGAAAAGAGTGTTGGTGAAACGGACGTCACTGGCAGAGGGCCAATGAAAGCTTCTGATCATAGAGTGGCGTAACAACGGGTGATGAGCCTCAATAGGCGTAAAAAGACAAGAGAACTGTAACAACACCAGTTGAACCACGTTCCCTACTTATTCATGTTCAGCCAAGTTTAGTGTTCCGCACGGACGTCTGAGTGTTGAAGCTTTAGAGACTTTTTCTGATTGGGAACGCCCACAATCCTAGAAAGGGTTACTCCAATCAAGTAACACAACAACCTTGGCCGATGAAGAAGTTGGGCATAGGCGCTGACCAGTCCGGGATCCGAAATACCTAGGATCTCTTGCCTTACATAGAACTTTTTTCTTTCTCCTTTGGAACTAGCCGGTTTCTTCTGGAACAGCCACCCCCACTCCGAGTCACGGATGTAGCCAACTCGCAAATTAATTCCCTGTCTCAGATCGTCGGGCCCCTTTCGGTTACACGCTGTGCTTGCAATAAGTAGCTTTACTGTATCGTCGCGAAGTTGCAAGACACACCTATGCCGCTCGTCTCATTCATATAATTCAACTACAATAGATAAGCATTGTCCTCTTCTTTCGGTATCGTTCCTTTGGGTTCAGGGCATGTCGCAGAGTGCACTTCTTAGTAGTGAGTGAGACTTTATGTTCCCTAATCAGTTAATCTGCTGATTGGGTGGTCGAAGTTCTTCAGGCTTATTCTTGATACCATCTCCCTTGCGTACGGGATCAAGATCTGAATTGCACTAAGCGTTGAGCTCTAGAATTTGCTGGTGAGATTTTCTCATGCTCGCCTGGTGGAATATATAAGCCTCTATCCCGATCTCGTCCACCCCTCTCTATCCTGTCCTCATCCTCTTGCCCGTCATTTGACGAGTGCCGTACCCAGTCCTGTCCCTTCAATTCCCGAGGCTACTCGGTGAGTGCTAGCTCCCGTTCATGACATCCCCCATGCTTTGTGCGTCGCCACAGGTGCAGCGTGGCGACGTTGTAACTCGTTATCCGTTCACTTCACTGTGACGACTCCACTCCCCTCCATCTTTCCTGCGTATCCCCCTCCCTGGAGTCCGATTATCTATAGACTTATTTTTTTTATACTTCAGCCAGGAATAATCACATAGCGCTCACACCATACAGCTGCTACCTGGCCCCGATCATGCAAGTCTCGGAGCCACCACAACCTGATCTGCGACCTGTATGGCGTAGGAAAAATTGTGACTACTATCCTCACCATGAAACCAAATTCAGGATATTACGCCGACGCTTTCGTAAGCAGATATCCATGTCATGTCGACACTAGTGCCACTCGCACTCACCGATCCCTTAGCGCACTTAGTGAAGGACAGAGAAAAACATGGGCTTAATTCGTTGAAAACCAAAGTGAAAGGGAGCGGACCAGATCCCCGAGAGGCAATGCGTCCTACTGTACATTTCCGGTCGATAGTAAAGGCAGCGATTTTGGGTTCGCCTGAGTTAAAACTCTCGAAGGAGGAGCTTTGTGACATAATCCCACTCCGGTACAGATATTACGCCAACATTCGTGAAAATGGGGTACGTACTGTTCTCCCTGGTCCACGCATACTTTCTCGGATCTTTTGACGTTGGCCTGTCATGTTGTCATGTGCTGATCAACCTTGTCATCGTGGTATTTTACAGGCCGTGTCACTAACGAAGGCTCTGAGCAAGCGCACCTTGTTCAAGCCGACAGTACTCTATGATGCCGAGGGGGTACGTACACCTATGTGCTATCCCGATGTATGGCTCTGCTCACGTCTAACAGAGTCGGCTTCCGACCTTGTGGTCTGTTGTCAATCGCGACCCCATAGACCTTGACAGGACACTTCCTGACATCACGCAACTTTCCTCAGCCCTATATTGGACACCAGAACAAGTTCCAGACTTCGAACTAGACAATGGTCGAACGATCCGTGGCTATAATGCTGAGTCGGAGCCGTCATGCTCGTCTTCTGCGCCTCGCTTCACTTACTACCCTCCGCCTTCCGACCCCAGACTTCAATTGAGAACGGTTGATCAAGACAGCCCGAGGGCGCGAGGGTCAACGGCAGCCAGACCCACGAGGCCTCACTTGGACGGCTCGAGGTACTGGCCAGGCCAGGGCTACGGTAACTAGGACGCAGTAAACTATGACTTAAAATGTCGTCAAGGTGGGGATACCCAGGTGGTTCCCGCTCATCTAATCATAGTTGTGATCGAGTTTATTTCTATGTATATCATATTGCGTCAATATATCTCCACGCTCGCACCGAGGAAAATGCATGTTACAAGTCACGCACATTCTGCCACTGGCAGCCCTGTGAGGTTTGCCGGAGGGGCACGGTCAAAATCAACTGGGTCGGTCTTTTATGGGCCTGTCCACTGCTGCGGACCAGTTACTTGGTGACTAATACTGGTAGCAATAAGTACTATTTCGCTACTACAGACCTTTAAGTCCTGACAAAACCTATAGCTGGTGGGTACAATGTCTCAAAGATGTCTCTCGATCAAGGTTATATACATAATATACTCTCGAGGGGAGTATTCTCGAGCTTACAGCAGTCTACGTTATTGAGGTCATGATGGGCTTCGCCTACTAGGAAAATAGTCATACTATATTGCAGTATCAGAGTCCAGAAGTGGGCAACAAAGGTAGCATTTTCGTGAAAACCTCCCAGCCATTTGATACAGTGTGTGGAGGGGAGTTGAGATCGCTCCAAACCCCACTTGCAATGGCACTGAAGTCCTCGTCACAAAAATTTAAGGCTTCCTCACGGTTGAAAGGAATGTTTTTACGTAGAGCATCGATGGCCTCTTGTGACACCGGTATTGAACATCGTTCGCCCCCATAAGCTTGAGGGGATGTAAAGATGTTGCTAGGGGTAGCACCAGATGGCATTAGTTTATTGTGTTGTGTCCGGACCCTGTGGCTATTCCAGTATGCAACGAAGTCATCAAGGATGGCCTGGAAATGTCTATTATGAAAGGGAAGGATGTTTCAGCTCTCACCGCTGTAAACTGTAATCATGGGTTTTGACCCATGTCCGATTGACACTCGCAATGACATCTGCATGAATTTCTGTCCGTACAGTTGTCAGTTTGTATAATAAGCCGAAGATAGGAACTCACCAGCCATAGTAACCGATTCAGGATATGCCCGAACAGTCGAGCCAAAGGCACTTGAAATCTTGCCTCTGGTGCGCACATTGATACAAACCGTAAGATGAGCCTCACGCGCCGGACCAGCCGCTTGCTTAGCAGCAGTGATGGATTTGGTGGTCAGGCTTATTGTTGGCTGGTTATTGACCTGGGAGAGTGGATTGGATGCAGGATGCGGCTGTGAACCATTTCGACTCAGTCGAGCATTGAAGGCCATCGCAGGGTCATGATGTTTGTCGATGAGTATTTGATCCACATGTCCTAATTCCTGATCCTCTGCAAAAGCCAAAGCTACCCTTAAGCGGTAGACTCCCCAGACCTGGAAATTTCACTCACTTAACTTCTTGCAAGCACCACAACGCACCCCTGTAATGTTCTTGAATGCGAGCTCACAGTCACCACATTGCGGGATTTGCTATGTTATGTTATAAGTGGCACAATGACGACAGCAAACAAATACATACTGCAAATCTCCCGTGTCCAAGTGCATCATCTGGGATCTTTGTCAGGTGATGACACCGAGCACAAAGTCCGGCCACGGTCTTTCGACTGAATATCTCACCACAGCCCTCGCCGGGGACATCAGTGGCACAACGAGAATTGTCTGGAGCACTTGCGGACATGGTTAGAGGAATGATGGATGTGGGGAAAGAGATATTTGTGCTATAATTGTAGTGCTAGAATGTGGAGCGGAACATTGAAACTCAGTTTGGCTCACAAGACAATAAACATGGAAAAGTGTGGCGGAGACAGACCGCCATTCGTCGTGCCTGTGCGAGTGTGCTCCACCAGTGACGGGCAGGATCGGCGTACGCGCTAAGAGCTGAGACAGTGTGTGTGGTCGCGTGTATGGACCTGTACACGTAGAAAATTAGTTCCAATCCTATAAATTCACATTATTAAAAAGTTTTTTGTTTTTTTTTGGAAGTAACAGCGGTAGTGGAGATTTGTATAACTCACCTCCTGGCAGGCAGAGATGAGAAAGCCATAGCGTCATCTTTAAAAGACAATTCCTTCCTGAGTGACGAAGTCGTAGGCTTATTGAGAATCAACAACGGCGAGCGGCTTCAATATCAATAATAACCTGTTCGAACCGTTGGACAGCATACGACATGGGCGATGACTGCCAAAAATGGACTCGGTGTTAGCCGGTGTGGACAAAGCCGAGCGCCCACCCAGTTGATTTTGACCGTGCCCCTCCAGCAGAGCCACAAGCCCTGTCCTATGACAGCGGAAAGTGCCATTTTCGGCTTTCATACAGATGTTACGATCTGCCCCATCTGCCGCTGCCAGTGGCATGCATAGCCCGAAAACCTTGTTGATGGCCATCCATAGGACCTTACGGCAAGCATAATAACATACAGGTTTATTTTTTAATTTTTAATTTTTTTGCATTTATTCTCTAGGGTCTTGCTCTAGCGAGGTACTTTGGTCATACGCGGTGTGCACCTTGGTACTAGCTTGTCTGGACATACAAGAGGATGAAGTGAAAAAAATACGCATACTAATATTTTTGAAATGGCATAACATCCTGTGCAAAGCCCCGCAGCACATCCACCAGGCAAGGTCGAAAAGCTTACGCCTTGGCCTGCTTAGCCAGGGCGCGTCTGACGCGATCCCTGCGATTCTTCTTCATAAGCTGAACACTAAACCTCCCAAAATCATTAATATTGCGTCGGCGGTGGGTTGTTTCGAGCTTTTGGGCCCAGGCAGACTTGTTCCTGCACGACGAGCTGTTAGTTGGAAATAGCACACAACAAGCATGCGCACCATTTTTCAATTACGCCTTCTTTCTCAACGTATTTCCGTACGATGCCAGTCCGGGAACCACGGGGAAGTGTCTTCACGGAGAACGGGGTGAGGGTGAGGTGGCGGTAAGGGAAGGATTGTCTCGGTACGCCTGTTGTAGGACCGTCAATAACGGCCTATAAAATTGAAGCATCAGTAATCCGATGGGACTGAAAGAACAAGTGAACAAAGTATCTACTGACACGTCTGTGGTCGATAATTTCGACAATGACGGCGACTTTGCCCTCGCAGGGGCCCGATTTTAGGAGCACGACTGGAATTCAAATGAAAAGACAGCCTCTAATAGGCCGCTAGGGGACACACCTCGTCCAACCTCTACGAAACGTGTGAATGTTGATGGACTCTTCTAGTAGGGAGACGACAATTGTCAGCGTCTGAAAACCACATCCATATCCTTGCACGCCATCCATCGGACTCCACGATGAATACAATCTCATTTCCAAATGACGTCACACTATGGGCTCTGTAAAGATATTGGGAGACTCAGAAGACTTACCGACATGGTGTTGTTAGTGCGGAGAACGCTTTTGACGGTGTTGAGACGTTGGTGTGAGGGTTCGGCAACTTCCGTGCCAGATTCTTTGGCGATTGCCACGTGACCCCTCCATGGCCTCTTCGTCCTTCTCTTCTACGACCACGACCTCCTCGCCTGCCCAATCATTCTCTCTCATAACATCTCTCCGCTATGACACGCTTCTCCTAACGCAGTCCTGGAATGCTTGGCCCGGAAATCCGCCCTCCCCGTTCTTTCTGTTACCATATCATTTAGAGAGGCTCGTGGGCGGGGCACGGGATTTTGGGTGGGCGGTTGCGTTGGAGTCTTTGGGGGTAGGGTGGAAGGGAGATAAAGTAAATGAGTTAAAGCGACATGGAGACGACGAGGAGAAATATGAGTATGCTCCAGCCCTGGAGCGGTTCCGAGCTTTCTGTAGTGAGTGTGTAGATCAGTACTTTGGAGAACATCCGGGGAGCGACGTGGACCAGCCGCTCAAGGTACGTTTTTGCTCCAAACGTCAACCATGTCCACTGCCTTGTTCGCCAGCTGCAGTGTTAACTGCTTGTCGCCCATGCTAGATACGCATAACTCTTTCCCCTGCTGGTGCCCTTCACGCCAGCGCATCTCCCACACCCCCAAGACCCTATGACCTCCTCGCCGCGTCCACGTTCGATCCTTCGCCGTTCAAGGCTGTAACCGTCAACTCGGCAGCCAACGCAGCCACCACGACCCTCGACCTCTCATCCCTCTCCTTCCCACCTCTTCCGTCCTTTGCATCCCCACCAGTCCGTGTTCTCCTCGACACAGAGCCCACGTACCCGTCCCCGTTCACAGAGCACAAGACAACTGCTCGCGCGCATTACGACGCGGCGCGTGCACGGGCGTCCATTCCACCCCTCTCCGCCTCTAGTTCATCTGCTACCCCACCCCACCACCCACAGAAATACTCCTCCATACCCCCGGACCCGCTACTACCGCACTCATATCCGAAGGCTCGCTGCGCAGCGTCGCCTTCCACCGGGAAGGGCGCTGGATGACGCCCCCGCTTTCCACCGGCTGCCTCCCCGGCACCGTTCGAAGATGGCTCGTAGAGAGTGGACGTGTCGTGGAGGGGGCCGTGACGCGGGTCGAGGTAAGGGGGGGGAATGGGTGATGTTGTGTAATGGCGTAGAGGGGTGCGTTTTGGGGATCGTGGTGGGCGTTGCCGGGGGAGAAAATGTGAGGTAGCAACGAAATACAAATAAGGAAAGGAGGGAGCTTGGGGTACAGAGCAAGCGGATTCAAGGATCATTCCCGACCCCAGCATTCACAGGGTAGTACAAGCCTAATCAGCTCCCAACATGTGAAGCCATAGTTGTCAACGGGCTGGCCAGTTGGTCGGGCGTAAGGCATATACCGGGATTATGGCCTTGAAACTTAGAAATAAGTGATATGGTGTTATTATTCTATTACTCTTCTAGTTACTTGTTAACGTTCATCATGGCCACAGTGATGGTACTACTTTGGCGAGCGTTCTTTCCGCGTTGAGCTGCGTTTCCTTATAACATGCCTGAGGGTATAGTCGCTTTGTATAAGCTGGCAGCAACTGTAATGTTTTCAGAGCAAAAGGCATCAAAGCTCTCGAGCGCGCATCAGTTTCCTGGTCTCTTGCCCTCGAATTTTCCTTAACAGCTGTCTCATAAATTGGTGTACTCCAGGTAACCACAGCCATCATCGATCATCACTCGATTAGGTTCACCGCAAATCTACGAGTTCCCCTTCTACGAAAGATGCGCGGAGCTGCTTGCGCGTTTTTAGTTGCATGGAGAAGCGGCTTGTCCCGAACACATCTCTGCCACCGTAAACATCGGGAGTCGGGAGGGGACGGTGGGTTCCTAGTAGAAGTTCGATGAGCTCCAAGCGCATTTCGTTTGGTGCCCTGTCTTGGTGATTTCGAGTAGTGCCAAGCCTGCGCCTGCGCATTGCGCGTGATAAGTGTACTTCAGAGATGAAGATTGGCTCCCGCCACTGGCAACTCGAGGGCAACGCCGATGCTCTAGGATTAGCAGACGAGTCGCCGATATTCGCTAGTTTTCTGCGTGCTGACCAACGCCTCAGCAGGTGTAAGTGCGGTTCTCCGTCAGCTACAGCTACGGAGGTGGTAGCGCGTCCAAAGATAAGTTGATTGGACTGCAGAAGTGTTTGGTGGTGACTCGGAGGAAGTGGCATAGGGGTTGGGTTTTTCGTCCATAGTTGTAATGTTTCCTAACTCGTAGACGACACGTTGCGTCGCCGAACGCCTGGACGCCGATCCACAACAGTGGTGATGTATCTATTCTCGGGTTCTTGGCGCAAATTACATGCCTCGAAAAGGAAATACCTCGTATACGATACGACCAATGTATACTAAGTATGTGAATTTCATATGTCGCACATCCTGCCAACGTGGGTTCTAATATTTAAGGGAGTACTAGGATTGTGTTCAGAAAGGATGGCACCATTGATCGATTCCTTGGTTTGTAGCGTTGGTTATTCACGCCGCCCACGCCTCCCAATCTCAATATCGAGAATCGCACCCGCAGACGCACCTGACCCCATGATGCACCGTGTCTCCCACTCCAATGATTGCCAGCTGATTATCAATTAGGACCGCCAAGTTGTTCCATTTGATATCCCTCTGCACGCCCCGGCGGGAATTGCGTACGAAAAAGTGCAGCCTTTCCGTCTTCGACGTCAGTGATGCAAATGACTTCTAAAAGCCACAATCTGTTTTTCGTCCTTGTGACATACTGTTTATTCAAGTTGTCCTAAGCACCGGACATATATACGTATCTCAGCGACCATCTCTCTGAGCCAACATATCCCAACCATCACACTCGTAACACACTTCCGACTGTCATGGTTGTCGCCAGTGAAGCTATTGTGAGCGCTGTCGTTCCCAAGAACTGCCGCGCTGACATTCAACAGAACCAGTCATTTAAATCCTCATGCTGAAGCTGCACGTTGGCGACAGCAAAGACCACTGTGCCAGTCGGTCATTGTGTTTGGGTCATATTATCTAGACCTGACGGTAGTACATACTCGGCCCTTCTTAGAGACTGCGAGTCAAGTATCTGTCCGCACTCCTTGAGCTATGTTCCCCCGGAGCTGGAGAAGAAGTAGGTGGTCAACCCACAAAGACAATGGCACTGGTTTCCAGCGTAAGACTCATCAGAACTCAAACCTACGCATTTCTCTTACAGTTTCCCTTTAAGTATGCTATTCATGTCCAACTTGTTAGTTTACTTGTATCTGTCCTGGATAGTTAGCAAACGCTGTAACGCCTGCAACCACATCAGTTTTCTCTCTCTCCCTTAGCACGAGCAGCTAACCTTAGCATCAAATCGTATGGCTTAGATGTTGACACGTTAAACGAGGCTACGCCTATCGTTTAACACGGAAAGCGCTGAATGGTTGGTGTGAACCCCCCAGAAGAAGTCAGAAAATGCATGCAGTCTTATATATATGTTGTGCCATCATAATCCCCCCGGATGAATCGCTCGATGAGCCCGAATCCGTACTCGTCATTCTCAATTGCCACTGTCTGGGGGGATTTCGACCAACCGTAAGTCCCACCTCGGGATTTCTCTCCGGGTTTACTACAGCTATCAAAATCGATGATAACAGCTTGTCCTTGGTCATCCAGCATAATATTCCTCGGGTTGATATCATCGTGAACGTAGCCTAGGGAGTGGATATGGTCCAGACCCGCTCTTATGTCACCAAGTACAGCTTCCTTTGTATACGGCGGTCGCCTGCGTAATCGAGGCATAAGCATACACCACATTATGCATGTGTCAAACTTAACCCACCCATCTTCGGGAGCATGACCAGTTATAAGAGCGTCAAGGGTACAGATGTACTTTTTAAGACAAATCCCTGTAACGTATTGCCCCTCTCTAACGCAGCCATAGTATGTGACAACGTTGGGGTGAGGGTTTGTGGCCAAAATTTCCATGATGCGAACCTCATTTGCGACGAGGTTAGGTATTCCAGAGCCATCGACGTCAGAATATTGGATAGGATCAGGCCGTTTAACGTAGATTTGGGTAAATTCCTCCTGCCAAACGGGATGCATGTGCTCCTCGGGAATGAGCTTCCCTTCGAGTGCTTCGAGAGCAGTATTGTCTACAACTCTATTGGGGTGATTGGCGATGTAGAATTGGCCATTCTCCTTCCATACTATAATGAAATGGGTAAATTTGTCGTCCATGCCCAATACGTCTGCTTGGGAAACAAGGACTCTGGGCATCGTAATAGAACTTGATAGACAGAGAAAAGTCAGTAAGCGCCCGTACCCCGATGATTCAGTGAACACCAGTTGTCGAGCGCAGCGAGCCTGAGCACTCCAACCGGGCTGATTAAGAAAGCTTAAGTAAGCGCCTACTATAGCAAATAGATTTTTCGCTCATTCCCTTCCTTCGCCTCCATCTACCTCCCTAGCGTAGATACAGGCGAAACTTTCTTTAGAATGGCTCCGCCCTCTTACCCGAGTGGTTCTTGTTGGGATCTGGAGATCCGGGCGGCCCTTCGGTCACCGTATGATGACACGTCGCACTCCTGTAGACAAAGGACGAGTGGATAAGAGGAAGACAAGGAATAGGGAAAAGACAAAGGACAAAGGATGTAGAACGAAGGAATGTAAATAGAAGATGGTTGTTCTATCTACTCGAGATCCATCGTCTTTTATACTAAATACAAGCCTTGCCTGCGCTTCGCTTCGGCGAGCCTTTGGGGGATGCATCACGCATGGGAGTATGTATCAATTAGAGGACAATTTCATTGTAGACTATGTTTTGTGTCTCCAGTTCATGTAAAGGGAAACATACTTGAACATCATCTCTATGTGTAAAGATGTTGATCTTAAGACCTTGTATCACAAGGGCAGACAGAACTTGACCAAGGTGTGGTATTCTGGATGCTACGTAGTGACAGTGGAAGGTAAGATGTGATTGGGAACTGCTGGCCAGTTCCCACACATGAACTGTACAGTGGGTCCCTACAGGGCCCACTGGTATTAGCTAAGCAACTATGTACATAGGTTATTTACACTATGTCAAACATGTGATAAAGCAGTGCAAAGTTGTCCATGGCTGAATAGAGGGGTGGTTAGGTCAATGGCAACATGATTCAGGGTAAGACCTTGACAGCTATTGAAAGTGGTGGCATATGCTGCACCTTGTAAAATAATTTCTTGGAACATCGGAAAATAGATTAGCAAGGTCATTAATTGGATTTAACTTGTGACTTAGGGAGTGAAAGTGGAATAGAATGGCGGAGGTGTCAGAGTGACTTAGTGTGTGAGAAGGGGTCCAGGCTTGGCAGGGTATGCCTTGTGGAAATCAGAGACGAGTTTGGAGGCGTGGTTGAGTTCCGTGGTGGAAATCCAGGAAGTCTCTTCGTTGGTGTTTTTGTAGCCTGCCCACTTGACTAGGTACTGGAGTTGACAACAGTATTGCTTGTCTAGCTTGGAGTTGAGAATTTCAGAAATCTCGTATTCTGGTTCTCCGTTGATGATGACTGGTGGAGGCAGAGGTTTTTCGTGATTTGGAATTGTGTTCGGAACTGAGGGTTCAAGCATAGAGACATGGAATACTGGATGTACTGTGCACATGTTATCAGGAAGTCTGAGAGTGAAAGAATGACTGCTGGCCTTAGCGATGATCTCATAAGGGCCAAGGTATTTTTCAGAGAGCTTCTTTGAGGGGCAAGTGGTGCAGAAGTTTTCTGCTTTGACAAAGACTTTGTTGCCTATTTTGAATGCCAGTTGTGGAAGATGTTTCCAATCGGTGGAAGTTTGATATCTCTTTTGTGCAGCGGATATGTTCTCTCGGAGGTGTTGGTGAAGGTCGTTGAGTTCCACAACGAAGTCTCAGGCTCTGGCAGAGGCAAGATCGCATTCAGGGTGGATGGCAAGATTTGGGTGGTAGCCCTTGTTGGTGTAGAAGGGTGAAATTCCGGTGGTTGCAGATGGGGCATTGTTGTAAGTGAATTCCACAAGCGGGGGAAGGTTGGACCAGTTGCTATGTTGATAGTTGCAATAGATGTGGAGGTACTGCTTGAGAGTCTGATTAGTACGTTCCGTTTGGCTGTCACCTTCAGGATGATAACTGGAAGTGAAGTGGAGCTTCATGTTGAGAGCCTTGCCAAGTTTGTGGAAAAAGGATGACACGAATTCTGATCCACAGTCAGAAGTGACATGGGAGGGGATTCCGTGCTTGGAAAAGACGTGGAGCACAAAGAGCTGTGCAAGCTGGGTGGAAGTGATGGTGTCGTAGGTTGGAATAAGGATAGACTGCTTTGTAAGGCGGTCAATGATAACTAGAATGGTATCATAGCCAGATGACTTGGGAAGTTTCTTGATGAAGTCCATGGATATCGAATTCCAGGGTTGCTCTGGGATCGGAAGTTGGTTCAGGAGGCTATAGGGTTTGTGACGTTGAGGGTTGGCATGCATACAGGTGGTGCATGACTTGCAGTAGTCTTGTACCATTGTGCGGAGGAGTGGCCAAGTGTAGGTGTGTCAAATGATGTCGAGGGTCTTGTTTTGGCCTTGCTGTCCTGAGAGTGGATGATTGTGGCTTTGCTGAAGGACGTGGAGTTGTAGATCATTGATGTCTGGAACATAGATTTGGGATTTGTAGTGGAGAAATCCATCGGAATCGAGGGACCATCCAGGACTGGTCGGGTTATCGAGGTGGGTTTCCGAGATGGGATTGGAACAGAGTGCGGAATGGATGTTGGAATGGAGAGACTCGGTGTCCATGATTATAGAGGCGTGGAGTAGCGGAAATTGCAATGCTATGGCATGCAGGGATGATGCCAGCTGCTCAGATGAGAATACTGGGTGCAAGTTGTGTGGGTTGATGCTGGCATAGTTGCTACTTACCTCTCTTGGGTAGACATCCCAATGTCTAGTGAGCGCGTCGGGTTTTGCTCCGAGCTTTCCAGGTTGGAAATAGATCACCATGTTGAACTGTGAGAGATATTCAGACCAGCGGACTTGACGGCAAGTCAAAATCTTAGTAGTCACAAAATACTCAAGGTTTTTATGATCCTTGACAACATCAATGGGATAGGTTGGACCTTCAAGGTAGTGTCGCCATATTTTGAAGGCTTCGAAGATTGCGAATAGTTCCTTATTGTGGACATCATAGTTGAGTTCCGGGGTGGAAAAGGTGTGGGAATGAAAGGTGATCAGATGAATTTCTCCGTCGTCAGGTGAAATGATGGAAAGAATGGTGGCTAGCACATAGTCAGAAGTGTCAGTTTTAAGTACAAGTTGGGCATTAGGAATCCAGAAACTGAGGATTGGAGCTATAGTGAAGGCTGCCTTGAGGGTTTCAAATGCTGAGCGGCATTCTGGAGTGAAATTCCATGGAGCACCCTTCCTGGTGAGACGCGTGAGCAGAATAGTAATGTCGGAAAAGTTATAAATGAAAAGTTCTGACCACTAGTCTTCTTCCATTGTGTTGTCCCCAAACCCAGCCCAGTCCTCTGCCTCCGGCTGTTCTCCAGTTCCTCAAATCCCGTAGTCCTCCGCAAACCTCACCATGTCCTGCACCTCACCCTCTGACAAATCCACTGCCACTTCTGAGTCCTCCGTCTCCTGTATCCATCTCAACTCCACAACGACCTGGTCCAAGTGGTCTTCAAATGCCCCCAGGCGATCTGCAACCGCACTGTAGAAATTGTGCTGCATACGCAGTGTTTGCTCCCCTTGCTGGAGCAATCCTCGGAGTGTTCTGGCAATATCCAGTAGTGGATGTGCGGTCCACTCCTGCCCGGTCACCCTACTTCTGCTGGCCTCCAGCTCTTCTGGAGCTCCCCTCACCCTGACCCCCTGGGATACGGGGTTTTCTGGCCCCTTGCGAAGCCCTTTCTGACACCACCTCTGATCCTCTGGTCTTCTTCCACTTCATCGACACCCAGGCCTTGAGCCTGTCCACCACGCAAGCCTTCTTTGTGTCCTTGCACCGGTTGCAAGCTGTGGCCTTCCTGGCCAGGTCCCACACGCAGGGCAAGTTGTGCTCTTGACAGCCCTTACAGCTTGGCTGCTGTGGGCTGTTGTCTTCCAGTGCTGACCTCTTGACCCCTGCCCGGTGCCCTTCCTTCCGGCAGTTCTTCTTCTCTTGAGCTGCACGCCACTTCACTGTCGCTTTCCCTTTGCCCTTGTCCTTGGGCTTGGGAGTCTCCTCCGGTGTACCTTCCAACAGAGACTCGCTCCGCACAGAAATCTCCTCCACTGAAGCAAACTTTTTCTGCTCGATTCCGCGGATGCCTTTTCTGCTGCAGCTTGCTCTTCCGCAAGCTTCTCTGCAGCCTCCTTGGCCTCCCACTCCTCGAGCTCGCACTCGTGATCCTTGCGTTCGCACTCGTGATCCTTGCGTTCGCACTCGTGATCCTTGCGTTCGCACTCGTGATCCTTGCGTTCGCCACTCGTGATCCTTGCGTTCGCACTCGTGATCCTTGCGTTCGCACTCGTGATCCTTGCGTTCGCACTCGTGATCCTTGCGTTCGCACTCGTGATCCTTGCGTTCGCACTCGTGATCCTTGCGTTCGCACTCGTGATCCTTGCGTTCGCACTCGTGATCCTTGCGTTCGCACTCGTGATCCTTGCGTTCGCACTCGTGATCCTTGCGTTCGCACTCGTGATCCTTCCTTGCGGTTCGCACTCGTGATCCTTGCGTTCGCACTCGTGATCCTTGCGTTCGCACTCGTGATCCTTGCGTTCGCACTCGTGATCCTTGCGTTCGCACTCGTGATCCTTGCGTTCGCACTCGTGATCCTTGCGTTCGCACTCGTGATCCTTGCGTTCGCACTCCAGGCGTTCGTGTTCTTCGCAGTCCTTGCGCTCAGCCTCCTTCCGCTGCACCAGGAGTTTTTCAAGCTCCTCAGATGGTAGTTCTGATAAATCGACTAGCATCATGGTGGTAGTAATGACAAGATGTACGTGTTCCACCTATCTTTCAAACTCCACCAACTTTGTTCCATGTCACGTGACCTGGTACCCAGTCTTGTGGGGATTGACCTTGAAGGGGAGATACTGTTATGACCATGCCACCCAACCATCTCCGCCACCTCCAGAACACCTCCACACCACCTCCGACTCTATTCCGCATCCTCCGCATCCCATGCCCTTGACCCCTTGTTCTTCAGTACCCCTGATTGACTCTATTCATCGGCCCCTGTGCTCAACCCTTAGCACAGCAAGATACCATTTCCGGATCTCCATTTGTTCTGCTTGTCAAGATTGGTTTTTAGGCATTAATATTGTGTATTAGTGAACACAGAGAGGGCCTGAATAACTTGTGCGAATAAGTGTGTCATTCGGCAAATAAGATGAACCAATAAATGTTCAGAAGATAAGAGGGCTGCCCGAACGGGGCTCGCCCTATCTACAGTCATAGCAAAATAGCCCGTGGCACTTGACAATGTAACCTGCAAGGTGTCATGGAAAGGTTGTTTAAGTAGCAACAATCCTTTCACTGGCAAAGGCGCTCCTTCGGAGCCCTTTGCCGACAGCACAGATAATAGTTCGAAGGCTAAGGTAATGAAGGTGAAGTATGAAAACTCACCAGTGGTGCTTAAGCCTTCCTCTGGTCGAAGATAGAAATCTACAGGAGAGGGCTCAAGATGATGGTCACAGTGAGGTCAAGTTTTGCACAAGATAGACGTATGATAATTGAACTGGGGAATATACATGCAAATGTAAACTACTTACATCGAATGCTCATATGATATCAGCAAATAGGAAAGAGGCCATCTGGAGTCAGGGTTGGATAGGGGTGCGCAGTCATGATACAACATAGATGAAATAAACATACAATAGAATGAGAGAAGAGGGAGAACATGAAACGACGGAGAGTGAAGGTGGCGAAGACACCTGTGTACGAAATCATGTCTTGGGGCCCGCATATACACTGCCCTGCACGGGTTCTTCATCTACTGGGTTGATCCCACACGACCTACGGGTAGAACACCCCGCGAACGCACCCTGCTCATATGAACACCAAAAGGGGGTTGGATCGAGAAGCTGATGGAGTTACTGACGAGCCATCATGCCAGGTAGGGATGTCAGTCGTGATTTGATGGTGTGCCTGCTGGCGAATGATGCGAGCAGCGAATGGTCGTTCGGCGAAATGTGAGGAAGGGCGAACAGAGGTGACATAAAGGAGGAGAGGTCGAGGTGGAGGGCGAAGCTGAGTGAACACTGGGGAGGAGTAGCGAAAGGGGAAATGGGGATAACAAGGTGCAGGAAATACACAGGTCATGACAATCCAATTACCAGAACACCATCGGAAGAGGGTTGAGCAGGGGAGGTGGTAGACCCAGCGATGACTGCCAAGTCAGTCCAAAGACGTCAATCGTGCATTTGACAGCGTGGCTATGGTAATTGGCGTGAACAGTGGGAATCGGTTGCTGAACACGACAATGGTGATCGGAACGAACACGGAAATGGGGTGAGAAATGGCAGGACAGAGCACCTGAGTATGGGAAATAAACGCGTCATGACAGGGACCTGCATATACGCTACCCTGCATGGACTCCTCGTCTGTTGGGTTGATCCCACACGACCTACGGGTAGGACATCCCGCGAATGCACTCTGGCCATATGAACACCTAAAGGGGTTGGATCGAGAAGATGATGGGGCCAGTGATGAACCATCACGCTGGGTAGAGGGTGTCGATCGTGTTTGATGGTGTGCCTGCTGGCGAATGATGCGAGCAGCGAATGGTCATTTGGCAAATGGGGCGAAGAGCGAATGGGGCGAACAGGAGTGGTCGAAGGGTAGGGCGAACTCAGGTGAAGCTGCAGGGGGAGCGATGAGGGGAACGTAGAGACAGCGAGGTAGGCGAAATAGACGGGTCATGGCACCGCTGTCCATTAGACTTATGCACCCTTTGTTCTTTTGCCATTTTTCTTTACTCTACCCTGCACCCCCTTGAAGTCCCCTTGTTCCACATTAGTTACTTGTCCCATATGTCTATCCGATTTCCGCTCACTCCGGAATATGCTTAGTACTACCCTATTACTTGTTGTCTCAGCTCTTTGTATAAAACCCCCTCATGTGTGCCTCCGTTTCTGCAATCAGATAATTGACTTCAATACATGAACTCCCTCACACTGTCTCCTGTTCTTAGTACAGTGAGTCTTACAAGCTCTGCCTCTCTCTGTGTTCGACACTCCGTTCTCTGCCTCTTCGACCTCTGTTCTCCGACCTCCGACTCTCGACACTCCTCCACCCGATCTCCGCCTCCTCCAATCTCTGGAACTCAAATTCGAAATACCTAGGATGATAGTTCATCAGGGGCGCAACACATAAGTTGAAGCCACTGTCCTTTCCAGATCCAATCTCTGGGATTTCCAATACATAACAGTCTGTAGTCTTACCTTCCGTCTGTTGTGACCATTGTCTCACCTACACATTACTGTGCAGTCACTAACACCCAAGATCTGTGTAGTCAGGTTTGAAGGCCAGTGTGGTGAGGATGTCCATGAGGTTGTGTGTCTTACCTTCTGTGAGTCTCCTCCCAGTACCAGGTGCTACATTTTTGGTTGACCATCTTCATCAAAGACAACGCCATTGCATTTTTGTTGGCCCCCAAGCTCCAGGGACTGCAGCAGGTGGTGGAGCTGATGGTTCCATGATCATCTTCCCCTACATCGAACCTAACTTCTCCGCGAACAATTGTATGAGTGACTGTGTGGAGGCTCTGACCCCTTTCTCCAAAGGTACAAGACCATTAGTGCTGGCGATCTAATCCAGTTTGCTGGTGCCATTGGGGGTGCCCCATCTTCAGTTTTCCAATGCCACTGCCCCTGTCCCTGGCAGGTTGATTCTCAAGCATCAAGATTCTGTTGACCAGCTCCTCACCTGAATGCTTGATGGTAGAGGATTCCTCCCCACTGATGTCATTGCCTTGCTGGCATCCCACACCATTGTGCGTTCCGAGCATATCAACCCTACTATAGAGAAGGTGCCCCTCAACTCGACACCCTTTGACATAGAGTCACACTTCCTTATTGCCGTGGTAGGTGTTGCTATGGTCAACTACCTTCTGAGTCTGACATCTCTGTTTCCCAGTCTCTAGGACAGCGTGTACCTGGCAAGGATTCATCAACATTGACTGCTCCAATGTCATTCCCATCCCTGTGCCTGCGTCTGGCAAGCCTGCAACATGAGTATTCATCTATGTTTCTGAAGTGTCGGGTTGATCGCATTGCGACTGCGATCAGATACCCTGCCATGAAAACACAAGCAGACATTCAACAGGCCTGTATCCTCCCATTCCTGAGTCTCGCCACTGACCCTGGGCAACTGAGACCTTGATCCCATAAGAGCCATCCATCAGTTTTAAGGTCTACCCTAGGATTAATGCTTTTAGCTTCACGATCACCAACTTGATCCATGTGCATATACCTATGGTCCTAGCCAGCATTGTCATTTCGTGCTCTCTATATTCACTCAGCTGTCACAAGGCAGTAGCTACTTGCGTAGTGTACAGGTCACATGAATGTCAATTCCAGCTTCAAATTGTTGTCAAGTGTGTATCACTTGCTCCCTTCCCCCGATCCAGGGTGCCTTCTCTCTCTCTCTTGCACTCCTATACTTACCCTATCTTGCACAGATATTCATTGCTTTCATTTGGACACCATCATTCACTTATGCTCTGTTGAACAATGAGTAGGAAATCAAAAAAGGTAATGTAATCTCCTATTAATACAGGTGGTCAGCTGAATGGTTAACCATTTTATGTCGCATTTTCCTAAACTGCTTTGACTATCGTGTAACCATCTCCGTTACCTTCATGCATCATCATTGTTAAAAATTTCCAGCAAGTGCCCTCTGACACATTCAATATGGTTGGCGATGTGCGTCAAAGCTTCAACCAGCAGTGGAAGGGTTGTCACTTCGTACTCGAGAATTTTGATTTCTCTGAGCAATGGGAGCATGCGGTAGACCGCACACTCCCATTTCTCAGAGATATCAAAATTCTCGAGTATGAAGTGACAACCCATCTGTGGAGCTACGTTGAACCCAGAGTCAGCTACTTGACCTACTAAGTACCTACACTAGCTCTTGATCCACTCCTATTTGGTAGAATCACACCATCTTTCCATTCCATCGATTGCGCAGGCCGATCCTGGTGTCATTATGCAAACTCAGTATTTTGATGCAAGTCACTTTCCGGTGCCCAACTTGAAGGCGTCAGGCATTCAGGGAGCAGTCAAATGTTGACCATTGCACAGGGTGTACATGAGCGCCTGTTACGATACGATCCGTCGTAAGGTTGACCGAGGTCGGGAACGAAACCCGAGGCAAGGTCCGAGGTTACGGGGCGAGGTTTGGATGGGGAAGTCGGAGAGGGACTTGGCTTCAGCTTATGTGCTGCGCCGACCCTACGCACGAGTCCCAATTTCGGAGGTAAACGAATAAGAGGCGAGGTTCTGGTTTAAGAGGCGAGGCGTAGAAACTAGCTAGGGATCGAAGGGACACGATAGTTGATTTTCAGACTGAGGAGTAGGAATGCATACAAGGGGTTATATACGGACGAGGTGCAAGTCAGGGCGAACGGATTAGTGGAGGTCAGGGCGAGGTCAGGAGACCGAGTCAGGGCGAGGTAATATACGAATGATGCGTGATGGAGCGGAATCAGTAACTAAGGGGATACGGGCATGGGATCAAGGTCGGATATGAGTTCAAGCTCGGATCGGGCTCGGGCACGGATAAGTATCATATGTACTCGGGCATGAATATCACAAGGCTCGGGCTCGGAAGAAGGTTCTACCGGTAAGTAGCCGGCCAAAGGCCGGGTCCTTACAGTATTCCCCCCTCATGGCCGAGACCCTCGAGGCCGTACTGTGAACAAGGTTCGCCTATCCTTGAATCTAGATCTCGGTCCGATGTTAAGTAGCCGGAAAGGCGAAGCTTAAATCGTAGCCGAGGTTGGATAAAAGGGTGGGTAGGAAGGCAGCGAACCCCATTGCCAACTAATATGGTGCGCCCTCAAGCCCTCTTCAGCTCAGCCGTCGACGAGAACAGCGTGAACAACGCGTTCGACCAGACTTTGTTGTCTGAGGAGAACGGAGCCTCAGGCGAGGTTACGCCCGAGGATCGACCCGAGGTTGGCACATTGCCAATTGATGAGACGGGGCCATCGACATGCGGCAGCCGTGGCAGGAAGGACCGAGTGGAAAGAAGGTGAGTACCGTAGTTGTCTAATCATGGGCGCTGCTGATTTGTCTAGTATAAA
>WHVA01000378.1:0-114313 GCA_015179125.1 Gautieria morchelliformis | reverse complement strand
CAACTATAGATGAGGAGATCTACATGCACAGCCTGACGGTTTTGATGATGGATCTGGACACGTTCTAAGAATATACAGAGCGCTCTACGGACTCAAGCAATCGGGACGAGCTTGGCATCAGCGCTTATGCAAATTACTACTCGATCTCGGCTTCCATCAAAGCACAGCTGATGAATGTGTCTACATCAGACAAGATAAGGACTCAATCGAAGTCATATCAGTATATGTGGACGACTTCAGACTATTTTCTGATTCCAAAGGAGGGATGGTTAAGCTCAAGGGGGTGCTTCATGGAAAATTCCCTTTAACAGATTTAGGAGAATAAAGAAAATATTAGGAATTAGAGTTGAGAGGAATAGGGATGAAGGGACACTGACTATGTCTCAAGGACATTACATCGACATCATACTTGATCAATTCAACATGGCAACGGCTCATTCCATATCTACACCTCTACACAAAATGATCAAGCTCACAATGTTTATGGACTCAACAGGTCCAACTGCCGAAGTACCCTATGCTAAAGCAATCGGATCATTAATGTATGCAGCACTCAGCACGTGCCCTGATTTGGCTTTTACCATACAACACTTAAGTCAATTCACTACTACTTACGGAGCTGAACACTGGACGGCGATCAAACACGTGCTCAGGTACCTCAAGGGGTCACGTGACGACGGCATAACCTTCCAACAAGACGCTGGTCTCGAACTGGAAATATTCGTTGACTCAGACTATGCTAATGGAAACGACGCACTGTCTATTAGTGGCTATGTAGCTATACTAGGAATGGGGCCATATCATGGAGCTCGAAGAAGCAGTGAACGATCGTGTTATCTACTACGGAGGCCGAATACATGGCACTCACCAAGGGCGCCAAGCAATTGATCTGGCTGAGGCACTTCATCGAGGAGCTAGGAATAGATCAAACCCAGCCCACGTCACTTCAATCAGACAATCTAGGTGCCATCACACTATCACATGACGCAATGTACCATGCACGTACTAAACATATCAACGTCACATATCATTTCATCTGTGAGAAAGTGGCCTCTCACGAGGCATCACTTACATACGTACCGATGAAGGAGAACGACATATTTACAAAGGGACTGGACTTACACCAACATAGGTATTTGTTAGGGAAATTAGGATTTTGCCGAAGGGACTTCTCGCTGAGGGGGAGTGTTAGTAATTGGGACGATGACACCGCCGAGGCAGAGCCGGTGTAAGAGAGCTATGCTCTCTAGTTGGAGATTATAGGCTTTTCTTGTCTTTTAGTATGATGTCCCCTTGTGCCACCCCATTGTTCTCAGAATATGTAGTGGGCCCACTTAGATTAGTAATAGAGACTCCTCTTTCCTGCTCACTACCAGCTGTGTTAGTAGTTCTGCGCAGTTTGTCACTCCAGTGAGGCTTCCCTACCTACACCGGCACGCACTTAGCCGGAAGTTTGAGAACGCTCTCGACTCCAGGTTGCTGGTGCACCGGCATCGCATCGGCACAGCAGATCGAAGATATTAGTAATGTAATGGACAAAATATTTTGTATATAAAGGCAGACAATCTCAAGTAGATCGTGATATCACAGTTTATTATTACTCCTTCGTTCCACATAAATAACATTCTGGACACATTATTTTCACATTTCGAGCCGCCGATAACATGGTAACTCTGCAGGATGAGTCACCCTTTCCCAGGGAAGTCATGTGATATGTCTGCAACCACCCGTCCTTTGTCATCACTTCCCAGGCTGAGTTGCGGTGAAAGCCGAATAGAAGTCCAAAAAAACTCACCCTGGGAAATACTTACACAACATGGGTGGTTGTAGACGCATCACATGACTTCCCTGGGAAAGGGTGACTCATCCTGCATAGTTACCATGCGATCGGCGGCTCGAAATGTGAAATAACGGGTCCAGAATGTTATTTTGTACCACAAATCTCCCTAGGATCATTTTTATGTTCCCATCCATCATACTAGGCAAAAACATTTACATTCCATGTGTGGAATGGGTAGAAAATTATGATTTATGAGCCAGTGAGGTCACGTGACTTGGGCCAGACTCCACTTGCAAGAGCGTTGTTGCGGTGAAATCGCACGTGTGCGATTTCGCACGCGCACATAACACATTCTGGCAAATTCCGCCCTTTTGCACATGCCGGTGCCAGTTGCCTTGTTTGAGACTTGAATGCGCGCGTATGGTATATTACTGTTTGTACAAGGTGACCGCCATACAAGCCTGCGCTGACAGCGCCTACGGTGGTTGGTGTGCACAAATATTATCCCGACTCTGCACCAAGGGAAACATTCCCATTCGCGCGGCATTGCATTTTGCGCGCACGCGCAATTCACCGCAAAGTGTTCCCGCGCGCGCTGGTGCTTTCTGGCACAGTCACGTGACCTGGCCTCATCTTAAATCATGATTTGCTAGTCTTGAAGCCAAGGAATTTTTTTTTTTTTGGCTAGTATGATGGATGTGTCCCTTATAAATGATTCTAGGTACATTTTCTGGCCCTACATAAGATTCTGATCATCATTATTTTCAACATTTGAGTCGTCGATCGGTTGTAACTCCGCAGGATGAGTCACCCCTTCCCAGGCTGAGGTGCAGTGAACTCCGGAGGTCATGTGATACGTCTACAACCACCCATGTTGTGTAAGTATTTCCCATGCTGAGTTACCATGAAAGCCAAATAGATGTCCAAACAAACTCAACGTGGGAAATACTTACACAACATGGGTGGTTGTAGATGCATCACATGCCCTCTGGAGTTCACTGTACATCAGCCTGGGAAAGGGTGACTCATCCTGCGCAGTTACAACCGATCAACGACTCGAATGCTGAAAATAATGATGATCGGAACCCATCCATCATACTAGCCAAAAACAATAAAATTCCATGCCTTCAAAGGCTAGCAAACCATGATTTAAGACGAGTCCAGGTCACGTGACTGTCCCAGAAAGCACCAGCAACACTTTGCAGTGAATTGCACGTGCACGCAAAATGCAATGCCACACGAACGGGAGTTTTTCCCTTTGGTGTGGGCGCGGGATGATATTTGGGGAAACCGACCGCCATAAGCGCCGTGTACCAGCGCACTGTCCAGCACATGGTCAACACACTATTCCAATTTCTAGACAATTCCCCAACCCAGGAAATCCTCAGGAATCTTTGAGATATTGTGAATTTCCTCCTCCTAGAAACTGAATATTTACTATAATTTCCAGAGTCAGGAAATCATAGAGAAATATAAAATTTTCACAGATTTCCTGCCAAGATTTGCAGAATTTCCTAATATTTCCTGTACCAAAAACTCTGAGGAAATTTAGAATTTACTCATGATTTCTTTAGACAGGAAATCATGGTTAAACTGTCAGTTTCTGAACTCAGCTTCCTCATGATTTCCTGGACCATATTTTTACAATTTTTATACAATTTCCTGAACTTTGGAAACCCTTGTAAAACATTAAATTTCTCCTAAATTTCCCATCCTAGGAAACTCTCAAGAAACATGGAATTTCCATAGAATTTTCAAGGGGTTTCCTGGCTTGAGAAATTTTGCCATGCCTCCAGTGTAAGCGACTATCTCACAGGAACCCAGTGGTCATCGACTCGAAATGCCTGGTTCAATCCATTGGTCTTCCATTGTAGGATCCCTGAATACCCATGAGTCAACCCCTGAAACCAACTCATTGAAACGAAACCCTTTTCCACTGAAACCAATTCATTGAATTTAAACGGGTTCTATTGGTATTTACACTAGCTATAATGGTTTATATATTGAATCCTCAGTGGGTTCACCTAATAGGATCCATTGGGTTGACTACCCACAGTGGTCATGTGCTGTCTCACTTTGACTATGAAAAGTGGCAGGCCAGTGGCACTCTGCCTGAGATGAAACCACTGGGAGACAGAGCAAGCAGGCTGAAGCAGGGTGCTTTGAAGAGGGACTGCGTGGGGCCTACAGGGTCAGCAGGTTTGGTGATGATGGCATCATAGTAACGTGCGGAGGTGGCAGAGGTGAGGAAGGTGAAGCTGTCACCAATGTAAGTACGGATGCGAGGAGATGAGAGGGCAACGGACTGGGATGACATGAAACAACAAGGCTGTTCATGTAAGGGCATCCCTAGCTGGTTGTGGATATCACACTACCACACAACTGACAAGGGGAAATCCAAAGTATGTATAAATGAACAGAGTATACAAGAGAGGGAAGCCTCACCTGACAAGGGGAAATCCAAAGAGAAAAGTCTAAGGACCCCCAATGTCAGCGAGCCCGTATATAATATGCTCCACAGCCAGGGCCAACACTTGGCACTTGCCATCAACCTGCATTCCCTGACATCCCTGATCCTTGATCGACCCTTGATGCCACCTACTACCCGAGCCGCTTGACTCCCGACACTGTTCCAAGAGCGGAAGTCGGAAAGTGGAGTGGAATTGGCGAAGTGAGCAGAACTGGTGGAAGTTCTTCCAGAAGTGGAATAATTTCCGAAAGCAGAGTCGGAGATGGAAGTGGAACCGGAAGCGGAGTCAGAAATGGAGTCGGAACTTGGCATGGTGTCGGAATTGGAAATCGGGTGTCCCCTGACAGTTCATGCATATTGAAATGTTATAAATGTCATTAGAGACAAAGGGATAGTAAGTTTTCCATGGAGGTGTATGGTGTGTGGAGGATGTGTGAAGGTAAATGGAAAGTTAAGCAAGAGGGAGTGGACCTATGCGACCATATTTATGTATCAGCTATGTGGAAGCAGTTCAACTGGCCCACATAAGTCACCTCAGTGAGACATGATGGAAATACTGAGGAGGATGTTCAGATTGACAACAATGTACATTCTTCTAGGATATATTAGATATCTTTTAAAATATCCACCCTAACTGAATTCATAGCTCATCATTTTGAGCAACTTGTATATTGCAGATATCCTAATTTTTTTTGAATGTTCGGATATTTTACAAATATGGTTGTATGTGCTAAAGCATGGTGTGTATTGAGATAACAGAGCAATTTCAGATAGGATTTGGATGACTATATATTAAAAGTATATATCAAGTTTGTTACATGTATGATGATAGAATGTAGAGGCAAGCATGGACAATATGAGTATATGTTAAAAGTATATATCAAGTTTGTTACATGTATGATGATAAAATGTAGAGGCAAGTATGGACCATATGAGTATATGTTAGAAGTATATATGAAGCATCTGAGATGTATGATGACAGAATGTAGAAGCAAGTATGGACAATACCCATACTATATTATTATATATGGTTGATAGATCTTATTAGAAGGTATGTTTAAAAGAATATGCATTTATAATGCAAAGATATATAACTATTGATGTTTAGACAATAGAGTATACACCCCTTCCTGGGAGCAGCAGACTGTGAGAAAGAACTTTATGGCTAGGATTAAGCATGCCTTACAGGTGCTGGCAACTGCCTCAATTGTGATATATTTTATGAAATATAGATTAGCTAAGCTATATATACATATATATCACAGTTACAACCATCCTCCTGAGTGGACATTATTGTTGGAGGATAATCAAAAAGGTCATGTGATATGGTATATATGAGTTTATACTATCTAGTACAAGAGTATCAAGAACAACATATAGGAATATATAGTAGTATTTATAAGGAGAATAGTAGATGTTATTAGAATATTTTGTATATATTTAAACATCTTGGAGATATATATATACATATGAGAGAGTGTTAGACTACAAGATAGAGTAATAGATACTTGGACAGATACTTCTAACAGATATGAGTAGGAGTATTAGTATGAATAGTTATAATGAGAGAGTATTAGAGTACAATATGAAGTAATAGTAGTTGGATAGATATTTGTAATATATATGAGAAGGAGTATTAATATGAATAGTTATAATCATATAGTGTACAGTTTTCCACCATCATCTGAGACAGCACCACCATCTGAGACAACCTCAATCTCCCGAGCTGTGGTCCAGTAGGATCTGAATACTCCCCCAATAGAAAATCTCCAGATAAATGTGAAAAGTATGTCCCCTTAAAGGAGCTAAAGAAACGAACCAAAATTGGTAGAGTTGTGGGATGATGTTGCGCAAAAAAAGTGGCTTTTTGCAGTATTGAGCCTGTATCAGCACCAAATCAGATCATTTGAGTACACATACAGTTCTATCACAAAGTTTGGTCCATAAAGAGAAATTTTACATAGGACACGTGAGAGAAACAATGATTTGCTGCAGAACTGTTGAGGGTTCGGTGCATGGGCCGTTCCTCCCCCAGCGCTCTCACTGCACCTCCTGTTGAAGCCTACACACACTTCTGCTGCCGGTCCCTGCACGTCCCAACATCCATGCCAGGATAGGAAAAGTAAAATGAGGTCAAATCCTGTGAGAAAAGCAGGAACCGAGAGGAACTTGTTGTTGCAGCCATTGCGATTTACAGAGTGTATCACGCTCAAAGTGATGCATCAAATGGATCTCATTATGAGGCTTGAAAGTGAAAGAGATGTGGCTACAGACAGGCTGCTGAACTTGCTGAGCAACAACATTTCCTTAAAACCGGGAAGCACATTCATGTTGATCATAACACAATGCGACAGTGTGAGCAAGAGTTGACATGAGCATCAAAGGATGCCAGTTTTGAGACAAGCGCACACCTCACACGTGAGCAGGAAGACATGGTTGTCGCTTATTCCATTGAAGTTGCCAACAGAGGCTTCCCACTGAACCTTTGGAGGATTTGAGAGATCGCAGACAATATCCTACAAGCAGCAAACCAGACCACCCTGGCATCAGGATGAATTGGGTGCATCATTTCGTTCATGAGAGCCCTGCAGATCACCTTTCTGCCCATTGGTCATGGCCGCTTGAGTCAGTTTGTGGCCAAGCAGCTAATCCGTTCAATATCAAGATGTTTAATGATATCCTGAGGCAGGAGAATGATAACTGCGGCGGGTTTGAACCACAAAACATATATGGAGGAGATGAGAGTGGATTAATGTCGGGAGTTGCACAGAAGGAGAGAGTAATAGGTGACAAGGGGAAGAAGATCCAGCATCAGAAGCGAGAGATTAATCGTGAAAATACAACTGTCATTTGACAATTTGTGCAGATGGCAGCATGTTGAGACCAATCGTGATATTCCAAGGGAAGCACTATCAAGTGAAGTGGTTACAGGAGAACCCTACTGAGGCTTCATGAGTCACATATTGTTTTAGTTGAATGTATGCGGACAATGTCTTCAGCATTGGTTACTCTCTCAAGGGCTGGACGGACGGTGAGCTGGGACCTCTCTGGATCCAACGGTTCAATGATGAGACTAGAGCAAAGGCATGCAGAAATCTGAGCCTCCTTCTCATGGATGGACATGTCTCTCACTACAAACTTGAAGTGCTCAATTATGCCAACACTAACAAGATCTCACTAATTTGCTATCCAACACACACAACACACATCTTGCAGGGCCTTGATGTTGCTTGCTTTGGAGTGTTCAAGGCTTATTGGGCTCAAGAGACCCTTCATTTTGAATGGAGGACAGGAGAGAAGGTCCCCAAATCTAATTTTCTCAGCCCTCTCGCAGCTGCGTGGAGGCAGACATTCATTCCAAGCATAGTCAAGAGTGCATTTTCGAAGACAGGCATTTATCCATTCAATCCTGATGCCCTCTCACCCGAACAGCTGGACTCTAGTAAGGAGACATCAACAAAGGCTCCACTCCCACTTCCTACCATCCCATCTCCTGTTTGAGCAATGGTGGGAGGACCTTCTGTTCAAGCGGTCCTGGCTTCGGAGTCCTCACAATCAGTCCCTAAGGTGCTGGTTTTTTCTACTCCAACAAAGACACGCACCCTCCACATTGATCCAAGGGTCCTGCCTGTGTGGAGATGAACGAAGTTCTTGAGGCACATGAAACAACATCTTTCTTGACCAGCTCATCCCCAATCCACTCCTCTTGGGAGGTTCCAATGGCGCTGTTCTCAGCCATTGAAGCACCAACAGATGCATCAGAGATGCTTACATGGGAACCCAACACAGAACAGTCAGCAGCATTGCAGATGAAGCTTGCTGACACTCAGTATGAACTCGAGGTGATGAAGGAGTGCCTTCTCACCAAACGCACCCAACTTGTGTTGGCCAGGATACATGTAACTAGGCTTAGGGACCACCTATACAAAAAAGAAGAGAAAAGCAAAAGTAAGAAAAAAGAGAAGCTGATGGGGGATGCATTACCACGGCTCCTCACTGATCCTAGATTTTGCAGAACCTTGAAGGACCATGAAGAAGCTAAAGAGGCGGAGAAGATTAACAAATAAGTGAGAAAAGTGGCACAGAAGGAGCAGGTCAAGGTGAAGAAGAAATGGGAGGAGGAAGCAGCCGAAATTGCAGAGGATAATCACGTCAGACTAGCAGGTTATGAGTGTGAGTTGCTGGCCTGGCAAAAGAGAGAGTGAGCTGGCGAAAAGTGAGCAGTGGCGACCCAGATGGCTTAAACCAAGGCAACCCACCAAGATCCCAGCCACTCCAAAGCTTGATGTGAAGAAGCACACCCCCAAAACGACCACTGTTGATCCAGAGGATGAGAGTAGCGGCTCAGAGAGTGATGAGAGTGAGGACGAGTGATTTCCCACGGGTGATTCAGATATCCATTTTGAGCTCCAAGTCCCCTCATGACTGGGACTCACATTTGTTACATTCCTCAGTTATAATTTGATAGATTAGAACTATAGCCAACAGTAAAATATGATGCTACGATATACTCCGATTTTTTGAAGAATTTAGGACAGCACAGGGGACAATGAGTGATGAATCCATTTTTGCTGTTTCAGATGACAGTGGAAAACTGTATATTAAAAGTTGGTAGAAAAAATAAGAAGACGTGTAAAAATACAAAGAGGCATTCTCGTCAGCAGAGTGGCCACTCAGGGAAGGACAGAAATAGAATTACCATATACTTTCACCCTCTTCTTTTCTATAACTAGCCAATAGACCCGTGCTTCGCACCGGGTTATTTAGGGTTAACATTGCACATGGGTGTCATAGCTAAATAGCCCATGTCACTTGATGATGTAACATGCAAGGTGTCACGGAAAGGTTGTCTAAGTAGAAACAATCCTTTTGCCGGTGAAGGCACTCCTTTGGAGCCCTTCACTGACAGCACAGAAAATAACTCGAAGGCTAAGGTAACAAAGATGAAGTATGAGAACTAGGGATGCACACCGTCCGTATTACGGCCATGGCCATATAATGTACGGCAAGTTGACGGATACGGCAGACCGTATGCCGTCCATATGATCGAGACCTCCTCCCTCCGACGGTACGGTACAGGTACCGTACAGTACCGTACCGTCCGTATTACGGTTGACGGTTGTATTATAGCATTGTAAATGTAGATACAAGATCTAATCATGGTATTTTAACGACGTACTGCAGCTCTGCCCTGAGCGCGTTCAAGATGAAGCTTTTTTTTGCTGAGCATTAAAACTTTGATGGTTTCAGGCTGAAGCCTTGCACGTCGCAATGAGATTGTGTCACGACCTCCTGAGAAAACTCGCTCAACGGTGACGGCAGATCCTAGTATAGTCACAATGTCAGCCCTAAAAACTCCAATAACAGCATAGTACGCAACTGGGGATACAGAGAATGTCCTGAGCAAGCAAAAACAAGTTGGGGAATTGAGCACGGCGACCCATCCACCAATGGATTGGATTGCAAGCCTCGAAATCCTCTTGAGGAAGCTTGAAGAATTCATCGAGTTCATGGATCGCTGCCTTGGCCTTCCACTGAAAGTGTGATGTAAAATTCTTTGGAGGGGAGTGAGGAGGGGCTGAAGCTTCAGCTGATGGACCAGGCACAGGATCAGTCACTTGCGAAGACACAGAGTGTTTGCCCACATAATGGGCCTCATAGTATTCATACAGATTTTTTTTTGATGATTCGAGATGTTCAGAAAGCGACTCGTCGCCTGCATAATCAAGCTCTATCCCTTCATAAGAGATGGGAGGATCAAGTACTAGACCGTTGTCAGTAGAACCACGTATTATGATCAAAATGGCGACGCACATGCTGCCCAAGTATAGAAGGGTGATTCGTCGTACTTATGATAATAGTCGCTAAGTTTGGTGTGCGCATCAATGAGACCATACTTGATACTGCGCAATTTTTTTTTTGCATGCATCGCGGATTTAGCCTTCGAGGAGGCCAAACTGGACTTGATCTGTTGTGCGCGCGTTGCCGATTTGGTTCGTTTGGTACTGGGGGCCGTTTTTGATGGGAGCATGTCAGCAATCTAGGTGGAGCAGGTGAGTAGGGAATAGGTAGATGTAACGAGAAACGCACTTCGTGATTTGGAATCGTATTGTCAGACACATTTGACTCGGATTCTGAGCTTAATACATCACCAGAGCTCGAGTCTGAGAAGTCACGATCTTCATCATCATCCTCGTCCTCAACCTCTTCTTGCATGGTCTTCTTGGGTTGCTTGCATTTGCGCTTCTGCTGACGATGCAGATTCAGGTGTTTCGTAGGACGGCCATCTTCATCCAGCCCTTCCTTTTCAATCGATGCTGCCATATTTTTCCCTCGGTTTGCTCGCTTGGGTTCTGTGTAGTGATGTGAGTATGCGAAATAGTACATAGTACACTTGGTAGGTGTGGATGGTGGACTCACTTGGCACTTGAGTAGGAGACGACATCGAGGAGCTGAAGCTGAAATAGAGCTGAAATTGAAACAGTAGTGCATGCCGTATATCGCCGTACATACTGTATACGGCCATACAAATACGGCATCATACGGCATCAAACCGTACCGTATACTGTACCGTCGGCACAGAGCACAGACCCTCGACGGTATGGGTGTCGTGGCCGTAATACAGCACCGTACAGCCGTGGATGTACGGCACGGTATGCATCCCTAATGAGAACTCACCAGTGATGCCTAAGTCTTCTTCTGGTCGAAGATGGAAATCTACAGGGGAAGGCTTAAGACGATAGTCACAGCGAGGTCAAGTTTGCACAAGATGGACGTATGATAATTAAACTGGAGAATATACATGCGAATGTAGACTACTTATACTGAATGCTCATATGGTGCTAGTGAATAGAAAAGAGGCCATCTGGAGTCAGGGTTGGATAGGGGTGCGCGGTCAGTATACATAATAGATGTAATAGAATACAATAGAAAGGAAGAGGGGTGCGAACATGAAACGACGGAGAGGAAAGAGGGCAAAGGCCCCTATGTACGAAAGCACACCTTGGGACCTGCATATACACCACCCTGCACGGACTCTTCATCTGCTGGGTTGATCCCACATGACCTACAGGTAGGATGCCCTGCAAATGCATTCTGGCCATAGGAACACCCAAAGGGGGTTGAGTTGAGAAGATGTTGGGACCAGTGATGAACCATCAATCCGGGTAAAGGATGTTGATCGTGTTTGATGGTGTGCCTGCTGGCGAATGATACAAGTAGGGAATGGTCATATGGTGAATGTGGCGAATAGCGAATGGAGCAAGGAGTGAATGGAGCAAAGACGAGCGAACATGGAAGAGTGGTGAAAGGGAAAACAGGGATAGCTGGGTACAAGAAATAAATGAGTCATGACAGCCTGCACCTCCTTGCAATTCATGATAGGACCGGTGACGAACCATCAATCCAGGTAAAGGATGTCGATCGTGTTTGATGGCATGGCTACTGGCGAATGATGTGAGTAGCGAATGGACATTTGGCGAATGTGGTGAATAGTGAATGGAGCAAAGAGTGAATGGAGCGAAGCCGAGTGAACATGGAAGAGTGGTGGTGAAAGGGAAAACAGGGATAGCTGGATACAAGAAATGAATGGGTCATGACAACTGTGTAGTGAAAACTTCAGCAAAGCTAATTTGTCCTGCCCTGCAGTGGTACGAGTCCCATTGAGTCCAACCTGCACGGAGGCTGCAACTGACACTATCTGAATGCATCCTAAGCATGTGGGTCTGTCATGGAGTGGGAGTTTAACAGATTATGGGTTCTATGATGGATGAGGGCCCCAACACCTGGTGCACTGGCAGGAATGATGCGAATGCGAAAGCAGTATGGCGACAAATATTTTGGCAAGATATTCGCTGGTTCGGGAAGCCGTTCGCTGGTTCAGCAGTGTTAGAATAAATGGATAGCTATATCAAACATTATTCTAAGGTCTATATAATCGTCTAACTGAGCTAACATCTGGGAGAAATGATCCATGCACCAGTAACAGTGCCTGCCCTGGAAAGCAGGCACCTGGGCCCTGGTCAGAAGAAATATTGCTATGGGACTAATAGTCCCATACAGGGACATCGGACACAATGGAGATTACAGTATACAGTCCTATCTATGGATGTACTGAATAGCTACCTCAGGAGAGAGGTACAGAGATGGCAAATGCCTTGCCAAGGCTGTCTGCATTTGCAGTATGGACTAGTCTACAGGCAATATTCAAATCCAAAGAAGCCGTGGGGATTGTGAATCTCCGACAAGACTTCTTCAGGACACTTGCTGAGGACAGCACTAATATGGAGGAACATGTACCTCCACAGCATCCAACAGGAACTGAACACATGGGGGGATTACATCAGTGATATGGAGTTCTTGAACATGACATCATTGCAGGGCTGTCTATGAGTCAACCTGCAGGTTCTGGACTCGCAGGTTTTCAAGCTTCCAGGAGCAGAACCTGGACTTGACCTGAGTTTTCCTGCAAGTTGACTCAGACCTTTTAGATTAAGGTATCAATTAGTGCCTTTTAACGAGTGAAATCTATTGCTCAGTGATTGAAATCACTGTGTTCGCCTCTCTTCTATGTGCTGACTAAGCCCTTCGAGGCGCGTCCAGCACTGATGAATGAGGGTCACGTGACCGCATCGACAGAAAAGTGGTGTCGATCCAAGGGATAGTCAAATCAAAAGTGTTCGCTTTTAAGGTAGTATAGAGTAAACAGTGATAGTAGACTCTCAACGAAGATTTGGAATAAACTATCAAGATCTGAGCTCTGTAGCTATCAAACAAGACTACAGTAATTTCAGGAGGCAGAATAATCGATTCTGGATGATTTCGTTCATACATTTGTACTAGCTATTTATACTATATTGATAGTAACTACTAGTGTTCAAGATATTGGATGGATGGGTCGAAAAACTACTTTGTAACTAAGGGGTGACTAATTTATAGTCATAAAGTCATGGGGTGATGGGGATGGTGTTAGGATTGTCTGGGCCTTGGAATAGAGATCTGTACCTAGTATACAAAGCCCCTGTCCACATGGTGTTAAGATAGTAATCAGTCAGACGTGTCATGGGATTCAAATAGAAAAAGGATCTGAGTTTACCCTGCCCAGCATATATGCTGGGTTTGGAGATGGGGCCGCTGTTTCTGTGCCCTTCTTGTGAAGGCAGCTGATTGAGTATGTACACTGCAGGTGACTTTCTCAGGTCACTCCACAGCATCCTGTACCCCTGCGCAGTCTATTATTCTCTGCGGCGTTTGGTGCCCGCACCCCTCGGTGGCTATGGCCTGGCGCCTGTCGACGTCATGGCTGATGCCATCACTCAATAGGCGCGCCATCCCTGATCGACCGCACGTGGTCGATGCTCGAACTCCTGTATATCGCCCGATCTATGAGTAATATAGCATGACATAAATTTCGTGTGATCGTCGTCTGCGCCGACGTCTATCATGAATATAATTTCTGTTTCTTTTGTTTTTCTTTTCTTTCTTTATTAGTTTCTTTTTATATATAAATGATTTGAAGTGAAATAATTGCGTTTGTCACAACAAGACCCGCAGGTTAAACCTGCAGGTGACTCAAGGTGACTCGCCAGATTATCCCCAGCTGACTCACCCTGACTCACCCTGTGCGAGTGCATGTCTCCTCTGGCGGAGACGGCCCTCCTCCATGGAAAGACATGTCCCAGTGTCATGATGCATTTATTTCCCATACTCAGATGCTCTGTTCTCCCATTTCTCACTCCACCTTCGTGTTCGGCAACCGATCCTCGCTGTTCGCGCCATTTACCATAGCCATGCCGTCAAAGCACAATTGACGTCCTTGGACTGACTTGGCAGTCATCGCTGGGCCTATCACCTCCTCTGCTCAACCCTCTTTCGATGGTGTTCCTATGATCGCACTGCCATGACTTGTGTATTTCCTGGACCTTGTTATCCCCATTTCCCCTTTCACCACTCCTCCCCCGTGTTCACTTGGCTTTGCCCTCCACTTCAACCACTTCTCCCCTATGTCATCTCCGTTTGCCCTTCCTCGCATTTCGCTGAACAGCCATTCGCTGCTCACATCATTCGCCAGCAGGCAAACCATCAACTCACGATCGACATCCCTACCTGGCATGATGACTCGTCAGTAGCTCCATCAGCTTCTCGATCCAACCCCCTTTTGGTGTTCATATGAGCAGGGTGCGTTCGTGGGACGTCCTACCCGTAGGTCGTGTGGGGTCAACCCAGTAGACGAAGAATCCGTGCAGGGCAGTGTATATGTGGGCCCCAAGACATGATTTCATACATAGGTGCCTTCGCCACCTTTACTCTCCGTCATTTCATGATCGCACTCTTCCCTCACTCTATTGTATGTTTATTCCATCTACTTAGTATCATGACTGCGCACCCCTATCCAACCCTGACTCACAATGGCCTCTTTCCTATTCACTGATACCTTACGAGAATTTGATATAAGTAGTTTGCATTCGCATGTACATTCCTCAGTTCAATTATCATACGTCGTCCATCTTGTGCAAACTTGACCTCGCTGTGATCATCGTCTTGAGCCTTCTCCTGGAGATTTCTATCTTCGACCAGAAGAGGATGTAGGCATCACTGGTGAGTTCCTATACTTCATCGTCATTACCTTAGCCTTCAAACCATTTCCTGCGCTGACGGCGAAGGGATTGTCGCTACTTAGACAACCCTTCCGTGACACCTTGTACGTTACATCGTCAAGTGCCATGGGCTATTTCACTATGACTGTAGATAGGGCGAGCTCCGCTTGGGCAGCCCTCTTATCTTGTGAACATTTATTGGTTCACCTATTCGCCGAACGGTATACTTATTCGCCCAGTTATTTGGGCATTCACTGTGTTCACTAATACACGATATTAACGCCTAAAAACCAATCTTGACACCCAGGTCCCTGGCTGGGCACAGATAATATGAGCAGACAGCGAGTAACATGGTCTGTTCGGACTCGCGAGTCTGCACAACTACTGATGGCCCTATATAGGTCAATCAGTGGGCAGCAACACTGCACCATTGGTGTAGAGGAACAGGCATACTCACAGATCACCTGACATCTGGGAGTTCTCTACCAGTTCATGGTTTTTTTCCTGTGTTTCAGGTCCTGGCCATGCTCCCGTCAGTCCCCGTCCCCATCCTTGTCCCCTGCCCACATGCGCCCTCATACCCAAGTGCGTGCAGTGGTGGCTGCCACACCTGCGCACAAGGGCACACATGCGTATATGCACCCCACCCCACTTGCCACCACCACATGCACCACCTCGTGCGCATATGTGCCATACCACGCAGACATGTGCACCACCCCAGTGTGAGAGTGGGGCGGGGCACATGCAGTGGTGGCCACCACGCCTGCACATGAGGGCACGGGTGTGTACACGTGCCCCACCCCACTCGCCACCACCACACGTGCCATACCACGCAGACACATGCACCACCCTAGTGTTAGAGTGGGGCGGGGCACGTGTCTGCTTGGGCGCATGTGGGGGTGGCTCCCACATGTGTGCACGTGCGTTGGTAGTGCTGGAGGTGGTGGTGGTGCATGGGAGTGTGGGAGTGGGGGTGGCATCGCGTGCCGTGGTGGGAGCTGGTGCATGGGGGTGGTGGTGGCATTCAGGGTGGTCACGTGACCATCCCTGGAATACTCTGGGCAGGTTCATGAGTCACCTGTGGCATTCCAAAAACCAAACCTGGACTTGCCAGGTTTTTAACCGCCCGGTCACCTGGACTTGTGGGAGTTGGATCTGCAGGTTAAAATTGCAGGTTGAACTACTAGTCACCTGTAGAAACCTGGACTCATGGACAGCCCTGTGTCATTACCAAACTCTTGGTCAGCATTAATCACAGCGGTTGATGCCAGCCAAGCTGGAATGACAGCTGATCTATTAATAGCATGGGTCCTAGATGAGGACCGTGCCCAGAAAGCTGGATCATCCTGGCAGACGGTGCTTAAAGCACAACAATGTCATTGACACAAGAAGGATGATTCAGGGGCAATGAAGGGCAAGTGCTGAAATTGCGGCAAGAAAGGCTCTTACATAAAGGACTGCAAATCCAAGGAAACAGTCAAACAGGTAGAACAAAAGGATTTTGCATTTGTATCTAAGAAAGTAGCATACAGTGCTATTTCTGCATCCAACTGGTTAGCTGACTCAGCAGCAATGATGGATATAGCTCGAAGTGGAAATTACTTTGCTAGCTATGCCAAGGAGCTGTCAGAAATCGAGGGGATTTCACCTGGTGCAGTACTCCACACACAAGGTCAAGGCACAGTCTATCTAGAATTCAAGATTGGTGCCAAGACTGATACAATTGAACTACGTGATGTCAAGCACACACCAGATGTGAATATTATCAGTGTTGGGCATTTAACTGATAAGGGTAATATGGCAACTTTCACAGGCACTGGCGTCGAATTCAAAATGCGAGCCGGAGTTATTTTTGCCCAGGGACAGAGGTGCGGGCGGCTGTTCTGCATGAAGGCATGAGGTACTCAATCAATCGAGGCACAGGACTTTGCCGCAGTGGCAAAGGGACGGTCATGGGATAAATGGCATGAGATACTTGGTCACATCAATACTAATTCTATTAAAATGCTGAAAAACAATAATCTAGTTACTGGACTCAAAATCAATGAATCGAAGGAGCCAAGTCAATGCAAGGCATGCATACAGGGCAAGCGGCACATAGAGCCATTCCCCAAAAGAACCAAGGACGCTGTTGATCAGGTCAGTGATCTAACAGTATCTGATGTATGAGGGCCTGCCCAGACTATGGGACTGTCATGTGAAAGGTACTTCTATTCTTTCACAGACATCAAATCTAGGTACACAGTCATTTATTTTGGGAGCGCTAAGGATGAAGCACTCAGACACTTTGAAATGTACAAGGCATTCCTTGAGACCCAAACAGGTCAGAAGCTCAAGCAGTTTCACTCAGATAATGGTGGGGAATATATCAATAAGAATTTCAAGGATTTTTGTTCCAAGTATGGAATCATCATGGAAACTACAGCTCCATACTCCCCAGCCCAAAATGGGATTGCTGAGCAGCTCAACCATACCTTACTCAAGCATGCACAGGCAATGATATTCACCAAGACCTGCCAAAAATACTTTGTCCCCAAGGCCATGGCTTATGTGTGTTACATCAAAAATAGGTCACCCACATGAGCGCTTGGTGACAATACAACACTGTTTCAGGTGCTATTTGCCACAAAACCAAATATAGCGCATCTAGAAGAATTCGGGACAAACTGCTGATTCATGGTGCCAGATCAACGCTGGGATAAACTTGATCCGAAAGCAGAGGAGCACACATTCATTGGAATAGCTGAGCATGCAAAGGCTTGGAAATATTACAATAGAGCCTCAAAGCACATTCAGATCTCAAGAAACATAACATTCAACAAAAACAATAATAAACTCCACACTGTCCCAGACAATGACAAGGACAATGATGACACTGCACTGCAGCAGTCACCACACTAGTGTGCACCAGAACCAGAACCGACCCCATCTACCCCACACACATCATCACCGCAGCCATCACCTGTTCCTGATCCACCTGAACAAGCACCAGCTCCACAGATTCAACAGAGCACGCATGTCACCCAGAGGCCAGATTACCAGAAACTGAATAGCGGCGAGCAAGCTTATGTAACCCATGAAATCATCACGGAGTCCAAGAATTACAGGGCAGCTGTATCACATAATGATGCGCCAATCTGGGAAGAAGCAATGAAAATTGAAATGGATCAGCACTGAAACTAGGAACATGGGAAATAACAGAGTTACCACCCAATCAAACAGCCATCAGTTATCCATGGGTATACGCGGTAAAAACACAACCAGATGGGCAATTTGAGAAGGGCAAGGCAAGGGTCATGGCTCAGGGATTCACACAGCAACCTGGAATGGATTACTATCAGATTACATCACCTGTAGTAAAATTCAACTCCTTGCGCATTCTACTAGCCATCGCAAACACCCTTGATTGGGAAATTGAGATGATGGACATCAAAGGTGCATATCTTAATTCAATTATACAAGAGGAAATCTACATGCGCCAACCCAACAGGTTTGATGACAGAGCTGGACATGTTCTAAGAATACAATGGGTGCTTGAGCTTGGCATCAGCGCCTATGAGGACTATTACTCAGCCTTGGCTTTCATCAAAGCGTGGCTGATGAATGCATCTATATCAGGACCAGAGAATCGGGTCCGCTGTGTGAGACTGTCTCCTGGAGACTCAGGTGAGACTCCCGCAGCCAAACAGTGATCCGCCATCTGCTGACACCCTCAACATGTCCACAACTTAAACTCATCGCGATTCCTTGCTGTACTTGTCAAAACTCACCTCCACAGGCAATAAAATTTATTGTGATCGCATGTCTGACTGTAATAAATGGATGTGATTAGTACCTGTGTTTAGTACATGTGTTCTTGAATAACCCCCTTGCCGTTCATCATGCCAACTGCACTGAGCGATGAAATTGTTACTCGAGTATTGTCATGTGATCCAGTCACCCGATTAGTAGTCTGAGTTCAAAGGAAAAGCCCTATTGGTTCTTCCTTCAAACTCAGTGCTGCATGTGACAGAAATGTTCACTTGTCTGATCTGGGTCACATTGGTACTGCGTCCGGAGTGGCACGCTTGGGGATGGATTTGTGGGGCATGCGAGTGCAACTCTAGGTGCACTGCATTACTCTGTTCCTGTAAAGACAATTCGGAAATCCTGGAAGATGATGGAATATCAAAAACTTTTGCATATGATGCTAGCATAGGGAACACTCTGGGATGTATGATTTACCTCCCAACTGACCGCACATCACTTTCAGGGCTTTTTTACATTCAGAGAAGCTCTCACAAGCTATGTCATCAAGTGCAACAAGGCCATATGAGCCCTGTAAGTAGACACCATTCTGAGGGCCAATCCATTTGCTGCAGCAGTGTGTCTCCCATGCAGGATGACCGTCTTCACCTGGTGGCCTTGGGTCTCACTTTGCCACCCAAACTCCCTAAAATACACAAAACATCCTTATTTCATAGGTTCGACCGTGTTACAAATATAGACGAGTACCTAACCGTCCAATCAAGGGGATACTGTTTGTTCAGGCACAGGTCTCCCCGAGTCTCTCAGAGACTGTCTTACACAGCGGATTCGATTCCCTCATCAGGACAGATAGGGAATCAATTGAAGTCATATCAGTATACATGGACGACTTTGGCTTATTTACTGACTCTAAGGGAGGGATGATCAAGCTCAAGGGGGATCTTCATGAAAAATTTCCTATGACAGAGTTAGGAGAAATGAAGAAAATATTAGGAATAAGGATTGAGAAGAATAGGGAGCAGGGGACACTAACTATGTCTCAGGAACACTACATCAAGGTCATACTCGATCAATTCCACATGGCAACAGCACATTCAGTGTCTACACCTTTACACAAGAGGATCAAACTTGTTGCACCCATAGATTCAACGGGTCCAACCATCGAAGTACCTTAGGCCAAGGTGATTGGCTCACTGATGTATGCGGCACTCAGTACAAGGCCTGATTTGGCTTTTACTGTACAACATCTTAGCCAATTCACTACCACTTACAGAGACAAGCACTTGACAGCAATCAAACATGTACTCAGGTACCTCAAGGGATCACATGACGATGGAATACCTTCAACTGAGATGCCGGTCTCAACCTTGAAATATTCGTCAACTCAGATTATTCCAATAGAACTGATGCACTATCTATTAGTGGCTATGTGGCTACACTAGGGGGAGGAGCTATTGCATGGAGCTCAAAGAAACAGCAGATGATCGCATTATCTAGCATAGAGGCCGAATACATGGCACTTACTGAGGGTGCCAAGCAACTCATTTGGCTAAGGCACTTCATCGAGGAGCTTGGAATAGATCAAACTCAGCCTACGTCACTCTTGTCAGATAATCTAGGCACCATCACCTTATCACATGATGCAATGTACCATGCACATACCAAGCATATCAACATCACTTATCATTTTATCCATGAGAAAGTGGCTTCTCACAAGGCATCACTTACATATGTACCAACGAAGGAAAACAGGGCCGACATACTTACAAAGGGACTAGAGCTACACCAACATAGGTATCTAATGGGGAAATTAGGATTCAAGGGAAAGGATTTCTCACTGAGGGGGAGTGTTAGTAATTGGGGGGTCTGACGCCCTAACAATGAGCTTGGTCAGCTGCGGATCAAGCCAGGCTTTCGGAAGCACAGCTATTTGGTCGAAGCTTTCGCCACACCCGGCATGACGCACGACATCCACAGTTCCATGTATTCCCTTTTGGAGAAAGCCATCGCAAGCGTACAAGCCTCAATCATCAGACTTCGCTTGGGTTTGGGAGGAGTGGAGCAATACACCAGTTTTTGAACAGTACTGTACATATTCCACTCAATGACCGTTGAAAGTTGACAATGGGGTAGCTAGAGAGCCCGATGATGTGTCGCGCTCGCAAACCAAAACGCCGTCGGTGGGACGTCTTCGAGTTCATTCCATCTTTCCTCACTACTTCTCCTGGTTGTTACTGCTCCCCTTGCCTCTCCATGCTCCCAGGCGCAGACCGCTGGCCAAACAAAATCCCACCTGTACCATGCAGACCAATCATCCAGCGGGGAGGTGAAGTAAAAGTAAGTTCTTCGATTAGCACATTTTTGGACAACATCTAATTGTTATCAAATGCTGCAGGTTGATATCAACATGCCCTTTGTGGATACAGGGCAAGAAGAAGAGATCTGGCGACAATACAATGCTCGAGTTCACATGTTTCAACTTTTTTCGGAGGATGTACACTTGCAACAGGTCGCATTGAAGCTACTACAAGAACAAAGCCTAGACCTGCGCAACCTGGGGGATTTAGGGAATGGATGGAGTACACGATGGAGCACCCGCGGAGGAAATGGAACTAAGAAGTACGCTCGCATCTTACTACAGTGGTGGGGATAGCTTATAGCTCTGGAATATAAACCTTTTTAACACAAACAAAAGCCAATCCGGATCAAGTACTGATGCATACAAGTTGAAACATGATCAGCAACGTAGAGCCAAAGGACTTGACATAAATGAAAAAGAATGGCGGCGCCAGGGACCTTACAATTTTACGGCATGTTTGGCTCACTTAGACGTCACATCCTTACTTCTAACTTTCAAGTACGACGAATCACCAGGATCCTGTCGCACAACAATGGGTGTCGTAACAGAGTAATGCAATGCTTCCCAAGCATTCTACTTCATGAGCATGTCTGGCAGGTAGCACTAGCTCAGTTGAATGATGGTGCCAGGTTATTATTTCTCTTGTATATTCAGAATTCTATACCTATTATATCTGTAATCTAGCATTGCATCCATTCAGGCTTGCAACCAAGAGCTCTATCATGCCAAGTTATATATTGGCCAAATGTCGTTTGATCCTAAGACCGCAAATGTGCGCTACCAGTTTTTGCAAACAGATTCCAGTACCCTCTACCAAAAATATTCCAAGCTGCATGGAATAAACGTCGGACAAGCTCCCCAGTACAACTTGGACAACTGGCTCAACCCAGACTCACCGGAATACAAATCAAACATTGCATCAGCAATGTTTCATTATCACGCAAGGGTCATGAAAGACAATAGGATGTGTATCTGCATTCAGACCGAAAATATGATAAGAGCAGCATGGAAGTTAGCGCACCAGAAACAGCTGATATTCGACAGCACATATGGTATATGTGACCGTTGTGCCCTTCTATTCATCGCACTTGGTGTTGATGAGGCTAGAGTGGGAGTACCACTCGCATTCTTTCTATTCTCTGCCCCTACTGGCAACAAAGCGACACATGCTGGTTACGACATGCGCATCCTGTCTGATCTCCTAAAAGCATGGCGGGACTCTCTGGGTTGTCAGGATGGCATTAAATTTACGCCGCTGGTCGCTATCACTGATACTGACACAAAGGAGCGGGGTGCACTACTCCAAATTTGGCCAAAGATATGGTTAATTCTGTGCAAGTTTCATGTTCAACAGTGTTGGTCCAATCATCGGAAACAGGTCCTCTGAATGGAAAAGACACCTAAATTTCCAAAGCAACATGTTCAGGCTAGAATTTGTGTTCTGGAAGAGGAGTAAGTAGTTTCATACCTATGTAGAATTATTTGTATCTCATAAAATACAGACTACTTCTCACTGGTGACTATGAAGCGGCACAGAATATTATATCACAAGAGAAGCTTGCGCTCACCAACTTGAAAGAGCTTCCGGAGATGGTAGCGGCAGTTGGCGCTGGCTTAAATTACCTCAAATATATTACCGATACATGGATGCCAGTCTCCCTCTGGCAGGGTTGGTCTCAGAAAGGCCGCACACATGCTTTCACAATACTCAACATTCCTATTGAAGGTGTCATACCTACAACCAACCATTTGGGCGCTTTCAATGCAATCCTGAAGCGGAAACATATACACTGGTGGCAGCGCTCTGGCAAACGTCTGCGCTTGGATATATGTATTTTCCTGCTGATCACACGGATATTACCAGGCATTTTCAACCACCGGAGCACAGAAGCAGAATACTACCAATGGCTCTCAGAACATTTCCGAGATCAGACTGGTGGCGTTGATGTGGGTGCGAGACAAAAGACTCAGCCGTTTGCACCAAAGCAACTGCCTGCACCAGTCATCCCAGTGGCCTGGTGGACTTCTGAAAACAAACAGCGTAATATCACTGAAGCTACGTATCTCTCACAATCACACATGCCCCGGGTGCACTGGTTATATCCTTATACAGTCGATGGTACCTGTGCAAGCACCCTGGCTGACATTCAAGTGCCTGATCATAAACACTATGATTTGCAACTGAATGTTTATGGCTGGGCCTATTGTTCTTTCCCAGCCTTCAGTCAGAACCATGGTGCGTGCAAGCACTTGTAGGCATTGCAGCTTGTGATTCCAAAGCTGACTGAATCAGGATCACTTCCCCCAGCGACCTATCCTTTCCATTTCCCCACAAATGAAGATGACCCATGGGCCATCTATAGGCAGTGCTTTACAGTACCTACGACATTGCTCACTGCCGCTCCTGATACCACCACTGATCACACTGATGCACCATCCAGTGCATCAGTGACTCTTTCTAATCACACCAACACCTGGTTATTGCAAACCATGGAGGATGACGATAGCGAGTCACACAAGCCACCTGAGGCTGACATCGACAGCTCAGAATTGGACGGTGACTCCCACACCAAAAAGACAGATGAAGTGAGTAGAACAAATTGGGCTAACGATCTAAATGGTATATATTTATATTGTCCTATTTTGTTACGATACAATCTGTCATAAGGTTGACCGAGGTTGGGAGCGAAACCCGAGGTGAGGCCCGAGGTTACGGGGCGAGGTTTGGATGGGGAGGTCAGAGAGGGACTTGGCTTCAGCTTATGTGCTGCGCCGACCCTACCCACGAGTCCCAACTTCGGAGGCAAACGAATAAGAGGCGAGGTTTGGCTTAAGAGGTGAGGCTTAGAAACTAGCTAAGGATCAAAGGGATACGATAGTTGATTTTCAGACTGAGGAGTAGGAATGCATACAAGGGGGTTATATATGGGCGAGGGTACGAGTCAGGGGCGAACATATTAGTGGAGGTCAGGGCGAGGTAATATATGAATGATGTGTGATGGAGCGGAATCAGTAACTAAGGGGATACGGGCATGGGATCAAGGTCGGATATGAACTCTAGCTCGAGCTCGCGGGCACGGATACTGATCATATGTACTCGGGCACGAATATCACAAGGCTCGGGCTCGGAAGAAGGTTCTACCAGTAAGTAACCGGCCAAAGGCCAGGTTCTTACATATTCAGCCCGAGGGGTCAAGTACCACTGCCACCGAAGGTGTCCGTCACCAAGTGCTTGATAATATCAAGCACTTTGCGCACATAAACCTTCCCAAACTTCACGGAATAGTTACACTTCTAGATGATGCACATCAGACCCCAATTTTCCCACTCTCTCAAACTGATCTCGCTGGCCTATCCAAGCTTGAAGATGTGTGTTCAAGGCTCACTATAGGTGTTAGGCAGATGACTGGCCAATTCACTGCCTGAGTTGCGTGCACTAGCTGTGCCAGCAACAGCAAGTACTCATAGTGTAAGTGCTCTCTATCCTACAAGCAAATAATGAGCGGATATTATTCATGCTAGCATGTGTGTGGTGCCTCAGATGGTCTTTCAGAGTTACCGGTCAAGCGACTGCTGCCTCCATCTCCTGAATGTAACCAGCATCGCAAGGCATCGCATGCAGACCGTTAGGGTAGCCTTTTCCAAGACCACAGTAATTATTCAACACAAATTCTTTTAATTAATAGTACTAAGAAACCTATTCCGCAAAGTGTATGATGTACACTTCTCCGTACGTGGCTGGGTTTTTATAATACGACGAGAAGCAGTTCCAATTCTTTGTAGGTACTCTCATATATACATCCAATAAATTGTTGGAGAGTAGCAGACATTCAAGAAATCTTTGAGAGTGGAGGTTGGAGAGCAAGAGTACGGAAGAAAAACAAGACGAAAGACTAAATGGCAGGATTATTGCCGTAAACCCACACTGGGCACTGCGGCCCATGCACATAATGCAGGACTTCCTTCATGAAGAACTGATTACAGTTACACATGTCGAACATCCTCCAAAATGTTGCGCTATCAACTCCTTCGTTCGAGCATAGGGTGGCAATTGCATACTCCAGCTCAGAGCCACGCAAAGGAGGCACATGGCAGTTGTAAACTGCTACCAGATGTGGGTCAGGTGGCTCCCACAGACATGATGTATCACCGAACATACGGTCTCCTTGATGGAAACAAGTTAGTCTTGTTTCTGATAAGAATCAATATGTTACTTACCAGGCATGATAGTTACCCTTTCGTGCAGGTTATGTCTGGAGCGAGGTGTGGTTGGTATGCTGCCTGAATAGTCACTCATAGTAGCTAAAAATACGGCTGTTAGCTGATAACTATAGTAGGATATATTGGAATGACTTACGTGACTGAGGATGAGAGCCAGTACTTATTGACCCGTGGGTCATAGCCAACTGGTTTGACAGAGGCATCCTTGATGAATTGGGAACTATAGGACCTTTTGATAATGGAAGATCACTGGAATGGAAAAAAGCCTGTGAGGGAAGAGGGAGCTGCGGAAGGGTGATCATTGATGAAGAGGAATGGGATTGTGATTCAGAGACGTTTGGAAGGGAGAACGAGGATGATCCAGGTGTAGATGGGGATGTGGAACGACCGGGACTGACAACAAACGGGTCGCCAACACTTGCTGGGTGACACTGCAGGGTTTTGTTTATGCCGGAGTCTTTCTTTGCGGTTTTTGTGACTATCAATTGCATTAAGTAGCTGAATGAATGCATATCGCAGACTTTACCGCCACTGAAGCCACCTCTTCTGCCCCGATTAAACTGGTAAGGAGGTGGAGGACTACTTGGACTTGATGTAGAAATGCTGCTGCGAGATGCTACACTTACATGAGTATCGAGCAAGCAAATGATATTAATGGAACATACTTGGTGTGGCATGCACTGGGCGGAGAAGACCATATCTGTCAAAGTGAGGAAGACCTATAAGAAATTGTTTTAAGCGTACTAAAGAGGTCAATATTATAGAGTGCGAACCTGGGCCGACATCACCTTCCGGTCTCAGTTCATAGACTTCTGCAGGAAGGTCGGGGTTTTCCTTAATGAGATCTGTCAAGCAGACTTGAACCCAGTTAATATTTGTAGTTATGATGCAAACCTGGCAGAATACTTACTCCATGACGCACAACCCTGGTATTTTTGCGCACACGCAGCAGCCACTTTACCTTTATATCTACCGCTTTGTACGACCCATATTTCGTAAGGATGATTGACCTCTGGGTCAGTTTCTTGCGTAACACATGGGCATTGTGAATGCTCGATGTGCAAGGATCGGAAAGCATCTGGGAGTTCGTAGTCGGCATACAACTGGTTATCTAAATGGCATGGCCTGTGAGAGTGCTCAGAATCACAACCCAGTGGTTAATGTAACTTACCAGTGATATACCCTTTCACCGCTGCGTGCCCAAGTCAACATCATTTTTGCTGTGTGTATGCGTTCGTGGTAGGGCGCAAACGTTTCCAGCCAAAGCGCACTGACTTCATTGACACCCAGATGGCCCGAGTAATGGGATGTTGGAGATAACATAGAAGAATGCACAGAAGGTGAGCTCTTCGCAGCTCCAGAGGGAGATGAGACTGGAGTATTCCGAAAGTCTGAAAATGAGGGGGTACATAGCAGACGATGCTGGCATACAATGTTAAAAAGCACACTGAATGACGGGGAAGTGGAGCAGCTTAGCTCTGTGAATAGAGCTAAGCTGCTCCACACACAAATTAAGCGAGGCCCTCCGATGTTAGCTGCTCGTTTTGGTGTATTGGTGCTAATGCGTTTCTCCAAAAGGTATGGAGGCAGGAAGCGAAGGTGTATGGGTGCTTATGGTAAACTGTATATTGCAATGAAATAGCTGGTGCTTCCGAAGGCCTGGCCTGGTCCGCAGCTGACCAAGCTCATTGTTAGGGCGTCAGACCCGTAATTGGGATGATGAGTCAGCTGAGGACGAACCGGCACGCGCATAACCGGATGTTCAAGAGCATTCTCAACTCTGGGATGCTGGTGCACCGGCATGGCATCGGCACAGCAGCAGCCCGAAGCATTAGTAATAAAGGGACATTGTGTTAGTATAAAAGCAGATAGATCCCAAGTAGTCGAAGAATATCATCATATTTTATATTTCCTTCAGGGCTGTCCACGAGTCAACCTGCAGGTTACCTGGACTTGGACTCGCAGGTTTGCCAGCTTCCAGAAGTGGAACCTGGACTTGACCTGAGTTTTTCTGCAGGTTGACTTGGACCCGCAGGTTAAACCTGCGGGTGACTTGCAGTGACTTGCCAGATTATTCCGAGCTGACTCATCCCGTGTGAGTGCATGACATGCCTCCTCCCGTGGGGATGGGAGTGAACTATTTCACACATCCTTACATCCTATTTTGACCATGCTCCTCTAGCAACATCCACAGATGTCGAACGTGCATTCAGTCAGGGCCGACTGACTGTATCACGGATGCATCGCTCTCTGAAGGAAGAGTCGACACGTGCCGGAACCATACTCAGCACATGGCTGTCATACAAAGGACTTGTTCCTGAGGAATGTGTTGTAGAGTTGCTGCATGATAAGAGTAAGCATGTCAAGAAGGCTGTTGTGCAGGAGGAGGTAATAGTAGTTGAATGACATGAATTCTTGGAATGTAAGGCTTGCAGGTCTGCAAGTCACCTGCGGAATTCCAAAGGCCAAACCTGGACCCTGGGGCACCTGGACTTGTGGGAGTTGGATCTGCAGGTTAAAATCACAGGTTGAACTGCGAGTCACCTGCAGGAACCTGGACTCGTGGACAGCCCTGATTTCCTTTGTTCTACATTTACCACATCACATGAAAAAAATCCCCTAACCACATTGCACACACACATACTATTAATTGCCGGTCACCAGTCATCATTAACCATTGGAACTTGAGTTGTTGTTGAGATTGGCATTGAGAAACATGTGCAATCTTTCATTTTCTGAGGTGGTTCATGTAAGCCCTTCTGTGTTGAGGCCTCACTCAATATTATCATCCTACCTGGGGAGGTCACCCAGTATTGGAGAGCTGTTGGAGCTATTCCAGGAGTTGGTTTTCAGGGAAGCTTGTGTTGAAGAGTGCTTTATTGGATCTGCACTACAGTGAGCTCAGACATTCAGAGATACATGAACAACTGTTTTATTACCTGCACTATGGTGAGCTGTAGTACAGGTGATGATGTGTAAGCGAAATGGAATGATAAACAGGTGTATGGGATGGTTCTCACCTCAGCTGTTCAGATGTATGTGAACAACTGAGGAAAGGTACAAATGTTGGGGTTTAAACGTGAAGTATCAATGTGTCAGTGGGTCTGTGCGGACATTTATTAGGGTATGACATCAATATACTCCAACATGCTTCAATTAAGGAGGTGTGTTGGAGTTAGTAATCTCACAGTATGTTGTGGGCGTGCTTGGCGCCTAATGATACAAGCCGGTTCCTACTGTGGTCACCTTGTACTTATTTTTTTTTTTTTTTTTTTATTCATTTTATTCGACCGCGAGCTGAGCCCATGATGGTCACTACCACTGTCTGTACCTAAAAGGGTGGACCTTTCACCTCACTCCCTGGGACTCCCACACCCCTGTGTCCTCGAGTGAGCGGATGCACCGACGACGGGCCCCTCACCCCCCGCCGGCCTGGCTCCTTGAGCTGTTTACCGCTCCCCTCCTAACAAGGTAAGTACTCTCTCTCTCTCCACGTGAATGTTCGCGGTGGTGGTAGGTCTGGCTTAATAAGTGCTTGGTCACCGAAGTGAACTAGCATGATGAGAAAGAGCGCCGCAGTCGAAGAAGGAAAGTCTGGTGGTGGATTCGTGATCTTGCCACGTCGAGTCGGTACTCATCGTTGCACGAGCTTGTGTTGGCTGGGTTATAGGTTGAATGAATATAAATATGAGAGGATGCTTTTGTTCGTGTCGATGTCAGTCATTTATCTGGTTGTAATTCTGTAGCCCTGCCTAACGAATTGATCTGTTCTTTACTGTGGAGCTGGCGGGGTCACGTCACCGAATGTTCCTTTCATCCTTCCCGTCACTGCTACATACTCCAGCAATGTCGTCATGGTCTTAGCCCTCCCTAGTAGCTCCCTGATCGATGTTGATTTCCTTCCCAGTTTCCTTCGCACCCCGTGACAGGCATGTTCATACGCTCGACACTTGAAAAGATAATGGTGGATCGTCTCATCGGCGTTGGCACATGCTGGGCAGAGTGGGCTCGGTGCCTTCTTGATTCTGTGGAGATGCCTGTTGAGCAGCGCATGGCCAGTCCTCAGCTGTGTGATCAAGCTAGCCTGGGCCCTCGTGAACTTCGCCGTGTCGTTAATGTAGCTACGGGACAGTAGGCAATCATCGATTTTTGACATCCTGGCATGCCGGGGGGACATCATCCAGTCCGACCTCCACCTCCTCCACACGTCTGCCTTAAATGTTTGTCACGCTGCAGACAGGCTGCACGGCAGCGGCTCAGCTTCCAGAAAGGGTGGCAGGTCACTGATCTGACTACTCTCACCCGCTGATGCCTTCTTTGCCTCTACATCTGCTGCTTCATTCCCTTCCACGTCGTCATGTCCTGTGCCGTCGTGAGGGCGCTGCGACTTTGTTCGCCATGGAGTTGATGTGACCCATGATGTAGTCCGCTGCCCTTGACCTGGCTTTCTGAACGGCTAATATGACCCCCTGATTGTCAAGGAGCAGCGTGGCCTTCTTCACATCCTTCTCACGCTTCAGCAGCTCCAGCCCCAGAACCACCCACATCACCTCCGCCTCATACGTGGTGTGCTTCGTGAGTGGGCCCAAGTGGTACCTCAGCGTCCCCTTCTTCCTCCCATGCCTGTACAGCACAGCCACAGCACCTGCGTCACCTTCTGACCCTGATCTGTCCGTATACACCTTCGCATCTGCCATATCGGCCGCTTCATCCTCCTTCGAGTCCGCCCTGGAGCTCACAACCTCGGTGGAGTATAGCCTGGGGGTATCTGGTGCAAGGACGAAAGGGTGGATCGTCTCATAGGCATCCAGGGTGAGGTCGAAACAGTGGAGCAGTGTGTGGAGCGGGGAGGCGTGCTTTCTTACCAGGCACCGTGCGCATGTCCAAACCTGGCAGTGGAGAGGGTGTGACTTTGGCAGGGCGACCATGCAGCTGGAAGCCTTGTAGCACACGCCCAAGAGGAGAAGTTTTATGGGGAGAACATTGGCATGGGCCTCCATCACATCGCTGGCAGTCATGCGCATTGCTCCAGTGATGGCGATGGTGGCTAGCCTCTGTGCTGAAGTCAGTTTACGTACCACCCCTACAGACCCTGTGACCCTTCTTCCCCTTCCCTCCTCTGGATTGGCATGTACCACACGTCTGCAGCTTAGGTGAACTTGGGCACTGCCACTGTGCAGTAGAGCTGCCTCATATACACTGCCCAAACCCCTGTGGAAGGCTTAGTGAGTCTGCGTGCTAGTAGTATCCACTTTACCTCCTTTGCAGTAGCTTTCTCCACTTGTACAGTCCACCTCAGTTCTTCCTCCAAATATACCCCCAGGAACTTGTGTGCCAAGGACGATGGGATAGTGTATCCTCATAGATAAAGTCTTGCCTGGGTTCTCACATAGTCTTGCCCGGTCTGGTCGGGCACTCTGTGGCGCGAGAAGCCCACCACCGCAAATTTGGATGTCTCGAAGCGCAAGTGGTGGGACAGGGTATTCCCTGGCACCACCCTCCTTCAGCAGCATTACCTTTAGCCTATCATACGCTGCCTCATACGTGTTGCCCTCAGCATATAGATTAACATCGTCCACGTATGCCACCGCCGCCTGTCCCTTCCCGGCTGCGACATCCACTAAGTCTGCATTGTAGAAGAGGTAGAGGACCATTGACATGGGGTCCCCCTGACCGATGCCGTTGTCTATAGGGACCCAGTCCGAGAGGTAATCGTCAAATTTCAATCTGGTTCGCCTGTCTACCAGCATCCATGCCGTGAATTGCACATATGCTTCAGGGACCCTGCGTTTCCTCATGTTGTGCAGCAGTCGGTCCATGACCACGTTTGGGAAGGCCCCCTCGATGTCCAGGAAGAGCATCACCGTAACCTTCTTTCTGCACCACGCCCCTTTTATTTTGTTGACAACTAAGTGTAGGGAGTCTGAGGTGGTCCTACCAGGCCTTCCGCCGAAGTGATTTGCCGGCAGGAGGTGGTACTTATCTGTCATGTACACCAGAGCCTCTGCTACAATCGCCGTTAGCAGCTTCCCTATCGTGTTGAGCAGTGCAATGGGACAGTATGACTTCGGCACCTCGTAGCTCGCTTTACCTGGCTTCCTCAACACCACCATGACCCAGGACTTCCAGTTGTTGCTATATGTGTTCAGCGCAAATGTAGCACGGAAGATGCATAGAAGGTACTCAGCGAGCTCGTCTACAGACTCCTTCAGGACGATATTCGGTATCCCATCATCACCAGGTGCCTTGTGGGGCTTCAACTTGTCTATCTGCCTCCTGAGCTGTCCCTCGTGGAGCTGGAAGCTGTGATTCACTCGCTTGGGGTATTTGTAGCTTCCGGGCACTAGCGATTCAGGCGGCTTTGGCAGGAAGAATGCTGCCGCCAGGACCCTTCTCTTGTCCTCGTTGGTCTCAGCAGCATGGGTGTCACCATCTGGGCCTGTTATGCACAGCGTGGGGATCCGAGACCTCCCACCATCTGTCACTGGATTGGCCAGGTACTTATTGGTGGTCCAGAGGAGGCCGTTGTTGAGCTCCTCAAGATAATCCGCCCAGTGCTGTGCCTTCGCCGTGCTATACTTCTCGCTGATGTCCTTGTGTTCCTTATGGGAGGGATGGTCAGCGATGTTAGCAACTTGGGGTTATGGCAGGGAAGGTTCGGTAGAGTTCTTAGAAAGCTAGAATCAAATACACTCTCTCAGTGAATTTATTGTCACTGTTATATTAATACAGTACCTAGAATCAAATACACTACATGATTTTCAGTCAACATGCTATGAAAATACAAAGAATACTACTTGCCTCTCTCAGTGAATTTATTGTCACTGAGAGAGGAGTACAATCCTGTCTCAGAAGGCATATACGTGCACCCGGCCTTTTAGCGCCCAAGGGCTCGCGCGTCGAAGTCATTTCAAACTCCGCTGGGTGCAGCCGCTTGTGAAAATAGGAATAACAGAATGAAATGGAGAGGTAGAGAGTGACTGGAAAATTTCGAAAATAAGCAGAGAAGTGAATGTGTGGTACAAGAACAATCTGAGAAGAGGTTGAACACCACACAATAAATCGAACATATTATGCTTGATTTTGGTGCAGGAGCATAAATGCACCCAACAAGCGATCGCTCTGTGAATGTATGACTGATGGTTTAGCCTGTTTTTAGCTCTCTTAAGCTCTGAGCTCCCTGTTCCACCACCTGCGCGAGTGCGGCACCGGCTTCAACAGCGGCACGACCTCGTCTATAGTTCCCTGAATAGCAGTGGTCAGTGCATCCACCATTTCATTGTACTTATCTATCGTTGTCAGTTCCTCAGCATCCGGTACATTCTCCAACTGCTCCCCCAGCCACTCCCGGAATTCATTCCAGTCAACCATCCTGAAGTTGCAGTATGGCTCGTAGTGTCTGACCTCCACCTCTACATCGACAGTTGTGAGTATCGGAATGTGGTCCGTGCCTGGCCCCCTCCTGCCTGGGGCAGTGTCGCAGGCTGTCACAGAGTCGGCGATGTTGTCTGTGCAGAAGACGTTGTTGTAAGGGCAACCCTGGCTGGTTGTGGAGATCACACTACCACACAACTGACAAGGGGAAATCCAAAGAGAAAAGTCTAAGGACCCCCAATGTCAGCGAGCCCGTATTATACTACGCTGTGCAGCCAGGGACAACACTTGGCACCCGCCATCAACCCTGCATCCCCCTGACCCTTGATCGACCCTTGATGCCACCTATTATGCGAGTCGCTTGATTGCCGACACTGTTCCGAGAGCGTAAGTCGGAAATTGGAGTGGAATTGGAAAAGTGAACAGAACCGGTGGAAGTTCTCCCAGAAGCGGAATCATTTCCGAAAGCGGAGGCGGAGATGGAATTGGAAGCGGAAGCGGAGTCGGAAATGGAGTCGGAACTGGGTGCGGTGTTGGAACTGGAAATGGAAAACAGGGTGTCCCCTGACATCACCCCCCCCCTTAGCATGCTGCGTCCTCGAAGCACGGGACACGAGGGATTGAAATGCCAGCGAGCGGATTCGGCGAGGGGCACCGGGGTGTGTCCTATAGAACTCATGGAGTTTGTCTGGAGCGGAAACATCTTGCTCCAGGACCCACGAATTCTCCTCATATCCATACCCTTCCCATTTCACGAGGAATTGGAGTCGTCCTCGCACAAACCGGCTGTCCAGGATCCATTCCACCACATAGTGCTCTTCCCCATCTACAATTTCCGGTGGAGGTGGCGGATGAGCCTTCCGACCTGGAATTGGGTCCTCAAGCATAGGGAGTAACTTCACCACGTTGAAGACGGGGTGGAGGCGGGACATGGACATCGGAAGTCGGAGTTGGTATGCATTCCGTCCAACCCTCCGCGTCACTGTGAAGGGCCCAAGGTAGCAGTGGGAAAGCTTCTGCGAAGGGCGTGTGGTGCGGATGTCACTTGCATCTAGATACACCTTGTCTCCAACTTGGTACTCCGGGGCAGGAACCCGGCGTTGGTTGTAGTACTTTGCCATGTCATCCTTGGCCTTCGCGAGGGCCGACTTGGCTACCGAAAGGGTGGAGTCCATGCGGTCTCAGAACTCATTGACCGTCTCAAGTCTGGAGTCAGCCTGGCGTGGTTCGAAGCCCATCCGCGGGTGTCGTCCAGAGTCAAGCATGAAGGGAGTCTGTTGAGTGGCGGAATGGACATGGTTGTTGTATTGGAATTCCGCCAGTGGAAGTAACTCATCCCAATCGTCCTGCCTCTCATTGACAAAGAGGCGGAGATATTGCTCCAACTCCTGATTGACCCGTTCCGTCTGTCCGTCACCCTGCGGATGATACGCTGTGGTGGTAGCCAGCTTGATGCCGAGCAGGCGGTAGAGCTCCCGAGTCAATTCCGTGACAAATTGCGGACCTCGGTCGGAAACAACTTGCTTCGGGGGCCCATGCAACTTCCAGACATGTGCAAGGAACAGGCGGGCCGCTCCGAGGGCTGTGATCATCGTGTGCGCCGGAATGAAGTGGGACACCTTGCTTACCGAATCCACGATGTTCATGATCGCGTCATAGCCATGAGACTCTGGGAGTTCAATGATGAAGTCGACACTGATGGTGTCCCAGCGGGATTTGGGAATCGGGAGCGGAACAAGTTCTCCGACCGGCGGATGTCGTTGTGCTTTGGTTCGGAGACAAAGGTCACATGTCTTCACATACTGTCCAATGTAGCGGGACATCTGAGGCCACCAGTAATTCCAAGCCACTAACTCCAGCGTCTTCCACCTGCCAGCATGCCCAGCGACTCGTGTGTCGTGGTGCTGGGACACAATGTGGCGGCGGAGGTCTGCCCCACCTGGAACATAGACCTTGCCTCTGAAGTGGAGCAGTCCATCACGTTCCGACCATTCCGCTGCCCGTACAGACCGTGAGTGCCCTTTCTGAAGTTCCTCCACTGCCTTCACCACCGACTCCTCCTTCTCTCCATTCCAGTACTGCCTCCGGATATCCCGGAGCATTTCCGCTTCCGCCCCAACTGCAGTCACTCCTTCTAGGGCACGGATTGCAAAGAGACTAGGGCGGAGCAGTGTCATATCCGCATTGTCTCCACTTCCGCTTCCATGATCCGCACGGCGGGATAGGGCATCGGGCTTGCCCATGGTGCGGCCGGGCCGGTGGTTGAGCATGAAGTCGAACCGGGACAGGTGTAGGGACCACCGTGCTTGTCATCGGTTCAACTTCTTAGACGTGCAGAAATACTCGAGGTTCTTGTGGTCTGTCCAGATCTCAAATGGGCATAGAGCACCCTCCAGGAAGTGTCGCCACTCCTCCAGCGCTCGGATGATTGCCAGCATCTCCTTGTCATGGATCTCATAGTTCCGCTCGACCGGACTAAGGCTCTTAGAGAAGAAGGCAACCGGATGCCACCCCCACCATCTTCCAATGACTGTTGTGACAAGACCGCTCTGGTAGCTGTGTCGGAAGAATCCGCTTCGACTCGATAAGGGCGAGAGTCGTCGGGAAAGACCAGGACCGGGGCGGAAGTGATCAGCTCTTTGAGTTTGTCAAAGGAGGCCTGTTCCGGCTCTCCCCACCGCCATCCAACTTCCTTCTTGGCGAGGTCGAAGAGGGCACGGGCGTGGCAGGAGAAGTCCTTGATGAACCGCCGGCAGAAATTGACAAACCCAATGAAGGACTGGACCTCCTTCTTGTTCCGCGGCACAGGCCAATCCGATACACCGGAAACTTTGACTGGGTCCATTTCCACCTTTCCTTCTGACACAATCACCCCAAGATACTCTATCCGCGTCCGCTCAAATTCGCACTTTTCCGGATTGAGACACAGGTTGTACTCCCGGAGCCGTTCCAGCACTCTCCGCACAACTTCCCGATGTTCGGACATTGTTTTTGTGAAGATGAGGATGTCATCGAGGTAGACGCAGACAACTCCTTCTGCTATCATATCAACAAAGATGTCATTCGTCATTGTCTGGAACATGGCAGGACTGTTGGTGAGGCCAAAGAACATGACCTGCGGCTCAAACAGTTCTTGGTTGGTGTGGAATGCTGCCTTCCATTCGTCTCCCTCGCGGATCCAAACATTGTTGAAACCCCAGCGGACATTCAGCTTAGTGAAGTACCTTGCACCACAGAGTTGTGTGATCAGTTTGTGAATGAGTGGAATGGGGTACCAATTATTGATCGTGATCGCATTCAAGGCTCAGTAACCCTGTACAAGTCTGAGTGAGCCGTCCTTCTTCTTGATGAAGAACACTGGAGATGCCATGGGCGACTTGGAGGGGCGGATCCTCCCTGTACGGAGGTTTTCCGCAAGGAATGCATCGAGCTCTACCTGCTCCTTGGGTGACAGCGGGTAGACTTTGCAGTTGGTGGGCTTTGACCCAGGTTCCAATTCGATGGCGTGGTCCCACAGCTTCCGTGGAGGCAGGGCATCAAATGACTCCTTGGAAAAGACGTCCTCGAACTCCCGCAGGTACTCCGGAATTTCCGCCTCTACTCTATCATGCATCTTGGAGGCTTCAGCAAGGCGTTGCGAAATCTTTCCGGTGGCGCGGATGTGTTCCGCTTCCGGCGGAAGGTTTACGTACAGCAAGCGCTCCCCTTCCGCCAGAATGTCTTCCGTGCCGAGTCGGATGACGTCGGAATCGGAATCGGAATCGGAAGTGGGATCCGGTTCAAATTCCGCTTCCGAGTCTTCTTCTGCAAGCAGTGGATGGGGGCCAGAATGACATGTCTGTATGAGCCGTTCGGTCTTCCGCTGCTCCTGGCGCTCCTTCCGCACTTCCGACCTGGACATGTGAAGGGGTTCCTTAGAGTTTTCTCTTTGGATCCCCCTTCGCCAGGTATGTCTATGTCCTGTATATAGTTCTCTATCTCACTTTGGATCCCCCTTCGCCAGTTCGCCGCTTGAGTGTAGAGCGTCTGCCTAGGTTGCCCTTATAGCCTCCTTCTCAATTTCTGCAGCAGCAGCGGCAGCATGTGCATCCTGAAGTGTTTTGATGAAGAGCAGGAGCGCTGTGTCATCCTGGATCTCTGCCGCAGCCTCCTCTTCATCATCCTCCATATCTTCGTCATCCCACTCAACCAGCCCTTCACTTTCCAGAACCTGCAACTTTACAATGATTTCATCATCTCCAGCCGCCTGCTCACCATCTGAATCGTCATCATCCAGTGCAGGCAGAGTGTTCCAGGTTAACTCTTTGTCCGGAACCTCAGCTACAGTGGTCTTGCAGAACTTGGTCTGTTTAAGCAGGTTCTGGGCACGGTTTTGGGCTGCCTTTGACCTACGTGGCATCTCCGAGGATGCCTAACGAGCCTGGAAACGCTAGACCTCTTGCTTGAGGCTGGAAGTGGTTTTTGACAAGGGCTGGCCAAGGTCACGTGACATCACGTGACGCGCAAAATGTGTCCCCTCGGAAAATTGAATGTTGCTCCAAATCATTCCAAGACTACGTAGAAATAAAAGTATAGTTTTTTTGGCACTCCAATTTTGTAAATGCAACTCCTCTGCCACTTTAGAGAAATTGAATAAATCCTTTGCAACAAATGATAGCCTGACATCTAAGGAATGGATTCTAGGCAAAATATATAAATTATCTGTGTTGGATGATTGGCCGCCTGCGAAAGGGGCTGCAGGCTTATGTAAGGGGGTGCCGGTTCCTAGCTGCCTCTACCTTACATCGCAACACAAATCCCATCACTTCTGCCCAGTGCTTTGCCATGCATCACAATTGAATTATGTAATACCTGACTGAAAGAGAACGCGCGGCTTTGAAGCTTACCCTTTATTAACTCAAAAGAAGTGTGATTGTTTAATATGACATAATGTAGTTCAGTTACAGTAATGTCTACAAAACAACATTTAACTTACGCCTCAATTACATAATAGAGGAGCATCATTAGCAGTAAGTTAAAGGCTGTTCCTGAAATAGTGTAACCTTAAGGTTTAACCCTTGACTAGGTCTCGGGGTCTATAGCAGGCGAGAGAGGTTTTTGACAGGAATACGTCCAGAAAATTTATTTTTCATATAACTCAATTGAACATTCACGTGATAGTGAATTAATGAATTTATTTGTCAAAATTTTGGTTGTGGAAAGTCAGTATTCGGATTAATAAAGCTCCTGAGAAGTCATCCTTGACTGTATGCATGTTGGCACTGGCAGTGCGCATCTCTCGATGGCCCCACCTACTGTATTCTCGAGTACTGCCAGCCTGGCAGTACTCGAGGGTTCTGACGGCAGTGATGATTTCGCGTCACATTTTTTTCATCTCCTATACAATAATACTATATAACAACAAGCAGAACCCTGGCAGTGTCTTTGAGACACTGGGGCTTGCCATGGAACTCCCAAGCGAAGACACCTCCGCGAGTATTATCAACGCACGTGATGCCCTCCAGGATTACAACAGTACTCAAGTCAACCCAGATGGTTCTATTCCGAGTGCTATTGCGGCAGGAGACGGGCATCCGTCAATCCCACCAATCGAACATAACGCGCGATATTACCAGAACTTTGTCAAGATTGGTTTTCAGGCGTTAATATCGTGTATTAGTGAACACAATGAATGCCCGAATAACTTGTGCGAATAAGTATGCCGTTCGGCGAATAAGTGAACCGATGAATGTTCACGAAACAAAGGGGTTGCCCGAACAGGGCTCGCCCTGTCTACAGTCGTAGCGAAACAGCTCGCAGCACTTGACGACGCAACGTGCAAGATATTGCGGAAGGGCTGTCTAAGTTTCGACAGTCCCTTCGCTGGCGAAGGTGCTCCTTAGGAGCCCTTCGCCAACAGCACAGAAAGTAGTTCGAAGGCTAAGGTAACGAAGATGAAGTATGAGAACTCACCAGTGATGCCTAAGTCCTTGGCTGGTCGAAGATAGAAATCTTCAAGGAGAGGCTCAAGACGATGATCACAGCGAGGTCAAGTTTGCACAAGATGGACGACGTATGATAATTGAACTGGGGAATATACATGCGAATGTAAACTACTTATATCGAATGCTCGTAAGGTATCAGTGAATAGGAAAGAGGCCGTCACAAGTCAGGGTTAGATAGGGGTGCGCAGCCATGATACAGCATAGATGAAATAAACATACAATAGAATGTGAGAAGGGAGAGAACATGAAACGACGGAGGGTAAAGGTGGCGAAAGCATTTATGGACAAAACCATGTCTTGGGACCCGCATACATGCTACCCTGCACGGACTCTTGGTCTACTGGGTTGATTCCGCACGGCCTATGGAGGGGATGTCCTGCGAACATGCTTTGACCATACGAACTCCCAATGGGGTTGGATTAAGAAGACGATGGGGTGAATGATGAACTGTTATGCCGGGTGAATGGTATCGATCGTGTTTTTGATGGTGTGCCTGCTGGCGAATGATGCGAGCAGCGAATATCCGTTCGGCGAAATGCAAGGAAGGGCAAAAAGAGGTGACATAGGGGAGGAGAGGTCGAGGTGGAGGGCGAAACCAAGCGAACACTGAGGAGGAGTAGTGAAAGGGAAAATGGGGATACCAAGGTGCAGGAAATGCACAGGTCACGGCAACCCAACTATTCGAACACCATTGGAAGAGGGTCGAGCAGAGGAGGTGGTAGGCCCAGTGACGACTGCCGAGTCAGCCCCAGGACGTCGATCGTGCATTTGGCGGCGTGGCTGTGGTAGTTGGCGCGAACAGCGAGAGTTGGTTGCCGAACATAACAATGGTGGTCGGAACGAACACAAAGGTGGGGTGAAAGTAGGAAAACTGAGCTTCTGAGTATGAGAGATAAATGCGTCATGACAAACTTCCCGCAAGCAGGATAGCGAAACAGTTTCCCTAGCAGCTCCCAAGGAACGTAACTCTTTCCATAGGCTCTGTTCTTAGCATGCCCAGTATTTGGCACCTGATGTACCGTGCATGACAAACCCAAATAGACGGGTCTGGCGGACCGGATGTCCCTTCCAGTTGGATATGTTTCGTAGCTAGGGCCTTATACCGCGAATAATACCGCAAATAATGTTGAACTGAGGAAAACCAAATCCTGGGAAAGCCACCAGGCTACCGGGTGACCGTGGAACGGTTAATCCCACCAAGCGTGTGGGCACCCATAGGCTCCAGCATCATCAACCCCGCAGGCTCATCACCACGCGTGCGCTGGAAACACTCGTGCTCGTCGTCGTCGACAACAACAACAACAACTCTTCAGTACGGTTTGTTTAATTTCGAAATTCCGCAGGGACCTCTGTACATAGTAACCCATTGTATTTATGTTACTCTCACTCCCTGGAGCAGGCCCAGAGGCCTGTAAACTTGTGTCGGCGCGCAACTTCCGACGTTGCCCCATCACGTGACAGCGGCCTCGTTTCTTCAGCCCATGCCATGACCAAAAGTCAAAGCTACCTCACGCAAAGTGACAACTCTCTACGGCGGTCAACATGGAAATACGCATAGCCCACTCCTTTCTGTGACTCATGGCCCTTGCCAGATTGCAGCAAATAAGGCTTGATTGAAGCTGCGTCGGGGAGCTCTGATCCGGAGTAAGTTCATCTATGTTCTGTCTTGCACATTAATAACCAGCTGTATTATACCCAAGAATCTACTCCACTCGAAGTTGAAGCTCTAAATGAGCTTGGTGGACCTAGTACTATACTTGAGATTGAGATAGGCAATGATCTGGCTCTAGGGTCAATGGGCGACAACGACATGGGGAATGACTGGACTTCTGACACAGGTGATGATTTGACCGAGCTCTATGGTGGCATGGTAAGCGACATCCAAGAGATACAAAACCCCGGCTTTGTCTATAGGTATGTCATCCAACCTGCTAGCTGGGACCCTATCTCCTAGCTATAGTCACACAGACAGGAGGATGGACGAACACGTCGTGACCAGATTCAACGTCAAAACAAGGCTTGGGAACTCATGTACCCTCAGATGACTGAGGCTTACCTTGAATGGGGATACCACGGCACACCTAATGTCCCAGAGGACAGCAATTTTCACCCAGATGTCAGGGTGATAGAACTCAATGGTACGTGTATATTATATGTCCATGTTCTCTTCCACCCACTTGTGGACAGGGTCACGTGATATTCAGTTTCCACTCAACATAGATCAATCATTAATCGTGACCATGGTGAGGCATGGATACATTGGAACCGCCCCTCTACACCCTTCCCTTGCATTCTCCTGTCAAGTTCTTGAACTAGTACGAGTCCTCACAGCACGCTGCCCACAATTAAGTCTACAATCATTTGTTAAATCCTTGTGTGATTTACATCGGGTTCGGTTTCTCTCATCAAATCTGCAAATGATTCTGACTCTGTCTATTTGCAGGTTCCATATCATGCCACCTTCAGAAATCATCTGTCCACTGCCCTAGATGCATACTTGGGAATTCTCCGGCAAATCAAGGCACAAATTAACATGGTGCTTCAGCAGGATCGCTCACACTGGCATCTTAAAAATACATGCCCTTCATGTATGTATGTCCTTGAGGAGGAACCCAAGATGGAATTTTCAATGCTTGTTGCGATGGATGGTAACGAGTCATTGAAGAGAGTCGAGCGTGCTCAGCGTGAAAAGACTTCTGACGGTGGGATCCACAGCTCTCAGAACATAGAACGTCCAGATTCTCGCTACATCCAGGACCATATGTATTTAAACGAGGCCCAAGTTAACTATTTCCGCCACGAAGTCAAGCGACAGAAGGTTAAAGCAGCTGACCTGGTAAGCCTCACAATCCAAGACTAACATTTGCCTCTGATATGCCATAATAGTGTCAGCCAGACCTAGTAGCCCCTTCTCCGGCTGTGCGCCCTGTCTTTGCAGCTGATGCTGACGAAGGGCGACCCATTGATGGGGTTGACCAACCAAACCCGTGCATCGAACGCTGGGGAAATCTTGCAGATGATTCCACAAAGAAACACTTGGGGATTTTCCATGAAACAGGACTATTTGTGGCAGTGTGTCGTCATGGCTGCGCATTGGTGATATGTGATATGGTACAAAGCGGCGAATTGTAAGTTTCTTTAAAACTTGATAATTATTGCTGAGGTTATTTGTAGGGCTAAGTATGGTCTTGCTGTCACTAATGAATTATTAGATGCGTTTGGTCCTGGATTGATGCTTGGATACGACATTGGCTGTGGCTTCTCAACTACAGTGAACAATAGCAAGCTTGTTGGCCCCAAACTTCATCAACATCACGCTCAGTTCTGTGTGGGGAGTTTCCATGGCCATGCTCATTGTCGTTCATGTCAGCTCGACTGGCATCCACTATATATCAAGGGCTGTGGCCTCGAAGATTTTGAAACATGTGAACGTGTTTTTTCTCGATCAAATGCACTGGCATCCAGTACTCGGCACACATCAGCCTTCCACCGGCGTCAGCTGATACATCGATGGTTTGAAACCTGGAACCAAGAGAAAGTCGCTGAAATGAGTAAGTTTCTCTGCAACAATTATGTACAGGCTCAGGACAAATCGCCACATTATCACCATGCATCGAGGCGTCAATGAAGGCCATGAACCTCCCCTCAGCTCAAACATTCGAGGAGTGGCGTGAAGCCGAAAAGGAGTATTTGTCCAACCTCAAGCACGAGCCTGAAGGCGATATCCTCAAAATGCAATATCTTGAAACCCTGGTTAAGCTAATGGCTGCTAAGTGAGTTGTCTAATCCCAGCCTCTGCATGTATTCACTCTTCTTCAGTGCACAATGGACACAATAATCTAGTCAATGGAAGAGTGCCGATATTACAGATCTGCAGGGCATTGGAGCGTATGCAGGTGCTTCTGCAAGCTCACGCCATTTAGAAATGGCACGGGCTCGCAGTCTTGAAACTTTATTGACACTTCAGGAAGCTGTTCAGGACTTGGAGAGCAAACTGGAGATTGGGGAGCGTTGGGAGAAAGGATCACCGGCGTGGATTGCCACACAGGCGATGATCGATAGCCGTGCATATCGCCAGGCCATCAACAAGTTGGAAGGTTTAGTTGTGGGGCGGTTGTTTGAATTGGGTAAGGTGCATCAAGCTGGCACAGGTATGTGATCATTTTGTCCGTTTCATTGTAATTCTATTATTTAATACTTTGTAGGCTACAAGCTACAGAAACACATTGGCAAGGCACTGAAATCACGGTCAGAAGCCATTCGCAATGCAGTCAAGAAGTACAACTACGCAGCAGCCATGTTGAAGCCACCACGTCCGCCTTTAGACATACAGACAGTTCTTAATCATGTCTACCTTGGTCAATTTGATCTCCTCCGGGAAAGTTGCCATAACATTGCCGAAAAACCATGGGCACATGCGACTGCACGTGAGGCTACAACAGCCTACTTCAAATTGCGCCGATCCCATGAGGAAGTCACCCGGGTGTTAGTAGAGGCTCGACGACTGCAAACCTGGATGAAGGATGAGGAAAACCTCATCCTTCATCACATAGAACAGTTACAGGTTACCAGACCTGCACTAGCATTTCAAATGCGCTGGGACTATTCTCTGTTATGTGCTACTAATAGTATACACAGGCAACGGTTAGCCGCCCTTGAGGCAGATGAACGCTTTGACGGCAAGAGAGGTCCAGGAGTACGCAAGGGTCAGGAGATTCAGGACCTGAGGGTGGAAGAACCAGTGCGAAGTGACCAGGAGGTTGAGCTCGAGCAGGGAGATGAAGAAGGCGAGGATGAGGATGCATTGCAGACCCTAGAATCCACAATGACTGCACTCAGTCTTTATGATTAACTTTTCCAAAGAAATCTGTGATCAAAATATAACGACTTGAGTAAAAAAGCATCTTTCCCAAATATAACGACCTGAGTAACAATGCGCCAGCAACAGTTGGAATTCAACCAGGCCATGTCTAACTTACAATATGATGAGAGTGATAATGGTCTACATATAACAGACAAAAACTGCACTCAGTCTCCATGATTAGATCTCAATGAGCTCTCGAAAACCTAAATGACTTGAGTAACAATGCACGAGCAACAGTCGGAATTCAACCGGGCCATGTCTAACTTGCAATATGACGAGAGTGACACTACTAATAGCCTACATTAAATGAGAGATGGTAATTTACATTATTTTTCAAGAATATAAATGTTTAGCATAAGCCTTTCAATGTAGTATATTTTAGTATGTTCTCTGGCAGTGGGCTGGAGAAATTTACATAATGATTACCTCAGCATGGTTTTGGGCGTGCATCTTGGCCTCCACCATCCACCCATACTTACTGGTCACAGCCCAGGGACGATTCAAATTGCCTTGGGCTCCCTAGACTTACATGAACAGTGCGCAGGTCACCCATCAATGAATCCTTGGCCTGAGTTGGCAGTACCCGCTCTGCAAAACAAAACTATCAATGACCTGAGGGATGCTGATTGCACATGACTCCATATCACCCATGCTGCCCATGGCATGGGTAATGATGGAATGGACTGTATGGCATATCAGCATCACCCAGAAATGATCACGGTCCACAGTGATCGACGCAACAGTCGTACCATTACTTCTGCCATGCTCTGTGACCTGGTAAGTCTCTGCCCTCTCCTGCTCTCGTTCTCGGCTTCACTTCAGGGATCCAAAGATGTTTGCTAATTCTCTCCTTACCAGGTTGTGTACAAGGAACGGTTTGAAGACGTCGCATGCTTGGTATTTGAGCTCACGCCAGAATCGAATCCAAGAGACCAACCCCTCACACCAGAAAAAGTCCTGCAACGCAACCTCAGTTATCGTGTCCCCCAGCATTTCAGCACAATGAACGGTTAAAAACATTGATGGACCAGTTTGCGAGTGACCTCGCTGATATTGTCTTGGAGCAAGTGTCTGAGCTGCCTATACGATGGAAATGGAAGAATGTTAAGGTAATGTCGCTATGTTTATTCATGGATAGATCCCTTAATTCACATTTCCATAGCCTATGTCAATCCAGCAAGTCGGACCGAGAGATGGTGTTTCCTCATCCCCAAACCTCAATGCCTCACATTCTGCTCATTGCACCCCTTTGTTGCTTCATTCATGTGCATCAGCGCCACCCACCATACCTGTCCAAGGTTCTTTGATACCTGTCCGAGATTCTTTGGCCTCCCCTCATAAGTCCAGCCTGTATGACCAAGCTGCCTGTCCAGAAACCCCTGTACGCCATCGTCATCCACCAGGGCAACTTACCTCATCACTCCCACGACCTAAGGCAAAGTCCACAAACCTATCATCCCCACCTCGGTTCACAACCCCACCATCTCCACTTCGCAAGCCACCAACCCCAATGACACCCAGTTCTACAGTCTCTCGCTCAAGTTCAATCTCCAGTATCACTGCCACCGATCCATGCTATGATTTGCTACAAGAAGATGAGGAACTTAGGAACTTATTGGAACAGATGCAGTTGCCAGACCCTAACGATGGGGATTGTGTGCTTACTTTAAGGCTGGCCCGTGGAGATACCGTCACTGTCTCTAACGGTATAGAAGGATCATGTCAAAGGGCTGGTAGAACCATATTTCCAGTGCTACCTGCTCCCAATAGGACTGAGACGAGGAATGAGGCCTCCTCGTCTTACCCCAGCCTAGCACATTTGCACCGTGAATCCCATAGTTAGTTTGAATATCTTGGATACTTGGATACACTAGTGGTAGTCTAGTATTGATTGGAAAGTCTTGCTCATGTCTACAGGTCCTTACAATATATGATGTTTGAACTCACGTGACCAATGAACAGCATGCGACTTTGATCTTCTACCTTGCTTGTGTTCCAAACTCCCCACCATGGTATACAAGGCTGCCCACAATGGTCTTTTTGTCAGGAAGCTGCATAAGAAGTTTTCTAGGCCTAAGGAACGACAGCGTGCATTAAACCTTCACCATGCCGACCAACGAGCAGCAGCAGCCAAGCTAGCTGCCAACAGGAACTTGCTATGGGCTGATATCCAGGAATACTGGAAGAATCAAGATGAATACATCAGACAACTGGCTTTAAAGCATGATAAGAAGGAGGAGTGGATGCGCCTTCAAGCGTGTCGCACTGGGAAATATGGGCGGCATCGCAAAATCAGCAAGTATAATGCTTGGTTGCATGCAAGGAGCCTTGTATTAAATGAAGGTATGCAACAACTTTGTATTACCAGACCTGCATAACATCTTTGACAGACCTACCCGTGGGATGAAAGACTCGTCTTCTTGAACTACATAAACAGGCGAAGGAGACTTCTTCATACAAGGACATACCAGAGGCAGAGATGGATGAAATGGTACATGCATTAGAGGAGAAGCGGCTACTTGAGAAGAAAGGGATCCGTTCACGACCTGCAGCCCATTTGAACGATGTTCGTGTGACTACGAAAGGTGTTGGAGAAGAGGTGAGTCCCATACATCCCATGGCTACCTTGAACTAAAACATACCAAATGAACATATACAGTTGCTCAATCTGCAGAAGCGTTGTGCTACGGCGTCATTTTCAATCACCGTACGAACCGACCCATCACATGCAAACTTGCCTCTCGTCTATCATGATGCAGTATCACAAGATTTTATCAAGCTTCTTTTTGGGATGGATATAGATGACTTTGCATTGAAAATGGAGGCATACGTATTGTTCCGCATCAAAGGTATGTGAACTTGATTAGAGTCAATGACAATTTGCTTACTGAGGTACAGGAATTGCCAAAAACAATAATGATCGCAAAACGATGACGAAGAGGATTGTATGTGTCTTGGTGAAACGTGGTCTGCGTAAGTATTGCAGAAATAAATTACACGTAGCTTTTGGCTGATTAACGTACAGGTGAGATTACTGGTGAGTACTCGCTGGACATGGAATGGAAACGCTATGAAAGCAAGATCGTGGACACATGGAGAGTTGAGCTTGTAGGCTGGCCGGTCAAGGAGTTTGACCCACATGTGCTTGGGGTGAAGGACCTGGAGACTTGTGTAGCTGCACTGAAAGGCCCAGACCCAGTGTGTTATTGGCGCAAACTGGATGATGAAGAGCTCACGCAACATCACACGTCATTGAATGCAAAAAAGGCATCAGGGGAAATTGTAACAAAGCAGCGTAAAAAGCGATCAGATGCAGGCAAAAAAAGGGGTTCAAAAACGAGGCCACGGTGACAAGGAGAATGAGCGATGAGTGGTTCACACAATAGAATGAAGAGCACATAGTGCATCCATTATCCCGCTATGATTTGGATTAGACATCAGGTGTATAGATCCTTTTATTTCCTGCCTCTAGCAGACCCAAGACCACAAAACAGCGAGAAGTCGAAGCAAAAGGCAGCAAAGTTGCACACCGACACAAGTTTACAGGCCTCTGGGCCTGCTCCAGGGGGTGAGAGTAACATAAATACAGTGGGTTACTATGTACAGAGGTCCTTGCGGAATTTCGAAATTAAACAAACCGTACTGAAGAGTTGTTGTTGTTGTCGTCGACGACGACGAGCACGAGTGTTTCCAGCGCACGCGTGGTGATGAGCCCGCGGGGTTGATGATGCTGGAGCCTATGGGTGCCCACACGCTTGGTGGGATTAACCGTTCCACGGTCACCCGGTAGCCTGGTGGCTTTCCCAGGATTTGGTTTTCCTCAGTTCAACATTATTTGCGGTATTATTCGCGGTATAAGGCCCTAGCTACGAAACATATCCAACTGGAAGGGACATCCGGTCCGCCAGACCCGTCTATTTGGGTTTGTCATGCACGGTACATCAGGTGGTATTTGGACCAATTCATTCGATCTTGTCCATCAACGGCTACTTATCACTGCTTTACGAAGAAGAGAGTGGCCTGTTGCCTTGTCTGAAATATTCCGCGTTTTGAAGCCTGGCGGCTGGGCCCAGCTGGGAGAAATTGGAAAAACGCATCTCCCAGGGCCGAAGACGCGCCAGCACCAGTCTCTCCTTTCGAAACTGTTCGCTCATCGCGACATGCTCCCCGCCGTCGACTGCGCAAATCAGCTTCCAGTTATGTTGATTGAAGCGGGGTTTACAGATGTGAGGATGGAGACACGCTTGCTTCCACTGGGGAAAGTAGGTGGCGCAGACGGCGAGAATGCCAGAAAAAATTTCATGGGTGTATACCGAGGGATGAAGACACCGGTGCTGAAGGCAGGGGGACTGGGATTTTTCGACTCTGAGATGGAATTTGACAGGTTCATGGATGAGATGGAAGAAGAGTGGGATACGAGTACAACTGTACGAGAGTATACTCTGTTCTTGGCTCATAAACCCAATATTTAGTAATGAATATATATGCTCATGCTTACTACCTGAGTACGGTGCCAAGTCTGCGATATGCGATATACGGTGCAGCAAAGGGTATGTACGTATGAATACACGCGGATAATAAGAGCCGAAATTTAAAAGACAAAAAGGAACGACTAGCAACGAACGTATTCGAAACACAACTCTAGCAAGACTATGGACTAGACTAAGGTCTAAGGTCTAAGGATTAATGACAAAGAAACGAAAACAGGACGGGCGCACAAACGTATAAGTAGGTATAGGAATAGGAATAGGAAAGCGGAACGATATAGGGACACATAGAGACAGTACGAAGCGCGAAGTGCTGAAGGCGGAATAAGTGTAGAGATACAGTGGGAAGCTCCAAGTACGGGCTATATAACAAACGGGCAAGGAGTGACCGGGGAGCGTGGAGTTTTGAACATAAAATAGTGCGCAGAATATATATATAACCAAAAAGAGGGCTGACTGAACCAGAATAGGACCGTGACGGGGACGGGCAGGGAGGTGGAGATGTAGATGGAGGCGTATTAGTGGCGGCGTGGTGTTGGTTTTGTGTTTTGTGGTGGTGTGCAAGCGCCGTGGGCGCGTGGGCGGTGCGGAGCGCCCAGAAGCGGGATGTCAGACAAACGGGGCACAAAACAGCGCCCGTCCGGCGTCTTCTAAACACCACCCCCCCATCCACCCCACCAGCGCTCCACCCAGCGCTTCCGCTAGGCGTGCGTGATGTTACACCCCAGCCCACCTACTCCGACTCATGCCCCCTCCCGCGCGCGCCCTCTCCTCCCCTACTGCCTCTCCCACCCCCACCACCCCCGCCACTACCCCCGCCACCCCCGCCGCCAGTGGATGTGGAAGCACCCGCATACGCACGCTCTGTCCACTCGATGAACGCCCCAGAGCCGGAGCCGGAACCAGAGCTAGCGCTAGCGCTACGGCCCTCCTCGTCGCCGTCCCCATCAACGTCCATATCTTCGCCGTCGGACGACGCGAGCGAGTCCTGCCGTTCCGGGGAGTGTCCCTCGTCGTGCTCCTGCGCGTGCGCGCGTCCGGCGCGGGGCTGCGAAGGCGAACCCGCCCCCGCATCCCGCACGTGCCTCCGGTGGTGCCGCCGCATGTTGGACGCGACGCTGAAAGTCTTCGGGCACCCGGCGTGCGGGCAGGCGAAGGGGCGCGCGCCGTTGTGGACGGATTGGTGGGTCTGCGGGAGGGGAGAAGTGAGTGTGAGTGGGTGTGAGTGAGTGGCGAGTGCAAGAGGGGGAGAAGGAAGCGCGACGCACCTTCAGACTACTCGGCCGATTAAACCGCTTCCCACACAGCGGACACACATGCCTCCTCTCCCCGCCGTGCGCTGTCCCGCCATCGTCCCTGGGAGCGCCGTCCCTGTCCCTGTCCCTGTCCCTGGCGGGCGTCGCGCGCACGCGCCGCGGGATGGAGGGCCCGGTGATGAGCTCGCCGGACGGGGACGGGCGGAGGACGTGCAGGTACGCCGGGGCCGTGTGCGGGCCCGCAGCGGGTGCGGCGGGGGTGGGGTAGGACGCGAACGCCGCCTGGTACGGGGGGAATGTGGCGGGTGCGAGTGGGAGTATCGCGGGGGCGGGGGCAGGGGCAGGGGCAGGCCAGGTCCAGACTGGCGGGGGCGCAGGGGCGCGGGCGGGCGCGGGGCGCGGGGGGTATGAGGGTGGGGATGGCGAGGGGAGGGAGAGGTGCGCGCGGGCCGGGAACGGGGAGGGTGGGAGCGAGTGGCTGTCGGTCGGCGAGAGTGAGTGGCTGGAGTATGGCGCAGTGAGGGAGGGCGCGCGGGGGCGGGGACGGGCCTGTACGTGTGCCGCGGCGAGGTCGTGCGCGCTGGCGCTGGCGCGGAAGGGCGCGAGGACGGTGTGGGTATGGCTGCGCGGGGCGACAGCGGCGCACGTGCGCCCGGATCGCCGCGGTAGGGATACGTGTCACTGGCACTGCGTCGGGAAGACGCACCGCTCCCGCTGCGGCTTCTGCTGTCGGCGTCGCTGGTGCTCCTGTAGTCTGCGTCCTCGGTGCTTCTGTAGAAAGCGTCCTCACCGTCACGGTCCCTGCTGCCCGCGGAGGTGCGGCTCCTTGTGGAATGCGGGGAGCGGGGGGAGTACAAGGAGGGGGTTGGGAGTGTGAGCTGCGGCCCCAAGACGGTGCGGATGGGCGGGAGCTGGAAGGTACGCGGGCGGCCTGGGGGCGTGTGCGACATGGCTGGAGAGTCGGTGGGAGGTGTGCGCGCTGGTGGCGACATTAGAAGAGTATAGGATAGGACGGAAGGACTGGGGTTGTTGTTCTATGTACAGCCGATGCAGGGGTGCACAGGCGATTAAGGGTCGGGGCCGCGAAGCGCAGACATGTGCTGGTGGGTGGTGGTGGTGGAGGCGGAAGCGAGTTATAAGGAGACCGTCGGGCAGCGCGTCGCGCAGGAGACGGATCGCGAGTGGCGGGGTGCCAGTGTGTTGGTGGCTGTTGGTGGTTGCTGATTGAGCGCGGTCGTCGTCGTCGTCGTCGCCGCGCGACGGGGAATCAGACTTTTCTCGCCGAGTCGCGTGGCGGGGCGATGCCGATCACAAGAATCAATCAGGATGATCGTCAGCATGCCATTTCCAGGAGCTGATCTTCAGGATTGGGCGTGCGAGACACGGCGGCGAGATCGCGGTTGCAACGGGCACCGGCCAGGGTCCTCGGATCATCCCTCGGCACCGTGCCTTCCTTGATCGCCGACACGCACGTGAGTCGCCTAGCACGTGACCTGCGGGACCGCAACTCGATGCTGTACTCACAACACCGCACCGCAGTCGTGACGGTGGCATCCCTGATCCCGAGATACCATCTGTCCTCGCACAACAACGCATAACTATCCATCCCGCCGACCCACCACTCATCGGCCTTCTCCCACGTGTGTGCGCCGTGACGGATCGCCCTCCGGCCCCAAAGCATTCTTTAGTTGCCGCTACCGCAGGGCCGCGCCTACTAGGCTACGATCTTCTGCACATTACACCCCCAGTCCGGCCCTGGCTCTCCCCGGAGTCCGGACCCTGCCCAGGGTGTTTGTTTCACCTATGGCAAATTTTTTTTCGACGACGCATGATATTCTCCCCGGAAACCTGTAGTACGTCTCGTATTCATCGTGTGACTGTGCCCCATTTACTGCGTTTAAGCCCCACTTTTTCGAACTACAAAGAGATGCATGAAGACGAGAAGTTTGCATCATGTTATGGCTACAAGGCGGGCATGCTCACCTGGTCCAATGCAATCTGGGTCTGTGCAGCCGCGACTGCAAATGTCTAGGGAAGCATTCTGCGCCCTAAACACATGAACTCATCAAGCTATAACCCACTGCAACTGCCTGAGACTCCACACAACTTCAGTGGCTACAGCTTGATGAGTCAAGGTGAGGGTGCGCGCAACGAGTCAGTGTACGTACGTGCACTCTGGAGTATGAACGGGTACCTTTCTGGATCTCCCGCACAACTTTTGACTGGTAAAGCTATCTATCTACTTGGGGTCTATAGATAGAGTAGATAGATGTACATACACAAATATTCCTGAGGGCAACAGACAATATATAAAGGTACATAAGTGCTCAACCGGTCTGATAGGCGACAAGGTTTACGGTAGTATAGAGATGCGCTGTAGCTACAGTATGAATCCACCAAAGGCCTATGGCCCTAGGTGAAGCATGGTTTCAGGAATCGCTGCGTTTACTGACAGTATGGTGAGTAGAATTCCCGTCATGTATCTCCTGGGATCTGGCAAGATTCGAGAAGCAAGCTTCTATACTGTAAGTAGAAATACTGCGGGATCTGCTGGGGCTCGGAGCTCGAGTGCGGCGTTGGCGGTCTCGGGAGTGCGAGGTGCCAGGTTGCTGATCGACAGCTAGCATCTTGCCAAGGGGGGACTCGGGGAGTAGCACTTTCACGGGATTTTTACCCCCTGCGTGGCGGTGGCGACGGGACGCTGAGGCTAGCCGGCATCAGGTCGTTCACCTCCAATATATGTACGGTGGAATTTACGATTTGCAATTTCGGTGCACCATGGTTATTCAGAGATGCAACGAATATATTGCGTGCTGGCACATTTTCAAATTGGAGACTAGGCGAATTCAAATTCACGTTTTAATGGGCGGCGAGGGCGGGCTACGGTGAGAGTGATGGACACTAGGGTAACTTGGAGTGAATATATACGGGTAGCATGGACGGGTCATACCGTGCCCTGTTGTATTCTCTCGCGTTGGGCTTATTGTATTTACCGAGTGGTTCCGAGGACACATTGGCACAGCTTCAAGATCATTCTCCTCCCGACGCCTGGCCTCGGATTATATGGACGCCCAAATTGTGAGAGCCTCGGAGCGTGGATTGATAGTATCTAGACTCAATACAAAGCTCACTCCGATGATGCAACGCTGGTGCAGGTGCATCGTGTCACGGTGCTGACTTGTTAGAATGGCAACTTAGGAGGTGTTGCCTCAGGAGTTTGAAGTTTTGTGCTTGCAAGTGCATAAGTTAATTCAATCTCACGCTGCCACGCATCTGTACACTCATTCACACACAGACCGCTGTCTACTAGTTCTACGTTTCCAGCGCATGTATCGTCAAATACGTGCCAACTGCCCAGATTCGTCATCAGATAACAGCCAGTTCGCCTGGCAACCCAATTCCTGCAGCCATGGAACTTCATGAATGAAGTTCCACCTATATTTCCATGTACTTTTTTCATGGTTCAAGGGGTCGCCCCAACCACGAACTACTAGTATCCATGGGTTATCCCTGAATTGTGTTGTGCAAACACCAGTTAATCCAAATGTGGCTCCCCCAGGGAGTCTATGACACTGCAGGCATATAAAAGTTTTCTTGTCTGAAAAACTGTTCAGAAACTGTAAATATTTTCCAAATTTTTTTAGTGTTTTTTAGTGTTTTTTATGTAAAAAAAACTATAATAAAATTTTGTGTTTTTAGAATCTGTTGAGCAAGGAAATTGTAAAAAATTTCAAAGTTTTTTTCAGGTTCTTTTATGGGTTTCTTTGTGTTTTCACAAAGAAACTTATAAAAACACATAAAAAAACACTGCAAAAAACTTTAAACTTTTTTACAATTTTCTCACTCAACAAATTCTAACACAAACACAAAAATTTGTTAAAGTTTTTTTACATTAAAAACACTAAAAAAATTTGGAATATCTTTACAGTTTTTTGAATAGTTTTTCAGACCAGAAGATTTTTATATGCCTCCAGTGTGATAAAACCTTGGGTCTCAAATATGGAAGATCGCTTCAGCTGGTTAATGTTGTCATGGATGTCGAGTAGTAGATGAAACTGATTGATTCACATAGACATTAATCAGACAGTAATAAACAATTGAAATGAGAGAGACTTGCTCGAACGAATGACTAGCCTCCCTCGGCAGAACTTCAAGAATGAAATTCCATGGCTTCCAGTTCAGGAATTGGGCTGCCAGGCGACCTGCTATCCGAGTCTGATGGCGAATCTGGGCAGTTGGCACATATTTAACGATGGTTCCGAGATGTTGTGGCTGATAGTGAATTAGTAAAAGATCAAAATAAATAGGTGCGCTGGAAATATATAATACTTAGACAGCTGTATACGAATTAGTGTACAGATGCGTGAGATTGGATTATCATGCACTTACAGCGAGGGAATTGAAGATGCGCTCGCACGGCCGTACCAGCCACAACACTACACTCACGTGGCCGCACCTTGAGCACTGAGCAGGGTCAAACTTCAAACTCCCGACGCAACACCTGCCATTCGAACAAGTCAGCACCATGACATGAGGCGCCGGTACCAGCGTTGCATCATCGGAGTGACGTCCATATTGGCCAGGAGTCGGGAGGCACATGAACTTGAAGCTGTGCCAATGCGTCCTCGGAACCACTCGGTAAATACAATAAGCGCAACAGGAGAGAATATAACAGCATTAAAGGGCACGATATGAGCCGTGCATCCTACCCATATTCACTCCAAGTTACCCTAGTATCCGACATCACTCTAACCGCAGCCCGCCCTCGCCGACAATTAAAACGTCAATTTGAACTCGCCTAGTCTCCAATTTGAAAACGCACCGAAAATGTGCCAGTATTCGTTGCATCTCTGAATAACCATGATGCACCGAAATTGCAAATCGTAAATTCCACCGTACATATATTGGAGGTGAACGACCTGATGCCGGCTAGCCTCAGCGTCCCGTCGCCACCGCCACGCAGGGGGTAAAAATCAGGTGAAACCGCTACTCGAGTCTCCCTTTGGGAAGATGATATCGATGCGCACAATCAGCAGCCCACCTCGCACTCCCGAAGACCCGCCAACGCCGCACTCCGAGCTCCGAGCCCCAGCAGATCCCGCAGTATTTCTACTTACAGTATAGAAGCTTGCTTCTCGACCCTTGCCAGTATATAATATTCCGCGTCATTCAGTTACTGTAAATGCATGATCAGTGGCGCAAGGAGCTATGCCTGACGCACCTTGCGGGATCCGGTGTTCAATATCACCGCATTAGGCGGACCCGAGTAAGTCGAAGGTCAATTCGGAGCGGCAAAACTGAGATGCTGTGTCTTGATCAAAGTACAACGGGCAATAAACCGCAGTGCATGCTGAGCGCATGATATCCGTGCCTCCTAGGGAAGTCTGAGCGGGAGACAACTCGCCACAGCCTCCATTGCTACCCAAGCCAACGTGTCAGCTCCGGCATCGACCGCGCCTACTATGCAGCTGGCGGCCTCCTGGTGTTCTTCTGCATTATGATCTGGATGAGTCAGCTGATTCACGTAGCGTGATGGAAATGATGTCGGCGGTTGATGCAGATCAACGTGGCGGTTATTCAACTGAGCTAGTAGAGGATCAGCTTTGAAAGCAAGATGGTAGAATTTGGGCCCAATCGAGGCATAGAACGCATCCGATCAGGAGGATTTCCCATCTGTCTTCTTAAGTTCTTCCCATCCGAGCTATTCCGGAGCCGTTCGGTAAGTAAGTATTCCAATCCCGCCAGTCCTATCTCATTATCAAACCCAGACAGGTACCTTTCACATCCGTCCGTTACCAATTGCCTGCATCAAGGACGGTGTCTACGCCGCCACGCTCGTTGAGTCATTCCGTATCACAGATGTCATCAAGGATTTCCCGAATCAACATCTCAATAGATATGGGAATTGGATGGCATCAGCGCGCTCGACGTTGGATGTGATTGGGAAGATGTCTTGAGAGCAGCGTCCGGCCTGTTACTGACTGTGTGTCTCGTGACGCTCGTCAAGGAAAGAAATTGAGTTGTCTCCATTGTAACACTGCAATAAAGCACTTTGCCCTCGTCGTCCATCGCCATTTCTCCCACAAATATCTACACCCTGGTCGAACCGGGCGTCCTTCCTGCATCGCAGTGAGATATCACTTCCACGCTTCACGAGCGTCCATGTCTTGAAGAACGTTCCTATCTCCCTCTTGCGACAGGAAAAAGGGTACGCAAGGATCCAGAATCAATGGCGTCTCCGAGGAATGAGCGAGGTAGTGCTTATGTGGTGCGAGTGGGCAAATGGGTGGCATCGATGGCGTGTCATCGAAATATATCACGCACGTCCATCTGCTCCTCCTGTACCGGTGAACTGAGAACGGAGGTCGGTTGGCTTAGAGCTCAAAGCTGGGCATCGGACACCAACATACTGTATAGTATAGCTGTAGCTTTTGATGAGTTAGCCTCCGACATTAGTCATACATCAGGCGGCCTTGCGACGGGCAGTGGTGGTCAGGTGGTCGGATCACTGTCTCGGCGTCTGCGGTAGAACTGCGGAGCCGTCTCGACGCCAGGAATGGCATGATCGCTGGTTCTTGCGCCGCTTCAGGTAAATATTTGAATCATGCTGTGGTTTGTTTGTGTAGGCACAGACCTTGTGGGCACACGTTGACCCACCGCTAAAAAAAACCACAGGGTACGCTACGGCATGTTTCGAGAGGCGACATACCTTACTGACATACTGGCACCACTTACGATTCTAACCGCAGATTGCTGTCTTTGCAGTACCAGCCTTCAGTAGGCTCCTCCCCGTAGCTTGTGATCCGTCGGTAACCATGACCTCCGTAGACTCAGACCACAGCCACTCCCTTCCTGAGTCTCTCCAGGGCATCCGAGTCGAATCATCACGTCCCCAAGCCAACTCTGCTTTAGCCATCCCCGTCGTGGTGCCCGTACACTGACACCACCGGTACTCCAAATTTCCTAGTGCACACCGCGCGCTGAATGTGCCGCACCGTTCCCTGATCCCCGAGATATCAACTACCCGCCCTTACAGCCCACCCGTAAAAAATACACTGCATTCGCTCAATTATCCACAATAGGATTACCTCCGATGCATCGCGCGACGTCATCTTGACCCGCAGGGCGGCATCTCTACGCGCATACGGTACACGTACGACGTAGTAAGGACGTTCAGAAATCACAGCTCCCGAGCTGGCCGCCGTCGACTCTGCGCCGGACGCCTCGCCTTGCTGACACCAACGACGCATAGTGACCGCCTCCTCGCCTTGCCTCCCTGCCCTGACGCATACCCCCGTGCGCCCGTGCCCAAGCCATGATGCATACTATCCTTGACGATCCCGGCGTAGCTCGGGCGTCTATCCCCGCTATAATAATGCTCACGTGGCTCTCCCTCTGTCCAGCATCAGATTCGCCTCTCGCCTACCTAGCCACGTGCTATCCGATCAGTCGTCTCTGTGCATACACACATTGCGTCACTCCTGGTATTAAAATCCTCCACCTACACCCTGTTAATTCCCGCGCCTCATGTCCTCCCGCCAATACTACTCGAGCTCCTCATCGCGCGACGCCCTTCCCCCCATCAGGGACGTCCTTGGAGGTATGTCGCATTCCTTGTCAATGCATACCTTTCTTAGTTAATCTCTTCCTTTCCCCAGAGCAACTTGACTCCCCCCCTCACAGGCCAAATGCGTATTCCTTCGATGCAGTAACCCGCGCATTACCCGACGCACCCAGTTCGCGCTCAAGAGTACGTACTCTCCGCTCCTATCGTATTATTTCGTTGTATTCACCATGCTCCCCATTCCTCTCCCCTCGCCCCCACAGAGCCAAGCGACAGGCCCCACGCTCCCCCCCATACACGGGCACCACCCCCGCCCCCACGGGTACGCAGCAGCAGGCCCGCCTACTCCAACCTACACCTCGCGCGCCCACCCCCCGTCCGCCCATACGTCGACATACACGCCCCCCCGTGCATCCCATGCACAGGCACCACCCCCGCCCATCACGCCCACCACTCATCTTCCCACGCCCCCGCCCCGGGCTACTCATTCGACGTATTCCGCCCATCCTCTTCGGGCCTCGTACATGCCTCCTCGTCCTCCCGTTCGCAGGGAATACTCCGCACCACGCGTGCTGATGCCGGGAGGCGGCATACCGCGCAGCCCGCAGACGACGATCGTGAGGATGACCGCGATGGCGAGCGCGAGCGCGACGAAAGCTCCAAAAGGTACGCTTGTGCTCGGTGCGGAAAGCGGTTTGGCCGGCCGTCGAGTTTGAAGGTGCGGCCTCTCCCGTTGTATCATGTTTTTTACTAATAACTACACTATTCCAGACCCATGAAGTAGTGCACTCTGATGAGAAACGTACGTGACCCCCTGCACTGCTGTTTTCATATTCATTTATTGACTTGTCCCTGTGCATGTTCAGCATTCACGTGCCCCCACCCTGGTTGTCTCAAAACCTTCACCGTCGCTTCCAACATGCGCCGCCACTTCCGCAAGACGCACGAAGCGCATGGTGCGAGTACGGAGTGGGAGGACGGGGAAGAGGAGGACGAGTATTATGCGTCTGGATCAGGATCGGGGGCAAGGGGTTATTACACGTCATCTAGGCGATGAATAACACTCAAGAGCCCCCACGTGCCACCCACCAGGCATCACTCAGCACCCCAACACAGCCCCCGCCCCACGCCCTTTCTTTGTCTTTGTCATTTCATAACTTATTCTCTCATTCCACTCGATTCCATGGCTATATCTATCTCCCGGCTCCGGTCATAATGTCAGCCCGCCTTGTATCCACCAGCTCAGTTTACTTCTTGCTCTCGTTCGTCTCTTTCGTGATATATCCATCATAGCTATGCCTTTCGTCGATATTCATATCATAATGCCTCTATAATGCCGCATATCTAATCTTACTTCGCTCTACACTCTCTCCCTCTTGGCTTTAATCGCTCCTCTGGTTTCCGTTTTTTATTACTCATAGATGGTGTCTTGGTTTTATTCGTTTGGACTACGACAATGTAGCCAGCGCATCTCGTTTTGGCTTTGTTTGCCTTGCCTAATACTGTAGCTACAGCGCATTTCTAGATTTCGTATGTAGAGTTATATAGACATATATATCCTGTTTCAGATATCGTATCGTATAGAGACGGGGAAAGATGGCCGAGACCCAAAAATGTTTGAACGTTCGTGCCATCGCGGCAAATGATCCCCTGTCTTGCACGAATGTCAGCAAAAATTATGCGCTACCGATCCGATACGCCATGGCAGGCATCGATCACCCGTCCAAACTCACCATACTATGCTGCGCAGAGTCACTCCTATTATTATTTTCCATAGCATCCGTCACTCCAACCACGTCCGCCGACCTGGGACATTTCGAAGTCATCTGCTCTCTCCATTTCCATACGTGACTTTCCGGAAACGGCCTCGATTACCAACCGAAACCCTTCATGAGGCATCGAAAATGAAATGTGAAGTCAACCGTACTACCTTTGTACCAAAATCAGCATCATGCCGGAGTCCATCATGATCAAGGACAAAGAAACTTGACCTGATTGGGGCATACGTCCCTCCTGCCAACGCCATAATGACCAGGATTCCAAGTCTCCTTTGGTGCAGTGATAGGTTGACACTCCGCATACCCAACCATCAGCAACCACACTCTGCGGTACTGCAAGGCTCCGAGCTCTTCCTCGGGCCCGGCTTGAGCGCTTGACACCAAGCCTGCTTGCTGACCCTGTTACTACCCTGCGCAACTCTACCCTGTACAGATCGAAACCATTCCCCCGCATACGGCCAAATCGGTGACAGAAGTGCTTGAGCGACCCTGGCTCGTCCCCACTTGCTTGAAAGCAGATCCGGCTATGTAGTCACTAGCCCTACTAGTGACCCTAGTCGATAATTTTCGAAGGAGTGCTTATAATAATTCAAATAGGGCGTTTCACGCTTGCATTTTCGTGGCATTTTCGTCTATATTTCCACGGCGTTTTTGAGGCGTTTTCGGAAAATGCACCAGAAAAACGTGAGTTGCAGAAGCGCCGTACAGAGACCTTTCGCAGCGTTCTAGATCGCATTTTTCAGGCACTAGAAAGTTCCCTTAGGCGTATTATATAATCAATATAACTTTTCTTACTGCCGGGGATCAACCCGTTTCACGCTTGGCGTTTTCCACCAATTTTTTTTCCGCTTACTTTTTTGAAAAGCGGTGACAAAAAATGCAGACGAAAAAACCTCTGAAAATACTGCGAAAACGCAGGCGTGAAAATGATTAGAATCCTGTGTGTTGGTGTCCATGGAAATAGTCAGGGCAGCTAGTAGTACGTACGCTGTTGTGCATTCGGACGGTCTCCCGCCCAGTGGCCCGGTGTTTCTCCCGGTACGCGGCGCGACTCATCGTCGACATAGATGTCCGGTCTGCGGTCACGGCGGCTTCGAGACCCAGGTGCCTGTTTGCATTCTGATCCGGATTATTCATCTGAATCATGACGCCAAACAGAGCAACGACAATGGCTGGTGTTTGTAGTCGAAACAACACGTACGCTCGGAGATCCTGCATGCAAGCACCGCGGGGTCTCAGACTCGTCTTTGAAAATTGAAAATTGCATTACAGTAAAATTTCAAATTTGGGTCTGACCGGTATCGAACCAGCTTGAAATTTTTTTTCGGATCTATTCCTTGAATTCTTCATTAAACAAGGCGGGCTCCTGTGAACGAGACTAATGAACGCTGTCATCCTGGCCGCGTAAGCTGATGTCGCTGGTGTACTACGGTGTTGGACGGTTGCAGCATTACTTACCTCAGATACATGTGAAGCTCTCGGACTCAATCATGCTGATAGTCTATGACGATCCCACGGAGGACTCTCTTGTGTCCACTGAGGGTCACCATGCGCGGAGGTTCCAAAATTCAAATGCCAAATTTGTCGCTTAGTCATCGGTACGTAACTGTGGTATTACGACCATGTGCTCACGTCACGCGTCACGGTAACCTTTGAGCCGAACCAGTTTGGCCTCGTCACGCACAACTGCCCACTCCACAGTCCACACGCGGCACGCCATCAAGCTACCCATTGAGATTGAGCCATTGCGCCTACGAAACTGGCGCGTCACGCTAAAAGGCCGTGAGCAAATGGTCGCAATACTACAGTATAAGTACTGTACCTTACGCGTTTACTTTAGAGCTAACACCACTCAGCCAACGCTACCCAAGTTGGCGTTGTCTTACATCGAGTCTCGAGCTAATCTCAACACTCAGTAAGTACCTTCACTGGCAACCGCCAGTGAGACAATAGTGACGGAAGACACGGCCGCCGGCGCCCGGATTGTACCGTGCGCGACTGGAAGGAGAAGGGATATGAGCGTTCAAGTCGCATGATCTGCCCTAGGAATCCTTCAACCAACAGGAAACTGAAATATTTAGTCTGAAGTTTGCCGGCTTTGCATGTAAGCGTTTGAAAGAATATATGGGTTAAAGCCATCAGGGAGGGTGTGGCATGGGACTCTGAAGAGGGAGATGGAGAAAATTGGCTTCAGAGTGGGGGAGGTGGGTAAAACAGTTTTCTTCAGATTTGGGGAGGGAGACAGTGTGGAGATAGCAGGATGGTATGTTGATGATGGACTCCTCGCATTGAGTTTGACATCTGTGATGGAAAGAATGGGATCAGACATCATGGGGAATTTTGACATACAAGACTTTGGGGATCCAACACATCTACTCAGCATCCAGATCATCAGGAATTGAGAAATCTGGAGCATACACATATCACAACCATCATTCATTGACACTATAGCCAAACAATTCAACATTGCTCCTGGATGGGCCATGAACTCACCCATGGATCACAATATCAAATTATGCACTTCCAATACCCCCTCCAACATCATCGACTTCTCATATCTCACTCAAGCCTCGTAATCACTCACTTCCATTCGTTCCTCAGAATATTTTTGTTTCTGTCCCACCCAGCCCACACCAAGTAGATACACTGACACCATTTCAACCCCCTGACCAGACAAATACCCACGCCAGATCCGCAGAGACAAATAGCATGTTAACTAATAATGAGCTACATACACAATACCAGCGAATACCTAATAGAAACCAGAGCATTTCCAATGCAACCAGAGCGAGAGCAGTCACCGAGCAGAGATCCCGCCCACCGGAGGCATCTCTGCTCCGCTCACCCGGTGAGCTAACCTCGCCTACCCCACAACCCCCGCAGCTCTCACCGTAGTCGAGGCTGGCTGGACACGCACGCTTCCACCTGCCTTTGTGCCGGGGCCAGCCGAGAAGCGTTTGGCGCTACAAATCCTGTAGTGGCGCTTCAGCGCCAGTCCCCGACTCCGTTTCGGGAGTTTGTGTGTGTATGTACTTCGTACATTCTAGTCGTCTACCTACTTGGGCAGCGCAGGCGGCGCGAGGCGGGAAGCGGACGGTGGACCTGCTTACACGGAGACGGACTCTGACTGGCGTTGTGCAAACTTTTGACCGAGCGCTTACATTACCAATGGACGTCCCATGTAGCACCCAATTCTACGGTGCAGCAATAACACCTATCGGGTAAGCTGTGTATATCTGGCCAGAACATCCAGGGTTGTCGAGACTGGATCTGAAATCAACATAACGGCGGTTACCGGTATGAGGGGCTCTCCGGCCACTCTCATATTTGAACTATTATGCTGCGCCGGCAATGGACCCATTCTTTTATAAGTCGTTGTCATTGAGTCTCCTTGGTAAGTTCTCGGGCCTTTCCCAGGATGCAGACCCTACATGCTAATACGTCCAACAACGCACCCGTGTTACCAAGTTCTACCTCGTAGCACACACCACTTAGACGGCTAACGGTGGAAACAATGGCCAGCCAGTGTATTCCTACTCCCCCAAATATGGGTGTCATGTGAGTCCCTTTGTAGGTAGTCTGCTACGTCCCGCAGCCGGCTTACTGATAATTCCTCAGTGCGGGACCTCAGGCTAGTGAAGGCCTCCTATATAACTCCTGATCATTTATTGCTTCTTTCCGTTATATAGCTCATTGGCCACCTGTTCAACTATGGCTTGTTTGGGGTCTTATCAACACAAGTATGTGAGTACCATCATCCCTAGAATTTTGTGACTACATGCCGCGTGCCAACACGTTCACCACAGACATTTATACGATGGCTTTTCCCAACGATCCAAGAAAGCTCAAAACCATAGGTATATCTGTTAACCTTAAAATATTATATTTAATTCACGTGTTTCAAATCCAGTTTACGGACTATATTTACTCGAGTGTCTGCAAGTAGCGATCGCGACGCGAGACGCATTCGAAACCTTGGGTGCAGGGTGGGGCAACCTGGAAGCGCTGAATAACCCTCAGTTGATCTGGTTTGAGACACCAGTTATGAGTGGGTTTAGTGAGTTTCACATTACCGTCATAGTTGCACTGAGCACTGAAGGTGCAGCCAGTTTCTGCCTGTGTACAGCTATTCTTCGCTTGGCGTGTCTATATTCTCAGCAAGTCAAAATTACTTGCAGGGTTAATTTCGACGGTATAGCCCCTTGTCCTTGCGTGCTGATCTGAGTTTGTCTGAGCTTTGCGGTGGCACAGCTCGCGGTCGGCCAAGGTGTAGCAGCGATAGTGGCTGGCGTCACAGTGATTATCTCTTTCTAATGTGAACATAGTTCTTGACCAAAACTTTCGCAGGTCAACAACCTCGGAAATGTAAGCGAAGTTCAAGCGAAGGCGTTCAAGCCGACTTGCGTTTGTCCATCTCTAGCCGTGCCCGGTACTCTTCATTGCTGAGATAAGGCGTTAGGTGTGGCTTGGTGGAAGCGCTGTATGCGACATTATTATTGCTGGCTGTATGGTGTATTTTGTGAGCCATTCGCAGTGTTCTCTGACCCATGATACATTATACTTATTCGCTGGCAGCTCTCCAGGTCTCATACTGGGTATGCGAACACGGATCGCGTCCTGTCCAGACTCGTCCGTCTCACAGTGGAAACCGGGTTGATGACCGCCAGTGTCGCTACGATAGATCTCATTCTGTTCCTCGTGTTTCAACACAACAGCGTACACTTGATCCCGTGCGTTCATTCTCACGAACCTGAGTAATAGTGGTAGCGAGTTAAGTCTAACCGTGGCTTCAGTGCGCTCACTCTTGCAAAGCTCTATACGAACAGCCTGATGACTCTGTTTAACAATCGAGCACAAATTTCCAAGACGACGAGTCATCATGGTGGTGCCAGTGGCGGACCGTCGATATCTTTGAAGCCGATGGACGTGAACCTTTCCAGGGCTGGACGGTCAGGGATACAGTCACGGGCGCACAACCCACCAACTTTGGTCACTACTACGGTGGAGACGGTCATAGACACCGGTGAACCCACTGGCCACGGTGTGAAGCTCAACGTGAGCATAATGTTAAAATTCCACAACATCAGAAGTAACTTGATTTCAACAGGGCTATAAAGAACCAGACAATGACCTTTCGGAAGGTGCATTTGTCTCATACACGTCCTCTACGGGTGAATCTCCGGTATGATATTTTGGTGGCGAAGAGGCGACGTTGTGAGCTTTGAAGGTTGTTCCATGCATCAGGAAAAGCATGTATATACCCTATGTAAGATATATACTTATTGGCCCCCCAAAAGGCGTAAAATTTGATATAAAGGCAAAAAAAAAATTGCTTCTCATAAGTTTGTATCAGTCAGATACTACGGTAACTCGGGAGAACATCCAGTGTTCGTCCCCTGGCAGTAATATCATACCTTTGAAAGAATGACCAACTGGAAACTCTACGGAAAATTGAAGAAAATTTGGCTGGCAAAGCACGATGTCTTTCATAGATATCGCAGCTCTTCGAGTTTGGACCTCGAAAAAACTTGGAGCTCTACATCCCTCGGAGGGACTGCGCTGCTGGTGTTCTTGTGTCCTTGCTCCCCCTGCACCTCCTGCGGTATGTCTCCAAGAGGAGAAGTGGAAAGTGCCGGTTGTAGTGACGACGCCGCCTGTCGAAGGCCAATAATGCTAGCAAGTAGAGCGTTGAACGAGTATAGCCACGTGAACAGGACACAACTCACAGGTGACAGGCCTACGGAGATCAAACGCTTGTGGCAGTATTCTTTAAATTAAAAGGTTTTTACTCACCATTATATTGGGTAGTATCAAACTCATAGGGACAAGGATACTTGCCAAGTTCTTGTTCGGTCTATAGAATGTGAGTATCAGTAAGCACAGTGTGCTGATGCAGGAAAAATTCGAACTGGAAGTAGAAAGCAGTGTTCAGAACATTGATGCACGACATGAGAAAAAAGTACGTAAGACCTGGGAAGTGGGGGAATTAAAACAAATCAAGCAACCAGTTTGCATGCACACCTGATCTGAGGAATGTTCGACCCAGAGGACTTCTAAACTTCCCGTAACGCAGACGGAGTCGAACGGCGTGCTAGATGGTAAATGAAGGTATGGCTTAGGACCCACAAAGGAGAGCAGCCAACGTTACCCCAATAACCAATGATGTCACCAAGGTATCATAGCAGAAAGTTGACAGCTTCATTCCTGAATTTAGCTTATGTATAACAGGAGCTATATCACACATACAAACATTCCCTGTATAAGCCGCAGTGAGATTCGTGCTTAGGAAGAATACATTAAGACGTACGCTTAGAAGCTTAGCAGTGGTGCTACGGTCACCTGGGATACAGCCGCCCTTATCGAATGTTTCAAGAAATGGCACCACTGTCGGAACTAAATAATACATTGCCGCAAATGCCTCTAGACGAGGACTCACCGACAATCTGAGAGATATTGACCCATAGTCGGTAACCTAGCATGCACGCCTCGCAAGCGCATAGCAATACAAGGATCGCCGGCATTGAGTTAACAAATGCGTACGTACGAAGGAGTAGCACCACTGTTAATTTCTCTAATTGCGATACAACCCTGATTGAATGAATACTGCGTACTCTCAGGGAATACTTGCTGAAAGATCACATACATGAACATGAAACGTCAGTGGATGGATTGCAACGATGTAATTAAAATGGGCGCACGTTAGGAATTAAAAAACATGCAGCATATATGAGCACCCTCGAGCATGTTTCCATGCTATGATCAAAAACAAAGCTCCACAGTTGAAACGGGAATACGAAGAGGGGGTAATAGCGACAAGCCAGGTATAGGACCTTAGGGAAAGACCATGTGGACTTATGGATCTGGTGACGTATTAAAATAAGACGGCTACCTAATATATTGATGTGGAGCTCACATAACGTATCTCGATATCGAGACTGATGGTGTGTGTGGTGAGTATCATGCAAACCCAGTATTTTAAACCCATACCATAACAGCCAGTCGTACACAGCGGCTGCGTCTAGGACGCCACCCAGGCATCATTACCGGGAAAGAAGTCAACAGAATAAATGCTCACACATCGCTTATAAGGCAAAGCACCATGACATCAGAGCAAGCATAGACAATGGTGTTGAAAACGACCAACCAAGGTAGCAAGATCGAGTCCTACAGAGTCATTATTAAAGAGATGGGTTGGGGACGAGAATGTGCTCACACATTGATAAAAGTTGCGGCGCTGGTGATATCCTGCATGTTAGGTAGATGCTACTAGTAAACACACATGAAACTTAGCTTTTCTAGGACTTCTACTCTCGGAGAATCAACCACAGCCGTTTGTGCCGGGATGCCTTGTGGCCTTGAAGAATACTCGGGGAACATAGATTACTGACATGCGCGGAGGTGAGGTCCCGATGGTCTTTCCCTATATCAATATAGCGCTTATCGAATGTATGAGCTACAGATCTCGTGAACTACTGCCCCATTTTTGGCTCGTCTTCGAAGGCATGGCGTGGCACCCATAGAAGGTCCATAATTTCCTAATGCGGAAAAATGCGGGTTGTGATAGAACACAAGGTTTTTTGATAAAACGCTTAGCCGAGGCGATTTCTGAAGTCAGTCCCGCTTCTACAAATGGAAGGTGTTGCAGCTTGTCAAGGATTCGTGGCGTCAGCAACTCAGCATCATCTTTTGAGAAATTTGGGCACCCGATAGTCGGAATGTCATCAGGATTATTGAGAAGTCGTTTCTGTGGCATAAATATCCACAACCTGCCAATGAGTCAATTGGATCGTTCTAATCGCTCTCCATGTCTCTGGACAAGTACGTTACGCTGTCTACAGGTGCAAAGATGCCCCAATTTGGTCTCGGAACATGGGAGTCTAAGCCAAACGAAGTCGAACACGCGGTATGGCGTGCCAGTCATACTGTGTGGTACTTGACTAATGCAGGCAGAATCAGGTTGAGTTTGCTGTGAGGAATGGATATCGCCACCTCGACCTTGCACGCCGCTATATGAACCAAAATGAGGTGTGTTTGTCCAATTCACATAAGTATGCATGGACACGGGCTGAAGTGCTCTAGGTTGGTGTGGCCTTGCAAAATCTCATACCTGCGGTTGTCAAAAGAGAGGATATTTTCATCACGGCCAAGCTCTGGAACTCCTCACATCGGCCGTCCGAGGTTCCAAAAGAATTGGACATAACCCTTGAAGAGCTCGGGGTGGACTACATTGACTTGTACTGTGCGTGCGAGACCTAATACCAATGAGCCTGACCATCCTAATCGTGGGTACGTGGGTAGTGATCCACTGGCCAGTGGCGTTTACGCCCGGAAATGAACTCTTCCCTCGTGACCCGCAGGACAACACCAAGGCGGACCTTGACTTCCAGGTTTCTGTGGTGGACACTTGGAACGCCATGCTTTCACTTCCTAAGAGCAAGGCACTTACGCGATTACTTGAATAAGATCCTGAACGTTAACAGAATCTCGTAGGTCCGAGCAGTTGGAGTCTCCAATTTTACCATTGAGCACCTCAAGGGAATAATCACCGCCACCGGCGTTGTTCCTGCAGTTAATCAGATCGAGGCACATCCCTTACTGCCGCAGGACGAGCTCGTTAGCTTCTGCAAGGAACACAACATCCACGTTACCGGTTTCAGTCCTCTTGGCCATAACTGTGCGTACGTTTCTCTGTGGCCCGTAAACACACTTATATATTACCCTCGGAAGACTACGGTATGCCCTTGTTGACCGAAAACTCAGTTGCCAAAGAAGTCGCCCAAAAGCTCGGGGCGACAGGAGCGCAGGTACTTATTGCATGGGGTGCATATCGAGGATTATCTGTGATTCCAAAGAGTGTCAATGAAGGTGTGCTTTCCCCTTCATAGCCACAGGTAGTTTCTGCTGAGAATACTGGCAGAGCACATTCTGTCAAACTTCCAGCAAGTCGAGTTGAGTAAGGATGACTTCGACAAGATATCTGCAGTCAAAGGCGCCAAGACAACTCGGTATGTACATACCCCTTCCCCAGTCCCTCAGATATCAGAGTGGTTAATTTCTCGTGAGCAGCTTCTTGATTCCTATTCTAGACTCACCGTCATGGGATTTAAATGTCTTCGACGAAATGGAAGAAGCTAAGGCGACTCACCAAGTCAAAATACACTAAGTATTGCGAGGGCTACTAGTAGTGGGATACCATTGTAGGGATGTAGAATAGCCGTGGATAGTGGACTTCACTGACAAACACTTACTTACAGTAAGACCGAGTTATTCGCATGACCGGATCAGTATTTGAAACACCTGATGAGATTAACATAGGTGAAGTGGTTTTTTGAATGAGTGTACCGGCGGCCGGGCGCTCTGGTGGGAGAGCTACCTGGCCGTTCCTAAAATTAAAATAAATCATTGACCTGTCCTGTAAGTATAGGCAATAATAGCCCGCTGTAAGAAGTCGGATTCAGCGGACCTCGAAAGACTTAGGATTCGCCGAGGTCGGACAGGTAACTACCAAGTCGTAGTTTGGGGTCAAGAATAGTGTTTTCGCAGCCCGGATTGGGCTCAAAAGGGAGTTATACACACTTTACAGGTGTATAGTGGTGAACGGTGGCGATCACCGGTGAACACCGCTCCGCTGTCGAGAGCGTGCGAGCTACTGAGCTGTGGACCTGGACTGCTATGGGTGCCGAGCCGAAGTAGCCGAAGTTAGTGGCACGTGACTACCGAGTAAGTAAGACATGTCAATGTTATCGTCGTCCTTGGCTCATCTCAGTAAAATCCCGCAAGAGTATCCTTCTCTCTGAGTTCCGCTTGCTTCTCTGCCGCCACCTCGCTTCTTCTGCCCACCGCCTCGCGTCCTCTTGCCGCAGTCGTGCGTCTTCGTAAGCTTGCCTGGGCCTGGCGGCTGTATCATACACCTGAGGCTGCCCTGTGGAGGCCACGTGACTCCTTCCGTCCTCATGTCTGGTTAGACTCGAACCAGTCTTTAGGGGCGCGTTCGGTAACCAGACCACAGAATTCTGATCTGGAGAAGTTACAAAATCTGCAACCCAGACATTACCTGATCTTTTTTTGTGTAAGATCAGTATCAAATTGAACCAAATGCTCTGTGATTTTCTGTGATCTCAAAATCATAACTTCTGCTATAACTAAGTGTGCCTGGTCTTGGCAAAAGGTGTCAATAACACTCACCCTAACCCTAGTCAGTCACACCTCAAGATAACTTGCCCAGTCTCTCTGCTTGTTACCCTATTACTGCAGCCAGATTAATACATAAATATTACTTCTACATGTGTATAATTTAAATACATTGATTGATCCACAAGAAATCTCAACCAGCTGTAATAGCTGGCTCCCAGATGTGACATGTTGTGTGCACAGGACAGTGGTCGTGCGGTTGCCAAGTGTTACGTATCGAGATTTCCACTAAGTCAGAACTGGAAAGGACAGCGGCTTCAACTTATAGGTTGCGCCCCCAATGAACTATCATCCTAAGTATTTCGGAACTGAGTCGGAAGTCGGAAAGTACTGAATCAAAGGTTTGGTCGGAACTTGTGTTGGAACTGAGGCGGAAGACGGAAGACGGAAGGCTGAGAGGGACCGAGGTCTTGCTAGACTCGCTGTGCTAAGAACAGGAGATGGAGCGAAGGAAATCAAGTATCGAAGGTGATTATCTGATTGCAGAATAACAGACATACATGAGGGGGTTTTTATACAAAGTGCAGAACAACAAGTAATGGTATGGTACTAAGCAAATTCCGGGGGAAGCGGAAGTCAAGTAGACAATGTGTGGGAACTAACTATTGGGAACAATGGGACTACAAGGGGAGTTCAGGGTAAGATAGAACAATGGCAAAGAACAAGGGGTCGGGAAAACATATCTGACAACGAACTACAAGGGTGACCGGATATGTGGTTTTGATGAACGATGGAACGGGTCCGGTGGGTCCGAGTAATAGAGTCGAAAGAACAAGGGAAATGTACAAGGGGCGGAATGTCGGAAATGTCGGAGGGGCGGAATGTGTTGCGGAAATGAGGGTTGGAAGTCGGAAATGAATGGTCGTAACAGTATCTCCCTTCTAAGGTCGAGCCCCGCGAGACCACAGGACGGATCACATGACCTGTGAACAAACGCGTCGGAGTTCGAAAGATAGGCGGGAAACAAGACGCGTCTTCTGCTTATTCCATCATGAGCAATCCAGTCGACTTCTCCAAAATGACCAGTGCTGAGATGAAAAAACACTTTGCTGATATGCTCACGCAAAAGGAGTTGGCCGAAAAACGCGAGGCCGAGGAAGCGGCGCGGAAGGAGAAGGAGTGTCTGGAGGAGGAGCAAAGAGAAAGAGCGCAAAGAACAGGAGCGTTGGGAACGGGAGCGGAAAGAGAAGGAGGAGTGTGACCACAACGTCGCGAGGAGGAGTCGCGCGTCCACGAAGAACAGCGGAAACAGGACGCGGCCAAAAAGGCTGCGGAAGACAAGGCCACGGCGGAGAAAACGGGACAATCCCGGGTGAGTCGGAAAGGTTCTGAGTATCGTCCTGAGACTGACTGAAAAAACTTGGCAGAAAATAATCGTCGCATCCGATTCCGAACCGGAATTGGAAGATACCGCGGAAAGCACGCCATCCCCTGAGGGGAAGGGGAAGCAACAGGAAGTAGTTCCTGTGCTGAACCTTGTGGCAGATCGGAAAAGGAGGGCGGACGAGTTTCAACAGACCAGGAAGAACAAGATGGCCCGCATCGTCGACCTCCGGGAGTTGGGGCCGGAGAATCCTGCGACCCGGAAACGGAAGACAAGGGACGGGGAAGAAGAAAAGGCGCCCTGTGACACATGCGAGGTGAAAGGGCTCGAGTGCAATTGGTTGGAAAATCCGCGGGAAACCGCCTGCGAACGATGCCGCGGCAAGAAGAGGCGGTGTGTCGTGGACGGCTGTTCCGCGAGGGTGGAGCGGAAGAGGCGGAGAGTCGAGACCGAGGGGCCAGAAACCCCTAAGTCGAAACCAAGGTCGAGCGGGAAGAAGACGGCGGAAAGGGTTCCGGTGACCGGGAAGGCGGACACGTCACCTCTGCTTGACATTGCAGAATCTCTGAAGGGTATCCGGAGATCCCAGCGTGGGATCCGGAATACGCTCGAGGAGATGTTCGCGGTTCAACAGCAACAGCTGTTGAGCTTTCAGAACCAGATGACAGTTCTGTCAGCGGTTGTGGAGCAGATTAAGCGGGGGTTCCAGTGGCGGAATGCCATGCTCCGGGAGCGAATGGAGTGGAGGATGCAGGAGGAGGATGGTGTGGAAGCGGGTCCAAGTCAGGTGGTGGATACGAGGGTGGAGACTGAGCTGGTGGATGTGCCGATGGGGCATGCGGAAGAGGGTGCGGAAGCGGAGAACGAGGAAGAGGCGGAGACGATGAGGGAGGAGTGAGTTCGAGATGACTTGTAAATATTTCTTGGAGCGTCGGAAATTAGTGTAGCGGAATAGTAATCGGATTTGAACAATAACTTGAAAACTTGTAAGAAAGAAATGGGTGTCGGAAATGATGTTGGAATTGAATAGGGCGCGGAAATGGGGCCGGGCTTATCAGGATAGGACTTGTGGAAATCAGTGACGAGGTCAGAGGCGTGGTCGAGTTCCGTGGCGGAAATCCAGGAAGTCTGAGGGTGAAAGAACGACTGCCGGCCTTAGCGATGATCTCGTAAGGACCGAGGTATTTCTCAGAGAGCTTCTTCGAGGGGTGAGTAGTGCAGAAGTTTTCCGCCTTGACAAAGGCTTTGTCACCAATCTCGAATGCCGGTTGCGGAAGGCGGTTCCGATCGGCGGAAGTTTGATATCTCTTCTGGGCGGGGTAATGTTCTCTCGGAGGTGCTGGTGAAGGTCGTCAAGTTCCACAACGAAATCTCGGGCTCTTGCAGAGGCGAGGTCGTGTTTGGGGTGGATGGCGAGATTCGGGTGGTAGCCCTTGTTGGCGTAAAAGGGTGAAATTCCGGTGGTAGCGGAAGGCGCATTGTTGTAGGCAAATTCCACGAGCGGAAGAAGGTCGGACCAATTGCTATGTTGGTAGTTGCAATAGACGTGGAGATACTGCTCAAGGGTTTGATTAGTACGCTCCGTTTGTCCATCTCCTTCGGGGTGATAACCGGAAGTGAAGTGAAGCTTCATGTCGAGAGCCTTGCCGAGTGTGTGGAAAAAGGATGACACGAATTCGGAACCACAGTCGGAAGTGACATGGGAAGGGATTCCGTGCTTGGAAAAGACGTGGAGCATGAAGAGCTGTGCGAGCTGGGCGGATGTTATGGTGTCGTAGGTCGGAATAAAGATGGACTGCTTTGTGAGGCGGTCAACGATCACTAGAATGGTATCATAGCCAGATGACTTAGGAAGTTTCTCAATGAAATCCATGGATATCGAATTCCACGGTTGTTCCGGGATCGGAAGTTGCTTCAGGAGGCCATAGGGTTTGTGACGTTGAGGCTTGGCTCGCATACAGGTGGTGCATGACTTGCAGTAGTCTTGGACCAACGTGTGGAGGAGAGGCCAAGTGTAGGTACGTCGGATTATGTCGAGGGTCTTGTTTTGGCCTTGGTGTCCTGAGAGCGGGTGATCGTGGCTTTGCTGGAGTAAGCGAAGTCGTAGATCATTGGTATCCGGAACGTAAATCCGGGACTTATACCGGAGAAACCCGTCGGAAGCGAGGGACCTTCCAGGACTGGTGGGGTGATCGAGGTGGGCTTTGGAGGTGGGGTCGGAACGGAGTGTGGAACGGATGTCGGAATGGAGAGACTCGGTGTCCATAATGATTGAGGTGCGGAGTAGTGGAAACTGCAATGCTGTGGCCCGCAGGGACGATGCCAGTTGCTCAGTGGAAAACACTGGGCGGAAATTGTGCGGATTAACGCTGGCATAGTCGCTACTTCCCTCTTTTGGGTAGACGTCCCAACGTCTAGTGAGCGCGTCGGGTTTTGCTCCGAGCTTTCCGGAGTGAAATTCCATGGGGCACCCTTCCTGGTGAGACGCGTGAGCGGAACAGTAATGTCGGAAAAATTATAAATGAAACACCGGTAAAAGTTGGTGAAACCAAGGAAAGACTGCACATCCTTAACACGTCGGGGTTCTGGCCATTCCTGAATTGCCTTGACCTTGTCCTCTGCCATGGTAAGACCTGTTGGAGAGAGGATGTAGCCGAGGTATTCGACCGTGTCGCGGTGCCATTCGCATTTCTCTGCTTTTGCGTAGAGGTGGTGTTTGCGTAGACGGCGGAGTACTTCGCGGACATGTTCCCCATGTTTTTCTGGTGTGTCGGAATAGATGAGGATGTCGTCAATGTAGACTAGGACGCATACGTCGAGAAGGTCGGAAATACGTCATTCATGAATCGCTGAAAAGCGGCGGGAGCGTTGGTTAGACCAAAAGGCATGACAGTCCACTCAAAAGCACCGTAGCGGGTGCGGAAAGTGGTTTTCCACTCGTCACCTTCCCGGATGCGGACAAGGTGATAAGCGTGCCGGAGGTCAATTTTGGTGTAGATCTTTGCCCTGCGGGGAGTGTCGAGTAAGTTGGAAATGCGCGGAAGCGGATATTTGTCCTTTTTAGTGAGGGCATTGAGTCTGCGGAAATCGACGCAGAGGCGGAGAGATCCATCCTTCTTCTTGACGAAAAGGACTGGAGCGCCGTGTGGAGACAGCGAAGGGCGGATAAAGCCCATGTTCAGATGTTCATCGACGAGCTCGCGGAGAGTCTGGAGTTCACTTTGCAAGAGGGAGTAGATCGGTCCAAGGCGCGGAGATGCTCCTTCTTCCAAATCTATCTTCAAATCGTAGGGTCGATGTTCAGCAGGTTTATCGGCTTTGGGCCTTATTGAACACATCCGGGAAGTCACGATACTCTTCCGTAACTGAGCTCATGTCGACCAGAGTGGAAGTCGAGGCAGAACGAGCCTTGACTGAAGCCAAATCGGATAGGTGAAGCTGAAAAACGGTCGTATCTTCTTGCCGTTGCAATACGCAGAAAGCGGTGGTGGAAACGAGTGCTATTCAAGGAGCTTCGAGGGACGGAGGTGCTACAGCGGGACCAGAGTGTGGAACTGAATCCACAAGCGGAGTTGCAGAAGGGGCCTGAGCCATCTATGCGGACGACGTTGGAATAGACGGAAGGTGATCCGGGGTACGGAACTGTATTTGACCCAATGCCCAGTTAATCGATGGATTATATCGGGTGAGCCAATTGTGTCCTAGTACAACAGAACAGCTAGCATCTAGTGGAGTAACGTAAAACGTAACTTCATGGTTGTCCCCAGTAGCGAAATGGATAGACAGGTTCATGACTTGGGAAATTGCCATCTTGGATGACCCATCGAAAAGGTGGAGCGGAATTGTCGGAAGATTGCAGGTCGGAAGTTTATGTTTCAAAACAAAATCGGAATGGAGGAAGCAATGAGTCGAACCAGAGTCGACTAGTGCTGTAAACGGGGGTGCGGAAATGGTGTCGGAAGTGAGCGGAACAGAAAGAGAATCGGAGGACGAAAGAGCGGATGCGTTGAGTTTAACCTCGTTTGTCGCACGAATGGGGTCAACACAGCCCTCAGCTCGTGCGGAGGCCGGAGGACTGCTGACTATTTTTTTGAATCCGCAGCGGGAGCCGCTTCGGATTTCTCTTCCGTCTTTGCTGCGTGGCCCTTGGCCTTAGCAGCGGAGGCAGAAGCACGAGTGCAGTCGCGAGCGACGTGACCGCCTTTGCTGCAGAAAAGGCAAAGGTTGTTGTCCATGCGATGCTGGCGTTCTACAGGGGTTAGTTTTCCATCCTTCCCAAGTTTGTCGCAAAGGTCTGGAGTGCTTTTCCGGGCGTTGGTGTTGGAACCAGAGGCCTGGTTATTACGAGGGGTGTTGTTGTTGTTGTTCTGGTTTCCGGAGTTGGATCCGGAACTGTTGTTGTTGTTGTTTCCGGAGTTGTTGTTTCCGGAATTAGTCTTCTTCTTGTCTTTGTCAGACTTCTTGTCGGAAGACTTGTCGTTCTTGCTCTGGGCGGAAGTTTCGCGAGCAATCTCGGAGTGTCTTTCCCAGTAGTGCGAATCAATGGATTGGGCGAGGTTGCGGAGGTCGGTAAGGGTGGTGGGTTTTCCGACGCGGGCAATTTCATCCTTGATCCGGGATGGCACGCCCATGTAAAACTGGCGTCGGAGTGCGGCTTCTCCCCATTGGACTCGAGGAGCGAGCTGCTGGAATGTGACGATATATTTAGCTATCTTATGAGTGTCTTTCATACGAAGCTTATTGAGTTCATTTTCCGCATCGGCTTCCATGTCAAATGGTCCGAAGTTGCTGCGGAGTTTGGAAACGAAGTTGTGGTAATCGTCGGACCAGTCCATGAGAGCGAACGGATCCATGAGGGCGGGTTCGAAGTAGTCGCGCGCCGTGCCTCGGAGATAGGAAAGGGCGTAATTGACCTTTCGTTCGTCGTCGGGAAAGGCGTCGGGACGATCACGGAAATTGAGTTGAAGCTGGACCAGAAATGGCTGGAGCTTCTTGGGGTCGGAACCGTCGAACTGATCTGGTTCGCGGACCTTTGTCTTGGGGCGTGGTGGTGCTTGGACCGGGCGCTGGAGTTGTCCGGCTAGCATGGCGATGGCTTGTGCAAGATCCGGAACTGGCGCGGGCGGAACTGGGTTGGCGGGAATCTGAGGTGGGATTGGAGGTGGAGGACCGCCGGGGGGACCACCTGGGGGACCGCCGGGTGGACCGCCATGAGGGCCGCCTGGAGGTGGTCCTGGTGGAGGTGGTGGTGGTGGAGCTGGGCGTCGGAATGAAGCTGCTGTTCGTTCGCCGCTGCTACTCGTCGAATTCCCGTCATCGTTGGGATTGTCGTCGGGATTAGCTTCGGGAACTTCTTCGAATCGTTGCGGAAAAGCATCGGAGAGCTCATCGTCAGCACGAGAGCTGCCGGAGGGTTCTGCGTGCCTAGGTGCTGCGGATCTAAGACTGCCAAAATAAGAGAGGGCTTCGACAGCTCCTGCTCGAGCTGAAGTAGCTGTGGTATGAGGAGGCATAGTGATAGTTATCGGGTGGGAATCAGATAATACTGTTACGTATCGAGATTTCCACTAAGTCAGAACTGGAAAGGACAGCGGCTTCAACTTATAGGTTGCGCCCCCAATGAACTATCGTCCTAAGTATTTCGGAACTGAGTCGGAAGTCGGAAAGTACTGAATCAAAGGTTTGGTCGGAACTTGTGTCGGAACTGAGGCGGAAGACGGAAGACGGAAGGCTGAGAGGGACCGAGGTCTTGCTAGACTCGCTGTGCTAAGAACAGGAGATGGAGCGAAGGAAATCAAGTATCGAAGGTGATTATCTGATTGCAGAATAACAGACATACATGAGGGGGTTTTTATACAAAGTGCAGAACAACAAGTAATGGTATGGTACTAAGCAAATTCCGGGGGAAGCGGAAGTCAAGTAGACAATGTGTGGGAACTAACTATTGGGAACAATGGGACTACAAGGGGAGTTCAGGGTAAGATAGAACAATGGCAAAGAACAAGGGGTCGGGAAAGCATATCTGACAACGAACTACAAGGGTGACCGGATATGTGGTTTTGATGAACGATGGAACGGGTCCGGTGGGTCCGAGTAATAGAGTCGAAAGAACAAGGGAAATGTACAAGGGGCAGAATGTCAGAAATGTCGGAGGGGCGGAATGTGTTGCGGAAATGAGGGTCGGAAGTCGGAAATGAATGGTCGTAACACCAAGACAGCAGCCAAGAGCACAGAAAGAAGATGATGGCAAGGGGTAGAGCCAAGAATGTCATTTGAGATACAGCTCTGAGCTGTATCTCAATAGTCTAGGGAGATCATGCATGGTCAAAATCTAAAAAGATTGAGATTTGGTTTGCTGAATGGTCCAAAATCTAAAAAGATTTCACAATCTTGCAAAATTGTGGTTTCTTCACTTTTTGGTGAGATCACCAAAATACATTTTCATGGTCTGGTTACTGAACGCCCCCTAAATCGTTTCACTTTCTATAGAGACTGGAGGAACTTATGAGGCGCATCGCCGAGTACCATGGAGAGATTTACACCTGGCAGTATGAAGTGTGTGAGGCCATCTTGGAGCGCAGAGATTCTGGAGGGGGCAAAACACTTGCATTTTATCTGCCACTCTTTGCATACTGGGAGCCTGGAGATGTTGGTCCCACACATCAGAAAATTATACTCATCATGTCACCCCTGGTTGACATGATGAAAGAACAGGTAAGCCAATGTTTTCCTTTCAGTATCCACTCACACAGTTGACTGTGTCCAGGTGGTGGACTTAGAGAGGCATGGTGTACCAGCAGTTGTCCTGTGTGCTGAAACTTGGAGTTGAGGCAATATATTGCATGTAGGATTTAAGGTGTGAAGTTATGGAGCGATGCTTACAGTTCACACCACCAGGAGGTTGGAAATTGGACATTTTGCATTGGTTTTGTGTTGCCAGAGATCAGAAAACGTACATACTTCCACTCAAAGGGCACCTCATGTCCAGAATTTAGTACAAACTTGTTACATATGGGCTTTGACGAAGCTCATACGATTCTGGAGTGGGGGACTCCTTCCAACAGACTATAGAACTGCAGGGGGGTCCTTCGCAGATGGCTGCCAGCTGAGATTCCTGTTCTGGTGGCTTCAGCAATGGTGGTGCCCTTGTTAGTAGATTACCTGCAAGAAACACTGCAGATTCGAGATTCAGCCACCCACCTGGACTTCTCAAATGCCCATCCCAACATTGCACTATCAGTGCAGTTTATCAAACATCCTGATGACTCTTTCGCTGATTTTGTTATGAATGGGATAATTGAGTTTCTAGCTTGCCAAGCATTGCTAACAAGCTAGAACAATTCCCTACTCATTTCCAACACCATAATAACCTCCACACTCAATTCCGGTGCATTTTGGGATGTACACCAAGCATATATTCTGATCGGAATCCCAGGTGTGTCCGACACCAAGATCCGAGGCGAGGCACGGGACAGGCCTCGCTGCCCCTGACCGATCTAGTACCGGTGCATATGTTATGCACATACAGCACTTGCTCGCACCGTGACCCACAACCCATTCCTAGCTTAGTATCATCACATCCTACCAGTTAAATAGCTAGTAATGTATGTAGAAAACCTTAGGCAGTTAATCTCCACTTTGACCTAGAGTTGGTCTCACTATTCTTTTGACTGGATGTTGATATCAGTTGGTGTCAGTTGTAGTTGTCACTGTGCATGGTGTTAGTGCACACAACCATTGTGTACTCTGGAATGCCGTTCCGCATTTGAAGCCCTCAAAGCGGCCTTCACTACGGCTCCTATACTCGGTTTCTATCAATTCCGACGGATTCCTCACGTACAATTCCCGGATTTATGTTCCGGATACCAACGATCTACGACTTCACGTACTCCGGCAAAGCCACAATCATCCGCTCTCAGGACACCAAGGCCATAACAAGACCCTCGACATCATTCAACGTACCTATACTTGGCCCCTCCGCTGCATGATGGTCCAAGACTACTGCAAGTCGTGCACCACCTGTATGTGAGCCAAGCCTCAACGTCACAAACCCTACGGCCTCCTGAAGCAACTTCCGATCCCGGAACAACCCTGGAATTCGATATCCATGGAGTTCATTGAGAAACTTCCTAAGTCATCTGGCTATGATACCATCCTAGTGATCATTGACCTCCTCACAAAGCAGTCCATCTTTATTCTGACCTACAACACCATCACTTCTGCCCAGCTCGCACAGCTCTTCGTGCTCCACGTCTTTTCCAAGCATGGCATCCCCTCCCATGTCACTTCCGACCGTGGATCAGAATTCATGTCCTCCTTTTTCTGCACACTCGGCAAGGCTCTCGACATGAAGCTCCACTTCACTTCCAGTTATCATCCCGAAGGTGATGGACAAACCGAATGTACTAATCAGACCCTCGAGCAGTACCTCCGCGTCTATTGCAACTACCAACACGGCAATTGGTCCGACCTTCTTCCACTTGTGGAATTCGCTTACAACAATGCGCCTTCTGCTACCACCGGAATTTCGCCCTTCTATGCCAACAAGGGCTACCACCTGAATCTCGCCATCCACCCTGAACGTGACCTCGCCTCTGCAAGAGCCCGAGATTTCGTTGTGGGACTCGAAGACCTTCACCAACACCTCCGAGAGAACATTTCCGCTGCACAAAAAAGATACCAAACTTCCGCCGATCGGAAACGTCTTCCGCAACCGGCATTCGAGATTGGCGACAAAGTCTTTGTCAAAGCTGAAAACTTCCACACCACTCACCCCTCGAAGAAGCTCTCTGAAAAATACCTTGGCCCTTACGAGATCATCGCTAAGGCCGGCAGTCGTTCTTTCACTCTCAGACTTCCTGACAATATGCGCGCAGTACATCCGGTATTCTATGTCTCTATGCTTGAACCCGCAGTTCTGAATATGATTCCAAATCGAGAACAACCTCCGCCTCTGCCAGTCATTATCGACGGAGAACCGGAATACAAGATTTCGGAAATCCTCAATTCCAAGCTTGACAAGCAATACCATTGTCAACTACAGTACCTAGTCAAGTGGGCAGGCTATGAAAACACCGACGAAGAGACTTCCTGGATTTACGCCACGGAACTCGACCATGCCTCCGAACTCGTCTCAGATTTCCACAAGGCATACCCTGCCAAGCCTGGACCCCTTATTGCGCATTAAGTCGTTCCTGACACTTCCGCCATTCTATTCCGTTTTCACTCTTTCAGTCACAAGTCAAAATCCGATTATTTTCCAGTACTCTAATGGCGACATTTCAACAAATCTATTCTACAAGTCATTCCGACCCCTAGTCATCCTCCATTGTGTCTTCGCCAAAACCCGCCCAGTCTTCCGCTTCCAGATTCTCTGCGTTTCTGTTCTGACCATACGCCTCCGCAAACCTTCGCACATCCTACACTTCGCCCTCGGATACCTCCACCTCCAAGTTCCCCCTGTCATTGTTCCCCCTCAACTCCCCACGACCCATTCCAACAAGTCCTCGTACGCACACAGGCGATCCGCGACAGCCAGGTAGAACTGGTGTTGCATTAGCAACGCCTCATCCCCCTGCCGAAGCAATTCCCGGAGCGACCTAGCGATATCCGCAAGCGGATCCGCCGTCTGCTCCTCCCGCGTCGTCCCACTTCCGCTCGCCTTCGGCCCGTCCTGGACGCTCGCCTTGGCAGCCCTGGACAAGGGCTTCCACGCAACCTGAGCAGGCTTTTCCGTGTCTACTTCCGATCCTCCGGTCTTCCTCCGCTTGGCCGTCACCCAAGCTTTAAGCCCATCGACCACGCATGCCCGCTTTGCATCCTTGCAGCGGGTGCATGCCATGGCCTTTCCCACCAAGTCCCATATGCACGGAAGATTCTTCTCCAGACACGCATCACAGCTAAGCTGCGATGCGCCATCTTCTTCCGGAGCCGCCCTTTTGGCCCTCTCCTTCCGGCGCTGTTTCTCCTCCTGCGCCGCCTGCCATTCTGCCGTCGCCTTCCCCTTGCCCTTGTTCATGGGCCTCGGGACAATAAAATTCCATGGGGCACCCTTCCTGGTGAGACGCGTGAGTGGAACAGTAATGTCGGAAAAGTTATAAATGAAATGTCGGTAAAAGTTGGCGAAGCCAAGGAAAGACTGTACATCCTTAACACATTGGGGTTCCGGCCATTCTTGAATTGCCTTGACCTTGTCCTCTGCCATGGTAAGCCCTGTTGGAGAGAGGATGTAGCTGAGGTATTCGACCGTGTCGCGATGCCATTCGCATTTCTCTGTTTTTGCGTAGAGGTGGTGTTTGCATAGACGGTGGAGTACTTCGCCGACATGTTCCCGGTGTTCTTCCGGCGTGTCGGAATAGATGAGGATGTCGTCAATGTAGACTAGAACGCATACGTCAAGGAGGTCAGAAAATACGTCGTTCATAAAGCGCTGAAAAGCGGTGGGAGCATTGGTTAGACCGAAAGGCACGACAACCCACTCAAAAGCACTGTAGCAAGTGCAGAAGGTGGTTTTCCACTTGTCACCTTCGTGGATGCGGACAAGGTGATAAGCATGCCGGAGGTCGATTTTGGTGTAGATCTTCACCCTGCGGGGAGTGTCGAGGAGATCGGAAACGCACGGAAGTGGATATTTGTCCTTCTTAGTGAGGGCGTTGAGTCCGCAGAAATCGACGCAGAGGCGGAGAGATCCATCCTTCTTCTTGACGAAAAGGACTGGAGTGCCGTGTGGAGACAGCGAAGGGCGGATAAAGCCCATGTTCAGATGTTCATCGACGAGCTCACGGAGAGTCTGGAGTTCACTTTGCAAGAGGGAGTAGATCGGTCCAAGGCGCGGAGATGCTCCTTCTTCCAAATCTATCTTCAAATCGTAGGGTCGATGTTCAGCAGGTTTATTGGCTTTGGCCTTATTGAACACATCCAGGAAGTCACGATACTCTTCCGTAACTGAGCTCATGTCGACCAGAGTGGAAGTCGAGGCAGAACGAGCCTTGACTGAAGCCAAATCGGATAGGTGAAGCTGAAAAACGGTCGTATCTTCTTGCCGTTGCAATATGCAGAAAGCGGTGGCGGAAACGAGCGCTATTCAAGGAGCTTCGAGGGACAGAGGTGCTACAGCGGGACCAGAGTGTGGAACTGAATCCACAAGCGGAGTTTCAGAAGGGGCCTGAGCCATCTATGCGGACGACGTTGGAATAGACGGAAGGTGATCCGGGGTACGGAACTGTATTTGACCCAATGCCCAGTTAATCGATGGATTATATCGGGTGAGCCAATTGTGTCCTAGTACAACAGAACAGCTAGCATCTAGTGGAGTAACGTAAAACGTAACTTCATGGTTGTCCCCAGTAGCGAAATGGATAGACAGGTTCATGACTTGGGAAATTGCCGTCTTGGATGACCCATCGAAAAGGCGGAGCGGAATTGTCGGAAGATTGTGGGTCGGAAGTTTATGTTTCAAAACAAAATCGGAATGGAGGAAGCAATGAGTCGAACCAGAGTCGATCAATGCTGTGAACGGGGGTGTGGAAATTGTGTCGGAAGTCAGTGGAACGGAGAGGGAGTTGGAGGACGAAAGAGCGGATGCGTTGAGTTTAACTTCGCTTGTCGCACGAATGGGGTCAACACAGCCCTCAGCTCGTGCAGAGGCCAGAGGACTGCTGACTATCTTTTTGCATCCGTAGTGGGAGTCACTTCGGATTTCTCTTCCGTCTTCGCTGCGGGGCCCTTGGCCTTAGTGGCGGAAGCGGAAGCTCGGGTGCAGTCGCGAGCGACATGACCTCCTTTGCCGCAGAAAAGGCAAAGGTTGTTGTCCATGAGATGCTGGCGTTCTGCGGGGGTTAGTTTTCCGTCCTTCCCAAGTTTGTTGGAAAGGTCCGGAGTGCTCTTCCGGGCGTTGGTGTTGGAACCAGAGGCCTGGTTGTTGCGAGGGGTGGAGTTGTTGTTCCGGTTGCTGGAGTTGGAGCAAGAACTGTTGTTGTTGTTGTTGTTTCCGGAGTTGTTGTTTCCGGAGTTGTTGTTTCCGGAGTTGTTGTTTCCGGAGTTGTTGTTTCCGGAGTTGTTGTTTCCGGAGTTGTTGTTTCCGGAATTAGTCTTCTTCTTGTCTTTGTCAGACTTCTTGTCGGAAGACTTGTCGTTATTGCTCTGGGCAGAAGTTTCGCGAGCGATCTCGGAATGTCTTTCCGAGTAGCGCGAATCGATGGATTGGGCAAGGTTGCGGAGGTCGGTAAGGGTGGTGGGCTTTCCGACGCGGGCAATTTCATCCTTGATCTGGAATGGCAAGCCCATGTAGAATTGGCATCAGAGTGCTGCTTCTCCCCATTGGACCCGAGGAGCAAGCTGCTGGAATGTGATGATATATTTAGCTACCTTATGAGTGTCTTTCATACAAAGCTTATCGAGTTCATTTTCCGCATCGGCTTCCATGTCAAATGGCCCGAAGTTGCTGCGGAGTTCGGAAACGAAGTTGTGGTAATCATCGGCCCAGTCGATGAGGGCGAACGGGTCCATGAGGGCGGGTTAGAAATAGTCAAGAGCCGTGCCTCGGAGATAGGAAAGGGCATAGTTGACCTTTTGTTCGTCATCAGGAAAGGCGTCGGGATGATCACGGAAGTTGAGATGAAGCTGGACCAAAAAAGGCTGGAGCTTCTTGGGGTCGGAACCGTCAAATTGATCTGGCTCGTGGACCTTAGTTTTGGGGCGTGGTGGGGCTTGAGCCAGGCGCTGAAGTTGTCCGGCTAGCATTGCGATAGCTTGTGCAAGATCCGGAACTGGCGCGGGCGGAACTGGGTTGGCGGGAATCTGAGGTGGGATTGGAGGTGGAGGACCGCCTGGAGGACCGCCTGGGGGACCGCTGGGTGGGCCGCCGTGAAGGCCGCCTGGAGGTGGTCCTGGTGGAGGTGGTGGTGGTGGAGCTGGGCGTCGGAATGAAGCTGCTGTTTGTTCACCGCTGCTACTCGTCGAGTTTCCATCATAGTGGGGATTGTCATCGGGATTAGCGTTGGGAACTTCTTCGAAGCGTTGCAGAATAGCATCGGAGAGCTCATCGTTGGCACGAGAGCTGCCGGAGGGTTCCGCGTGCCTTGGTGCTGCGGATCTAAGACTGCCAAAATAAGAGAGAGCTTCGACAGCTCCTGCTCGAGCTGAAGTAGCCGTGGTACGAGGAGGCATAGCGGTAGTTATCAGGTGGAAATCAGATAATACTGTTACGTATCGGAATTCCCAGAGGTCGGAACTGGAAAGGACAACGGCTTCAACTTATGTGTTGTGCCCCTGATGAACTACCGTCCTAAGTATTTTGGAATTGACTTGTGGATTATTGGAGAAGGTGGACGTTGGGAACAGAGTACTGAAGGTCGAGGGTCGAGGGTCGGAGGGCATAGGTCGGAAGAGGTGGAAGAGGCAGAGGACAGAGGTTCAAGGACTGAGGGAGACAAGACTAGCAAAACTCGCTGTGCTAAGAACAGGAGACAGTGCAAAGGGAATCACGTATCGATGTCGATGATCTGATTGCAGAATGGAGACATACATGAGGGGGTTTTTATACAAAGAGCAGAAGCAACAGGTAATGGTATGGTACTAAGCAAATTCGGGAGAGTGCGGGAATCGGATAGACATACGGGGCAAGTAACTAATGCGGAACAATGGGATGACAAGGGGGGTGCAGGGTAGGGTAAGTACAATGGCAAAGAACAAGGCGAGTAAGTACAATAGGCATTGGAAGAAGCGGAACTACGGAAATGGTATCTTGCTGTGTTCAGGGTCGAATACGGGGGCCGGTATCTGGAGGTGGCCAGGGGTACTGAAAGAACAAGGGGTCGAGGTAGAGGGTTGCGGAAGTTGCGGATGTTGGAATAGAGTCGGAGGTGGTGTAGAGGTGGTGTGGAGGATATGCAGAGGTGGTGGAGATGGTTGATCGGAACAGTCGTAACAAGGTCCCAAGACATGGTTTTGTACATAAGTGCCTTCGCCACCTTTACTCTCCATTGTTTCATGTTCGCACTCTTCCCTCACTCTATTGTATGTTTATTTCATCTATTTTGTATCACGACTGCGCACCCCTACCCAAACCTGACTCATGATGGCCTCTTTCCTATTCGCTAATACCTTACGAGCATTCAATATAAGTAGGTTACATTTGCATGTATATTCCTCAGTTCAATTATCATACGTCCGTCTTGTGCAAACTTGACCTCGCTGTGATCATCATCTTGAGCCTTCTCTTGTAGATTTCTATCTTCAACCAGAAGAAGACTTAGGCATCACTGGTGAGTTCTCATACTTCATCTTCGTTACCTTAGCCTTCGAACTATCTCTTGTGCTGTCAGCTAAGGCCTCTGAAGGAGCACCTTCATGGGCGAAGGGATTGTCGCTACTTAGACAACCCTTTCATGACACCTTGCACATTACATCGTCAAGTGCTGGGGGCTATTTTCGCTACGACTGTAGATAGGGCAAGCCCCGTCCGGGAAGTCCTCTTACCTTGTCAACAGTCATTGGGTCACCTATTCGCCGAACAGCATACTTATTCACACAAGTCATTCAGGCATTCGCTGTGTTCACTAATACACGATATTAACTCCCAAAAACCAATCTTGACATGTGCTCTCGTAAATGAAGTCAGGCCTCTGTTCATGCAAGGTTTTGCCAGGTCGAGCAGGGTCCAGGACCCGCTTGCACGAGAAACCAGCCACGGCAAATTTGGTTTTCTCAAATCATGACTGGTGAGTTAGTGTCCATTCCCTCACCCCCCCTACCTTTCACAGCATCTCCATCAGCCCATCGTACGCCTCCTCATACGTGTTGCCTTTGGAGAGGAGGTTGGCGTCGTCCACGTATGCTACCACCGTCTGGACCTTTCCCGAGGCAACGTCTACTAAGTCAGCATTATAGAAGAGGTATAGGATCATGGACAGGGGGTCACCCTGTCCTATACCATTGTCTATCGGTACCCATTCCCACGTGAAGTCATCGAACTTGAGCCTGGTGTGCCTGCCGTCGAGCAGCCACTCCACGAACAGCACATAAGCTTCTGGCACCTTTCTTTTCCTCATATTGTGAAGCAGGCGATCCGTGACTGCGTTTGGGAACGCCCCCTTGATGTCTAGGAATAGCATGACCGCAATGTTCTTCCTGCGCCAGGCACCTCTGATCTTGTTGACGATGAGATGGATGGAGTCCATGGTCGTTCTCCCGGGACTGCCTCTGAAGTGGTTCTCCGGGAGGAGACCGTACTCTTCCATCATGTAGACCAGATCCTCTGCCACTATCGCCATCAAAAGTTTTCCGATCGTGTTGAGGAGCGCGATGGGGCGGTATGATTTTGGGGTATTGTAGCTGGCCTTGCCCGGTTTCCATAGTACTACCATGATCCACGACTTCCAGTTATCACTGTAGGTATTCAGAGTAAATGTGGCTCTGAATATGCACAGGAGATACTCAGTGAGAAGGTCCGCTGACTCCCTCAGAACTATATTCGGTATTCCGTCATCTTCTGGAGCCCTGTATAGCTTCAGCTTGCATATATTATGCCTGAGCTGGTCTTCATTAAGCTGGAATGAGTGGTTCACTCATCTCGGGTACTGGTAGCCTGGCGGGAGCTGTGATTCATTGGGCCTGGGTGGGAAAAAAGCTGTGGCAAGAGCCCTGCTTATTTCTTCGTTGGTCTCTGCTGTGCTAGCGACGACGTTGCTGTCCACGATGTGCAGTGAGGGTATCTGGGACCTCCCTCCATCAGTGGATGGATTGGTTAGGTATTTATTCACCGCCCAGAGCAGCCCTTCGTCCAGCCCATCCAGGTAGTCGGCCCAATGCTGTGCCTTGGCCTTGCTGACCGCCTTGCCGTATTTTTCACTTATCTCCCTGTGTTCTTCGTGAGAGGGGTGGTCAGCAGAGGCGCGATGCTTATAAGACTGATTATTTATCCTGTTCTTTTTCTTCTTCAGCTCTGACAGCTCCCTAGTCCACCACCGACGCAAGTGTGGCACTGGCTTCGACAGCGGCATGGCCATTTCGATAGTGTCCTGGATGGCAATTGTTAACGCACTGTTAATGCACTGACCATCTCATTGAACTCAGCTATGGTGCCCAGTTCCCTCATGTCCGGGATTGCCTCAAGCTGCTCGGCCAGCTGTTCCCTGAAGCCGCTCCAGTCGACCATTCTGTAGTTGCAAAATGGTTCTGGTTTCTTGACCTCGATGTCGATGTCGAGTGTTGTGAGGATGGGCACGTGGTCGGTGCCAGGCCCTCTTCTTCCTGGCGCGGTATCGCAGATGACGAGTGAGTCGGCTATGTTATCTGTGCAGAACATGTTGTCAACTCATGTCCAATTTTTTGTAGACATGGATTGTAGGGTAGGGAGGTGCCTTGGCAATGTCATAACCATGTTGTAGTCTGCAAGGAGGGAGATCAACTCCTCCGCAGCCCTGGTCATGTCCACCGTGAACAGGTGGTGGTTCTTCTCCTTGTCCCACATGGGGTGGTGCCGGTTGAAATCCCCACACCACAACATGGAATCCGTCTCGTGTTGGATGATGCGATTCTGCTCCAAGTCGACATAGGTGTCGATGGCCCTCAGCGTCGCCGAGTGCTCGCAATCATTATAGATGTTAAAAATCATTATTTTTCCCTGAGGGTGCTTGAGCTGGACTGCCGTCACGTCGTTTGATCCAGTGAAAGAGATTTGTGACCATGTGTTGGTGTCCAGCGCCGCGTTCACCAATATCACCGAATGCTTGGTAGCTGGGTCAGTGAGATGGGAAGAGGGATATAGTACTCGCCAGTTGTGATTAGCCTTCGTGTTTCCCAATATGTCTATGTAGGGCTCTTGCAGCAGTATCAGGTCCTGCTCCGCGTGTAATGTAGAGTTGATGAGGTCATACTGGGCCTTGTCGGATTTATTGAGATTTTGTTGGTATATTCTCAGTCTCTTTGGAAATGGTTCTATCATGTAAGACATTACTGGGTTGGTGGGGGTGGCCCGTCGTTTCCATCTATGTGTCCCCTTCGGGCGGTGGGGCCCAGGCTGATGTTGTTGGGAGCAGTGAGGGGGCTGGCGTGTGGCTGTGGGGGTCCTGGCTGCGCCTGTCGTCCTTCTTGAGGGGGAGGCGACCTGCGTCTGTAGGGCAGGGTCAGCTGCCTGTAGCCGCCCTTTCTGTGTGTGACTGTCTCCCAGTCCCTGGCATTTGTTGGCAAGAGAGGCTGAGTGGTCGATGGGAATATAGGGGGGGGGGGCTTGGGGGGCCACGACACGTGAGTCCAGTCTTCTTCGGTGGGGAAGTAGGGCATCTGATTCTCGAATAGTTTAGCATCCATCTCCATGCACTTACCTAAGAAGGTGGGGCCAACTGGTGTGGTCGTTCGTCCTGCACAACGTGCAGTACTGCTTTGTCTGGTTGCAGGTTGAGGTTTTGTGCCGCCCGCCGCAGGTACCACACATGTAGTAGGTTTGCGGGCAGACATAGGACAGATGATTCCATCCTTGACATTTGAGGTGGGCTCTTTTTTACATTTCTCTGCATATACCTGTTTCTGGCACACTATCAGTCCGTTGATGAGGACCTTGTTGGCAATCTCGGGTGTGGTGAAGGTAATCAACGCGTGGCTGCAGGTCTGGCTGGTGGCGCAACGCTGTTTGGGCTTGAACCACCTGGCATTGTCGATCGTGCCGAGTGGGAGCTTATTGTTCTCCTCCACCCCTCGCAGCTCGCCCTCCCTCTCCGGCTCGAAATGCGGCGGTATGAACTGAAGCACGAGCAGGAAGAGCCATGCCCTTATCCTGGTGTTGGGTGCAAGGGCCTCCGTGAATTGTACTCTGTGCCGCGCTTCTTTGAGCCACCTTGCCGAGCCCTTGGAGTCGAGCTCGAATAGAACACCGCCATTGGTGAGCCTCTTGGCACTAACGATAGCTTGGGAGCCGTCCGAATCCATATCGCCAATGATCTCGTTGGCTTTCAGCACAAGCTTGGTGTTGTCTATGTCCACTAGAATGCGGTCCCCCAGGGCTGCGGCATCGATGAGCACCTGTTGCTGTTTGATTCCTTCTCTCACCCGCACCCTCCCATCTAGAGTGTGCACCCTTGTTGATATCTGTTGCGGTGCCGTCAAGGCCTTAAGTATGGCATCCTGATAACTGGATGTGGTCTCGCTGATCTTGGTTGCCATGGTAGCGACCACAGAGGATGTAGTCTGCATCTTCTCCACCACAGCCGTCGCCTTCTCGGCGGCCTTCTGGGACAACCTGGCTGCCTCTCCGGCGACTGCGGCAGCCTTGTCGACCAATTCAGTGGCCTCTTGTATCCTGTTGGCAAGGATAGCGTTCTCTGCCCTGATACTTGCCCCTATTAAGTTCACGACCCTCAGGCTCCTCTCGTCGTCCTCAACTCTTTCTAGCACGAAGGCGATGGACCTCATCGTGTTGACCACCTGTCGCAGTACTCCCTTGTACTGCGTAACTTGCAGCAGGGCGGTGGACAACGTGTTGATCGTCCACGAGGCACCTGGCACTGTCAGCAACGTGTGTTCGGAGCTGAGGCGTGAACAACCAGCTTGGTCAGCAGCGGATCAATCCAGACTATCAGAACGACCGGCAGTTTGGTCCAAATACCAAACATTGCTTACCGTCGATTCCCTTTTGGAGCAACTGTTCGACCTCCATCATCAGAGGGCATCGCTTCACGTGGTGAATTGAGCAGGTAGGTATGTGCTCAATGCCCCATTTGGAGCCTTTGTAGATCTGCTCATATGATGTGTATATGTCGCCTACTGGGGACTTTTTTTCATCGCTCATCCTTTTCATCGTCTTGCTTCACTGCGTTCTGCTCCTTTCTACTCATGTTTTCGGATCCTTCTGATGAAAACATCTGGGAGCAGGTTCTGAATAATGCCGCAACTCGTTCGCAGCTGTCTTTTCCCCCACCTCGTGCGGCACCTCAATTGGGTGCCATATCTAAGGTAAGTCTCCAATCTCCTTGTTGCGTTCATCTCACGTGCTAACACTTGCTGTTTACCTCCACAACTCCTTCGCAGCCGTCTTTTCCCCCACCTCGTGCGGCACCTCAATTGTGTGCCATATCTAAGGCAAGCCTCCAATCTCCTCGTTGTGTTCATCTCATGTGCTAACACTCACTGTTTACCTCCAGACCATGAATATCCCATGTGTTCCTAGGAAGCCGCTCATGCAGCGGGGAGGGGTGATAAAAGTGAGTCACTATTGTTACTTTCCTTGTGATTCTGCTGATATATTTGCTTGTTTGAACAGGTAAACATTAAGATGCTACATTTGGACGACAAGCAGATCGAAGAAATTCAACAACATTACGAGATGAACGCACATTTCTCCAAACTATATTCCGACGATGTAGAATCTCAGCAAGCTGCCTGGCATGTCCTGGGTGAACAGAAGCTTGATTTATGCAACTTAGCCGATCTTGGAAATGGTTGGAGTATACGGTGGACCACTCGTGGAGGTACAGGAGCTAAGGCGTACACTCGTCATCTATTACTGTCAGGGGACACCCCCGTTTCCCATTTCCAGTTCCGACACCACACCCAGTTCCGCCTCCATTTCCGACTCCGCTTCCAGTTCCGATTCCATCTCCGCCTCCGCCTTCGGAAATGATTCCGCTTCTGGGAGAACTTCCACCAGTTCTGTTCGCCTTGCCAGTTCCACTCCAATTTCCGACTTCCACTCTCGGAACAGTGTCGGAAATCAAGCGACTCGCCTAATAGGTGGCATCAAGGGTAGATCAAGGGTCAGGGAGGTCAGGGAGATGCAGGGTTGATGGCGGGTGCCAAGTGTTGCCCCTGGCTGCGCAGCGTAGTATAATACGGGCTCGCTGACATTGGGGATCCTTAGACTTTTCTCTTTGGATTTCCCCTTGTCAGGTGAGAATCCCCTCTCTTGTATACTCTGTTCATTTATACATACTTTGGATTTCCCCTTGTCAGTTGTGTGGTAGTGTGATCTCCACAACCAGCCAGGGTTGCCCTTACAGCAGAAAAGTCTCTCCCCTAGAGTACCGGCGGTCGTACTGTGCGTTGCATTCGCCATAGGTGCGTTCAGAATCGGAGACAGCGACTCGGAGATCGCAACCTCTTCCACCCACACGGTATACGACAGCCCCTCTTCTTACGTCGAGCTCCCAACCCTGGAAATCGCATCCCATATTTCCCCTTCTGACATGGATCCGGATGATCGTCTTCGGAATATGGAAGAGGAATTGACGCGGAACCGGATGAAGACCGACGCGATTGAAACAGCCTTACAAATGATTTTGGCTAAGTTAGATATTCCACAAAGTGGTGGAAATGAAATGCTGGATGAGCCGGATTTCGGAAAAGCAGAACTGGCGGAAGAGAGGATGTCCGCGAAGTTGGCAAAGGTCAAACCTGCAACTCGATCGGACTTTGACGGAGATCGGGAGAAGGGACGCACATTCTTCAACACATGCAGCATCTACTTCGCAATTGTCGGAGACCTCTTTCCGAACGACCATGCTCGGATTCACTGGGCATTGTCCTTTTTCAAGTCGGATCGCGCAGCCCGTTTTGCCTTTATCAAGGTTGATGACTCTGTGATAGAGCGTGGCTGGTCGGAGTGCTGTGAAGAATCCAATGATGTACTCCTCGTACTCTGTGAGCTCTTCTGCTCTGTGGGGGTAGACATACAAAATTGCTCGCTTCACGGCTGCGAAAGCAATAGTCCAGTCTCCATGGGATTCGATGGATTTGGAAGGCACTTGGGACCCTTCCCCCACAAGGAGGGTGATGTCAATGTTGCCGACCGATTCAGTGACCACTGTGGATAGCGAATCCATTGAAACCTAGTGGGTTTACCCACTGGGTTTCTGTTTTCAGTGGGTACATCATTGAAACAGCCCCCATTGAAACAAACCAATGAAAATTGAGCTTACCGGGTTTCCTAGAAAAAACCAATGAAATTATTCAAGTGGTTGGACCTTATGGTATAAAGGTCCCAAGGAAAGGCCTCATTCTCTGTGGACAGCGAGCCCTCTCTTGCAAGTGACCATATCAGACGCTTTCCAACAGTCAAGAATCTTCCGGCATTGCTTGTCCAACATGTACTCTATAATCACTCTCAGCATCCTTGTCTCTGCAATGACCTGTATCTTAACTATGGTCGTAGCGGCTCCTACACTTCAGTTGCGCGACGTATTTTCACCGCCAATCCTCATTCCCAATGCCGCGACGGTTTGGTTTGCTGGACAGCATCACAATGTATGTCTACGTATTACACTTCTGATATCCAGTCGCCTTCATTCACGGCCTGTCATTAGGTTACTTGGTGAATTGAGTTTTCGTCGTTGAGCAAGTAGATTTTAACGATGATTCCAAGGGACGCGTCTAATCCCCCCAAGTCCATTTCAAACATTGCTTCAATAATGCTGAAGACCGCTGTTGCCAGTGATTGGATCCGTAAGTGCCGGTACCGTCATATCATCACTAGTCAGTTGACAACCTGGGCCTCTATGGGTATAGCGCTCACTCTCGTGGAAGGTTTCTCTCTCTTAGACGGAAGTCACGAAATCGTGGTGCCAACCAATGTTACTTCCAGAAATGATTGGGAAATTGTTTGTAAGCCTCAGATATACGTCTGCCTAATGATCAACAAAAGCTCATTGTCTATGATAGTGCTCGGAGATTCAGGCGACGTTATCCCAGCGTTCACGATTCACACCTAGGTGTTGAACTTCATGAGCAATGTGGCATGAAATGGACTTATGACTCGGTTGGCCATAATGCGCACACAATTTATGTTTAGGTACATACACGATATACACGATATTGTACTTGTTACGACAGTAAGCTTGGTCCCAATAGAGTATGCAAGAGACTAAGGACTGTTGACCTGGCCCACCTAACATCCAGGCAATGGGAAAGTGTATGTACCTGGGTGCGGTTGCACGAACTAGGCCTCAGTCTGAGCGCGTTATGAGACAACTTCACAGAGGTTTGCAAGAGCAAAAGTTAAAATTCCTTAAGCCCTATTACTACAGTAGTACCGTTGCCGTGTCGGCAGTTCCCTGTCTTATTCATAGATCCAACTCCTACAGGTTTCAATTCAAGTTCTTTTCTTATTCCTGGCTTGAGTCTGCCAGCGTTCGAAGAGACAAAGGTTTGGCCACTAACTGCCCGCAGAATCAGACTCGCCGCCTTCAAAAATGCCCAAAATGTGGAGTTGCATCAATTGCTCAAGTACGACACCGAAAAACAAGTGTACACACAAACAAGACAGTGCTGACTCTTAAACATACGCACACTAAATTCTATTTCTGTCAATGCCAAGAACAACGGTGATGGATCAGGCCTCAGGCTTGACGATTCTCCCAATTTCCACTTCAGATAATCCGGATGGTCCCTCTGGCAACAGACGTGCGGGCCTGCCTTGCCAGTCACACACCTGTTGTTCCTGGTCTGACATCTTCACCTTCACCAACGCACGAATATCCTCCAGTGGGAGCAGTTCCAGCTCACAATGACACTCCCCAGCTCTAGGGCTGCACACCGTCCGTATTATGGCTATGGCCGTATAATGTACGGCAAGTTGACGGATACAGCAGACCGTATACCGTCCATATGATTGACACCTCACCCCCTCTGATGGTACGGTACGGGTACCGTACCGTCCGTATTACGGTTGACGGATCCATAGGGCTGATCTATTATAGCTCAGCCTAAACTTAGATCATTAACCGGCTTCCTTACTGCACACGACCGGCGGCAAAGCTAAAATATTGATAATATCACACCCAGCCGCTCGCTACGGTATGCGCGTGCACGGCAGGATGTCAGCAGGGGTGAACGGGAGCATGAGCGCCATGTAAATGGCCTGCCTACCAGCGGTAGCGCCCGTCGGCCGATGTATTTTGGGCTCGGCTACAAGGTTTTCGGGGTTTGCCGAATGCATGCCGTATACGCCGTACACGGCCGTATTTTTATGGTATCATACGGCATCAACCCGTACCGTATACTGTACCGTCAGCAGCGCACCAGACCCTTGACGGTACAGGTGCTGTGGCCGTAACATGGCACTGTACAGCCGTGGTTGTACCGCACGGTGTGCAGCCCTACCCAGCTCTCGTCGAGAGCGCACGCAGGTGCCACGCCATGAGTGGGCCAAATACGACTTGCTTCAGCGTTGGACAGCACCCCTGATAAAATGGTGCTGCTCTCCCGGCGAGATCCACAATGGGGGATAATGTAAAGGTTTACAGTGTAGCGCGAGTGTTATCATCCCCATGCTGTCGCGGCTCGACAACCTTGCAGTACTCACATTGGATGGTGTACCCATGACTCGTGCGGTGCTGCAATCTATCGGGAGACTCAAAACATTGGAAACATTGAACATATTCCCCATTTTTAGGGGTGAGGGTAGATCCCGAGAGGCTCAGACACATGAACCCATGTTTGAGCTGCAGGAAACACCCTTTCCCGCTTTACGGCGACTCGCGCTTCGCTTTCTGGACTATAGGATGGATAGCGTGCTTCAGGACGCATTGCATATCCTTGCTGGTGCACTATCACTGCGCACCATGTTTGCTGAAGATGGCAACTGGCTCCATCGGTTGCTCCCTCTTATCAACTCACAGCTTGTCTCACTCTGCGGTGACTTCACATTCGTAGCCCTGGGGGCCTTTCTCCGATTCATCAAAGGACATGCTGCTCTCCAGAACCTTATTGTATGTTTTTTTTGATGTTTCAGCTCAACGCTCCTACCTAGGCATTGACCTTGATCCGGGACTTGCCTGATCTCCGCTCATTTGGTGGTCCTGTCGCCCTGGCCTCCAAGGTCATTTCCAACTGTCCAGTTGCAAAGCTCGCATCCCCAGGTTGTGTGCTATGGGATTCAGAATCTGTTACCTTCTCACCCTTGATGGAGGACCTTTTTTACGACTACAGCCAGCCCTCCTGGTGTATGGTACAGGATGGTCCTGAAGAGTGGAGAGGCATGAGACCCATAGGCGGCATATCTCACCATTTTGTGCATGTCAGTGATACGAGTGAAGGGACCTTGTCACAAATCGGTCTATGTTTTCCGAACCTTGTTTACCTGCAAATTGAGGTACCAGTGTGTCTTACATACAGCTGTCAATACATCGTTTGGCTGAGCCTGCCATTCCCAGAGCAACAGATTGTTGGATCGCTCATGTACGCCATGCTAGGCTCTCGACCCAACATCTGTTTTGCTGTCAACTGCCTCTCTCAATTCAGTTCTAAGCCTGCCCAAGAGCATCTCTATGCTGCACAGCATGTACTCCGTTACCTATCCGCTACATGAAATGTCATGCTGACATACGGATTGAACGATTCCACCGAATTGGTCGGCTACAGTGACTCTGACTGGGCCTCAGATACCAACAACCGCCGCTCAACCACTGGCTACATCTTCATCCTTGCTGGGGGTGCCGTTGCTTGGGCCACGCAGAAGCAACGCACAACAGCACTCTTGTCCACTGAAGCCAAGTACATGGCTCTTTGTGAGTGTGCAAAACACACACAGTGGACACTTTCCCTTTTAAAATGCAAGGCATAATAATGTCTTGTGGGAATGCAATTCTGTCTCCGCTGAACAGTCGCCTGTCCTTGAATATAACTAAGCCGTCTTAACATTAAGCCGCTACTCCCCAACACCACCAAAAAACATGAACTGGGTCTCAATCGAAACCTCTCCATTAGCACATTCCGACAAAATTATCCTTTTCATAATATCTTTAAAGTTCATTCAGTTATAGATCTTTGTGTTTGTACAGTCTTAATACCACTGTATGTTCTGCTTCTTGCAGCCTTGAACGGAATCCATCCCCAAGCATTATTAGGGTAGATCTGGTGCACATTAATGAGAGCCACTGTGCCCAGTACAGTCTGCGTATTTCTAATAATTTTACATTGATTTACTTGATGAACTATTTTCGGGGTCGCAGACACCGCCCTACATCTGCCGGTGCCAGGACTCCTTCAGGGCTTCGCTTTTGCTTAGGGTTGGAGGTCTTCTGAGTGCCCATGTGATTTGTCGCCAAGCCATCACCAGAGGTATCCTGTGCTCGCAGTTTACCATGTGGAAGAGCACCGGCAGATGCTTTCCATCCCTCGGCGGTCTTCACAAGTCGAATCAAGGGTAGTTGATCTGTAGCTAGAGCAGACCCAACCTCCGGAGCTGCATCTATAGCTAAAGATAACCTAGTCTCTCGTGTTTTGTTGGTCGCTGCATGTTCCACTCGAGCCCTTTCTACACTTTCGGATTCTCGGGCATTGGCATCCCCGTTATTGGCATATGGGTCAGTGGATCTATTTGAGGCACCTGCGAGGGAGAGTCAAACTGACTGCCCTTGTTCCAGCCGCTAACCATGGCGGGTTGCTGATCTGGAGGAACCGCTGTTGTCTTGAGATTGGGGCCAGATGTAGGATAGACAGGTCGGTGAGGATCTCTTGGAAACTGCGTAGCTTCAAATTCCTCAACAGGTGGCGCCATTGTGGCGGAACTGGAGGAAACGTCTGCAGAATCGAGGGTCATGTACACCCTAGGGGATGATTGTTGCACCACAGACAGCGACACGGCGTCCGAAGAAGGATGATCCTGGGATCCAGCGGAATATGGCAATGGCACGAATGGTTGTTGATCACCACGTGGAAGGTGGAATTGCGGTTGGGGGAGTGAGTGAGTGCTGCACCTCGATTTCACTCGCCATAGCTTCACTTCGTGACCTTGTAGTACATCAGGACTTTCCATTTGACCGGCTTCGGGAATTACGGTTACAGCTTCTTGTGGGACAAGTTCTTTAGAGTGGCCAGCATCCGCATCGCGTTTATCCACATCGCGTGAAGGGGTTTCTTCAATATGAGCCTGCTCTTATGTGATAAGTGTCAAATAAAGCAGAAAATAAAGTGATGACCTTAGGATCAGAAGCAAAGGACACCTCAACGCCCGGTAGCTTGATCGTCGTGTCCTTTGACACTCAGAGAAACGCGCCCTTGCATAGCTTCCCATACCAATTCATGATCCGAGGAGGGTCGATACAGGTGGCCCTGGCCTGCCAGCACATACATTTCTTCAGCTCCGAGCCCCAGTCGATTACCTAGCAGATTGTAAGCCAGAATTGCACAACCAGGGCCGAACGCCAGGTTTGTCTGTTCCAGGTGGCCCTGAATGCCGTGCGTTTCTCATAACACACATGCGAGTCTGCTAGCACAAGAGGATCCAATGATGTATGCATCCACATTGTCTAGGTATTGGGAATGTTCTCTAAAAAAGTCAAAAGTCAGACCAGCATCAAGTGTGGATCGTGTGCACTTGGCTAGACGTTCATGCCATTGGTCGACTAGTCTGTTGAACGGTATTCTTGATGGTTGCACAAGAATCTCTGCAACAGTATCAATGACTGTGCACAGATAGTCATGTGCAGCTGCCTTTGCCGGTGAGAGAATGTCTCTGATTTGGTCATCTGCTAGACCTTGGGCTTCAGCAGCCTCTAGGTCACCCATGTCCAAGTCGGTGGGCCATCGTAATTTGGGGATCTATGAAAAGTATATTAGGGACAGTCCAGTTCCATAGAACATGATCCAGCATGTACCTGATCGGTTTGGAGCTCAGGCACAGAATCGTCAGGGGCACCCATGAGATCATAACATTCGGCGAACGTGCGAGTGAATTCATAGGTGTTTGGGAGAGGCAAAATGTCATAGAAGACTTGGAAGATTGCAACCTGAGATGAAATATCACATGCTGTGATCCGTGCTGGGAAATATAGGTCTCCCGGAGCAAGGGCCACAATGCCCAGGCATCCATGTGAGGCACATATGTCTCTCTCACCTGGGCAGACAGAATGACATTGGTGGAGGCAGCATTAAGGGTATTGGGCACCCTCAATGTCATTTTAAACGGTTCCACCCACTCAGATAGTGGGAAGGGTGCAGGGTTAGATTTGCAATGGGAGGATGACCCACGGGGCACTGCCTGTTGATCTTGCCATTCACAAGCCAAGCATTGTCCTATTTGGGTATGCAGACCTTCAATGTCACCAGCACTCAGCGAGTATGTAGGTGCTTCTGGATCACCACCTCTCACTAACTCCTGTGTAAACGCCACCAGGTATACCCCACAGTCAGTGATGTTTGACTGCTGGGGTAAGTGAGAAGGTAGCTTATAACCAGGTGAATATGGAGCCAACATGCAATTATAAGTAAGTCTTACCTCTGATCGCATATGCTCATCTGAATTCTGACACCAAATGCCAGAAATTTCACCTCGATCTGAGCAATGTGACTCCCATGCGAGAAAGCGTAATATGCGCTGGAATGTCATACAGTGAGACAAAAAAAGAACATTGAGAGAGTTAGTGACACAAACCTCATAGATGTGCTTGTGAGTGAGCACGTATCGGCTCAAGCTATCATATATACGAATCGTTGAGGTTTGCATGTTAATTGCTACCAGTATCCAATGCCTTTTTTTAGTGATGAACCATGGAAGGAGAAGTCTTCTGTAATTAAATACATCACACTGAAACATATTTCCAAGTCAGCTGATTTACTGATAAAGGTGATAAGAGAGACCTACATCAGGTATCCAAGAAGTCAGCTTGCCTCCCTTTTTTCTTCGTCCTCGCCCCTGTCCTGGAGGTCCAAATGTAGCTGTCAGAGGGGCATCATAAATGCGATCAGCAAGTATAGTGTCAAAGATATTAAAACTAGGCAGGTTGGTGGTACTGGTGTGGATATCCAATGTGTAGAGGTGAAAGTAACTGTTCATCACTGTTTCAGAAAGTTCACCCTGTGAGCGCAAAGTTTGCAGCTTGGCAGCATTGAGGGGTAGATGCCATTGACTGTAAACTCCAACTGTTTGTAGTTGCACAGGGTCAGGAACAAGAGCTCAGTCTCATCAGAGGAGCTTCTGGTCATGTCCTGAGGGATGCATAAGAATGTAGATGAGATTTGATGATCTAAAACAATAATCTCACCACCGGTGGAATTACGCCTGAAATTTTGAATGGCTCATGAGAGGGTCCCTAAAGGCAGTGCCATGTGTGAGTGGTTAGCTTGAGAGTGAAAAGCGAAACATTACATTACTGTCCATATGACAAAGAGCCATTGAGCTGAGCTTGTGTCGGCCTAATACCTTAGCAACTTCCTCTATATCCAGTTCTCCATTGCTGCACACATATGATGTGTAAAGTGTAGTAAGCATATGCTTGTTATCTGCTGGCTGGAGTGCATATATGTCTCTAGTGTCCAAACCAAGTAAAAGTGTGAGAGCAATGACCACTACCCAGGAGCCACAATTGCTTGAATCGTCCTGGAGGTGTGTAGGGATTGAGACATAAGGAGTCTCAAGTGGAATCTGCAATATCTCAACATCAAGATTGTTCTCAACATGATTAATGGCAGGGGCTTATGGGTGGTATGCTGGCAGGAAGCAGGTATTTGTGGATGACCCACTGATCTACAATAGTGGAGCAGCCATGCATACCTGCTGTTGGGTTGTAACGTGTACATGCCTTGTGTGGGTTGCTGCCGAGTGAATGGTGGAATATTGTCCAGTGGTTTTGATCAAGGTCCATAAACATGATGTGCGTAAAGGGTTTGCAGTCATGATGTTCAATTAGGGAGTGACAAAATGGAGGTTTCTGAAGTATGTGAGTCAAACATAACACATGAAGCTGGTGGATGTGGTGAGAAACATACTGTGCCACCGCTCAATGCTTGCGCAAGGCTAATAGACATGGCTGGGGAAATGCAGAAACACGTGCAGAGCCCACATGCAGTGCTGAGTGAATTCAACATGTTGACAAACACCATCATCTCCTCAATCCTGAGCCAGTATTCCGGGTTGTCCCATCGCGAACAGTCACCAGACCAAATGGCTAGGTCTTCGAGTGTAAGATCATCAAGCACACCTGTGGGTTCAACATTAGGACTGGATGGGACAAGTTGACTCGAAAGTGGCTTAGTAGATGTGTCTGCGAGAGACTCAACAGGTGTCCCATCGAGAGGACCAGCAACCCCCAATGTGAACTGTCCAGGGGGTTGGCCTCACACATGGCGCCTGGCTAGATGTTTGTGCAAGACCGGTGTTTCTATCATGACACTGTTCATCAAGCATTTGGATTGCTTTCTGCCAGGTTTTCGGCTGAACTGCGGGACTGGGCACCGTTTGGTTGGAGATTGCCATGGCTGCATGTTGACCATCGGGGTTGGCTGTCCACGTGCAGGGATGGATGTAGAAATAACTGCATGGGTTATGAATGCTATCAATCCCAGTTGAATTGACACTCACATTGATTTCCTGAAGGTGGTGAGCTCCCACGAAGGTCACCTGACACATCAGGTGCAGTCGAACTTGATGAGTCTTGGTCTTCATCGACAACGGGATACACACCCTGGTGTGTGTACACCTTGTTCAAGATTTGATTGAGCTCGGCATCCCAGGATTTATCAGATCACTGATGTCTCTCAGGATGTTTCTGTTTGGACTTTCTGAGTGGTAGGGATTTTTGATTGCTAGTTTCGAGCTCTGCATCTATTTAGATGTGTGACTGAGTGCCGTTGTGAACAGTGTACTGTACCTTTCCATTCAGAGGCCGGTCCATTTGACAGTTGCAATTTAGCAGCTAGAAGGTGAGCGCAATACTTCCCTGTTTGCACCCACACCTCACATGTACATCTTGGTGCATGAATATTGACATTAAAAGCCCCTGGCATTTTTGAATCCCTGGGCAGACAACTCATTCAGGACCAGAGGATGCAGAGCATTAGCATTACCACTCACGGTAATGCCAAAACTTTGAAAACCACGCTGTGATCCTAGCTGATACACGGGACCAGTATCCCACAGTTGATGGGCTTCGTAGTTTAATTCGACAAAGTGGCGAGGCTCATGTCGAGGCGTTGAGGCCCAGAACTTGTAGTATGGAAAGAATTCATTCAGAATTATTCCTGCTAGACGATCGATGCTTCAAGAAAACAGGTCAAGGATATGGGACATCATATTCACTCGATCTCACCGTTTATTCTTGTGGGTGTCCAGAAATACCGAGTCGAACACACGAAAACCCCGTTCAATCCAGTTATTGACAATCCATGTACCGTCATGAGTCTGTCCAATGGGGAGCCCAATGTCTGTGAAGTGTTCTGAGTTATCATACACAGTGAGCTCTTTGCCACATCACATATCTTCGTTTGAAACCTCACCTATCCACTCCTCCGTGAACCAGTTACAATTGAAGTAGTCAGGAACCCATGCCGATTGCTGCATTCGGACTTGTACAGTTGATCTGGACTTACCACTTTTGCATGTGGTTGGCTTCTGAGGGCCTTCTGAAAGCAAGCTCTCGGAGTCTGTGTTTGAATCAGGACCAGAAACATGCACGGGTACTTCATCATCTTGTGTCATGATCAACTTATCAACCTGTTCCGGGAATGTGTCCCTTGCAACTGGCCAAGCTTCCCAAGTTCGACAGCGCTGGAGAGCACGAAAAAATATCAGTATTTCGTACTTGATCTCCTGTGAAATCCTGGGACATGTGCTCTTAGGCTTGTCATCGCCGTCCCAATGTAAGATCACCTGTATGACATAAAACTGGCACAGTCGGATATATGCATCTGGAAATGCTAAATTTGTTATGTTTTCAGGGGCTAGTCATACATCACATGCAGTTAGTCAACTTACCTTGTTTGATGGCCTTGAGCTCAGATCTACACTTGTCAATCATGAATATTGGGACGTGCCAGCCTTCCTTGACAATGCCCTTGCACAGCTGTGCAATTTCCACCCTGTCGGCTTCTCCAGGGTGCTCAATGCAGTTAGGATCTTCTGATGTATGATTAAGACGATATGACTTTCAGGAATATATGTACCTGTGTTAATCTCTTTTGCTCATTGTCCTACTTTGACCTTGGTAGCTTCCAGGTACGTAGCTAAGGTCTGCGTGCGTACATTTGCAGACAGCAATACCGATCCTACATACATCACAGTAGACGAATGGCTCCCATTAGATACAATACACCACAGCTGTTGGGTGCATTTATGCTCCTGCACCAAAATCAAGCATAATATATTCAATTTATTGTGTGGTGTTTCAATATTTTCTCATACTGTTCTTGTACCATGCATCCACTCCCCTGCTTATTTTCGAAATTTTCTAGCCACTCCCTATCTCTCCATTTCATTCTGTTATTTCTACTTTCACAGGCGGATGCACCCAGCGGAGTTTGAAATGACTTCGACGCGCGAGCCCTTGGGCGCTAAAGGGCCGGGTGCAAGTATATGCCTTCTGAGACAGGATTACACTCCTCTCTCAGTGACAATAAATTCACTGAGAGAGGCGAGTAATATTCTTTATATTTACATAGCATGTTGACTGAAAATCATGTAGTATATTTGATTCTAGGTATTGTATTAATATATCAGTGACAATAAATTCACTGAGAGAGTATATTTGATTCTAGCTTTCTAAGAACTCTACCGAACCTTCCCTGCCATAGCCCCCTAGTTGCTAACAACAGCAACTCACAATGACTGACCTGGCACAAAGTGTTGATGCTGATTGACCACAATCAGGAACGTAACAGCAGCATGGTTCTCATTTTTATTGCGCCAGCTGGTATCTGCGGCCAACCCATCACATGTGCCGTGGAGAATTAAATTCTCCAGAGTGAAACCATCTGCCATAGCGCATGTGAATCAGGACTGACTATCAGGTTTTCTTGAATTATGAGGGATAAAGCTACAAATTTGGTAAAAATATGTCAGGAATAACGGTTTGCGATCGATATATGCGTAGGGACACACTTGTAGATCTTGTGCGGATTGCGATTCTTCAGGATTGCGACAGCAGTGAACGGATCCTGGTCGAGATGTGCTCAGTGAATGACAGCAGGTAACAACTGCCTGACCTGTTTGGCAATTGGCCTGCGGAATGTTGGGAAGTTGTCACTTATGTCAGTTGTGGCATTCGTTGGTCTGGAAGTGAGCAACGGGGTCCGATACTGGTTAACTAGCTCTGTAACGCAATTTTATGTGGGTTTCTCCTGAAGGTATTTGCAGTAGGTAAGGTACATACCATGCATAACCGTTGTAGCGTTGACACCTACCAGCCTCAGCCGCTCAGATACCAGGTTACGCAAACGCCGAGACCAAAGTAACTCTGTTGGATTTGCATCTTCATGAGTGCCTGATTGCCAGACGGTGACACAAGTCAAGTCATCAGCATAAGCCTCAAGCTGTATGACAGGATCATTAGCGCTACAATAGTTAAATAAAACTGAGACAGTACCACAATTGTAACTTGACCTGGGCATTGTTTCCAACGCATTTTACGTTGCGTGAGATGGTTAGAACCTTTATCCTCTTGGTCGGACTCGGTCGCAGAGTCAGACGTGTCCGATGCCAAGGCACAGGCCCCTCGGCACTTGTATTCAAACCGCACAACTACCGTCCTTTGTAATATTGCTGCCTCAGGTCCCTGGAGTGAAAGTCCCAATGTTTCATTCCAGAACAGGATGAAGGGCCGTGCCCTGACATCAACGGGTGTGTCGTTGGGATGTCCAAACCACGACTGGTCAACAGACGCAGAAGTGATTGTCCTGTAGGGATTATAGTCATTGAACTATGATGACAACATATTTCATTAGTGTGCACATATATAAACTCTCAGGAAGATGACTTACCTGAGCGTCAAACCAATCCCGCAGCTTTGTGGTAAGTACATGACCCATATCCTTCCATACTGGTGCCAGGTGTTTGATGGAGTCCAAGAGAAGAGGTTTAGTGGATCGGCTTGTATTGAGAACAGGGGGAGGGACACTGTGAGTTTCGTAGATCATATCAAGATACGCACGCCGCCATGGAGTGATGATAATTTCAGAGTCATTTGGAGAGGCGATGGGAGCCGTTTGGGGACTCTCCGCAGCGGGGCTACTAGAAGTATTGAATATGCGAAGGGTGTCATTCCGAGCTTACCATCCACATTTATGGAAACTCTTAGGCGGACAACCAGGGTGTCGTTTGCCAGGCGGCATAGTGATTTACTGTGGAGAACTAGTCCATCATGGTCTGTTATATAGCTGAGGGGCATAAAAGAACGCTGAGAAGCTGAGAAATCACACAGCATAATGAGACATAGAAAGTGCATTAGACAAACTGCAAAGTGACGTTGTCTGCTATTGTCCACCGAGGTAATACAAAGTGCATAACCAAGCTGGCTGTTCGATGTTTGTTTCACAATTCTCCTAGAATGGCATATGCGTGATAAGCTACCATGAAATTTCACAACGTCGTGCTCACCTTGCGCTTAGGACATCCAAGAGACATCTCAAGGTAGGCTGAACTTGAGTGCCACCGTGCCCGGATCAACAGACTGATAATTTTGGTGTATACTGCTCGATTCGGGTAACAAAACGAGCCCCCACTCGTATTTTTCGGTAAAGTATATGGAGTGTAGCTTAAATATGAGACAGAAATGTGGTCGACACGGCACCAAAATGCTTCCGCATTGAGACAATGCCCCCTGGCGCATCGTGACATCAGGCTGGTTGTCGGAGACAAAAATGCATTCCCACGAGACATTATTTGTATTTCCTTTTAAAACAGCTCAACTTCACCGCTGACCTCCCACTTGAAATCTTTTGCGAGTCCTCTGGAGCAAAAGATACGCAGCTAACAGCGTTTTTCACAAGCAGACCAAGCACATTGATATTTGTTATCACTACATATGAGAATTGATCAACAAACACACAATCAATATCCTACCCATTTCATCAAGGAAAACATCGCTGACCTTCTGACTAAATCTTTGCGTCAGAACCAACACCACTACCTTGTGAAGAATTTTGGTCTCATTGATAGCTCAAGTATGGGGGAGTGTTGAAAAACTGGTCATACTTGACCGATCACTGACCTTTTGTCCACTTAGCGCATTGTTCTCTTTGCGCAGTCCCTTTGTATTTCACCCTATTGTTTTATGCCATTATTCTATTCCTCTTTTAGTGTACAAAAGGACTCTCTAGCTAGTATAAGTAGAGCCCGCTTGTAGGACGACCTCTCAGCTTCACCTGACGTCATCTTAGGTATTTGTCTCTTTCCACTAATAACATCAGCTTCGCCTGACGTCGTCTTAGCCTCAGAGTCTTTGTTTCAGACCTCTGCACCTACATTCTACCATAGCCATCTGCTCTCTACCATAGACATCTGGAGCCTCTCTACTGTCTAATAGAGTGCAACCACTTATCTATGCATGAATACACGGCGCGGCAGGGACGCAATTTTCCTCTCCTGCACTTTCTACGCAATAATACATGGCACCACACAGGCATGTGGACTACCTTTCGTGCACTTGTCTACGCAGCACGCCATGGCACGGTGCAGCGCAGCCGCAGGGCCGCAAGCTTCTTCTCTCACACTTGACTGGCAGGGACACAACCACCGTCTCCCACACTTTCTACGCACAGCTACATCAGGCAACTATAGTTACCTGAAATGAACCCACGGGTATGAGCACACTATGGAAACATGTCTGGTGAGTTTATAACGGAAAGTCAGTGCTTAACCCACTGAAGGCAGTGGTTTGGCCACTGAAATTTCAGTGGGCTGGACTAGAAGCGTCAAATTGTCAATGAAAAGAGTTGCTGATTATTGCCGTTTGAGGAAATGTTACCAAAATCTAGTGTTGGAATTGCCTACAGTGCTAGGTGAGATATAGTACTTTTCATTTGCTCATGAGTATGATGGTAAGCCATGAAACTGAAGGAACAGATGGTTATTCTGCATTGACACCTTTCCTTCATCCCAAGCTTATAACAGATATCATGACATGACCGGAATATTTGAACGCATGGCTGAGCAGCAACAGCGAATACCTGGAGGACCAGGAGGTGGAGACCTTGAACCGAGAGACCTCAACCCTATGTTAACCATGAGACCACAGAATATAAGAGTAAGTATTGGACTGCGGATGCAGTCAGACAACCCCACCATAACTGACAATCTGCATAACATTCTACCCTCCAGAGAGGTCAAGGGCCATCCTTACCCTCGCTTGCATAGATGTTGTTCTCGTAGCAGCTAACCCGGAACTATTCCGTGGGTGGCCACGATGAGTATATGTATTTTCCATGACGAGGGTGTCGCATTGTGTCTTCTGATAATTGGATCATTCGTCATGACTACAGTCTGCTTCGAGGAAAACTTACCGACACAGAGTACATCATGTAGAGTGTTGTGTGGATGACGCCTTAGAGGTTCCTTGCCCTTCCTCGCCTTCCGCCTCAGGCCCCTAGTGTCCGTCTTCAAATATATCCAGCAGCAACCCTATTGCCTAAATGGGCAGAGCAAGACATAGTGGTTAAGTCAGGGAGGCATACATGACTCGGACCAGGGATCTCGCGAGGAAGCTCTTCCATGGTGAAGTCACAGTCTGTCCTCAACTTCGTTCTGATCATCTGCTAGAAACATTGAAAAACAAGCTATCAGTATCAATATGCTAGTGATCCTGAGTCACCCAGCTTCTGCTATCAGACTGATAGAAATGACATACACGTTGAGCGAAGGCCAAAACAAAGAATGAAGACAAATAATATGCTTGATTGGGGGGATGTGGCCAGTGATCTGATATCAAGTAGGTTGGAGATTAGCGTGAATATCACCAATGATTCGCAGAAGAAAGCTACCTCAGTGGTGCTGTCGTGCATGTGCCAGATGCATCTCGGGAGCGATCACCGAAGCGGACGGGGGCGGTGGTGTTTGAGTGACCTTGCACTGCTGCAAAGGCAGGTGGTGAAATCACAACTCGAAATCGAAGAGGTCACGTCCACAACTGGGACGTGGGCATAGGAGAGACCTTGATGTGATATCAAGTTTCTCATCATATGGAGGCCGATGAAGACATGGCTGATGATGAGCCTAATGCAGGCAGGCTGATAAATAAGAAAGGCTTGAAAGGTTCTGGATGTGACAAAAACGAAAATAGAAATTTCAGGGTGGAGTAGAGACTGCCGTGTACTGGTCTCTGTAGAATATAGATACCGCATGGGTGCGGTGCATGTAAGCACTGGGCTATGTTGGAGGTCGAGATACACAAGACATGGGTATGCGTACTCACAGAGGTGGGAAACATTGGGGATGAAGAGGAGAGGAGGAGAGGGAGTGGTGTGTATAGAGAAGATGCTGCTTGAAAGAAACCTGCCAAGTTATATAAACGTTACACCGGAGCAGCATGGCTTGTAATATTGAGAGAAGCCAGAGCACTGATAGACATCGCATAAGTGAATATTCACGTTCCCATGAAGCATTGGAGCACGATTTTGAGACCTGATTTGGGTTAGACGTGATCAGGAGACATTCCAATGGGTTGGACATTCTGAGATGCCTTTGTTGAAGAATGCAAATCCCACACTCCTGAGACAGAACTTTGTAGTACACGTCGATATATGGTGCTCCGAGCCCACCCGCAAGACATGCGACAGCTAGTGACATCAGCCTTTAGGAACACAGTGGCACCGATGAAGCATTTATGCAAAAGATGGCACTAACAATGGCTCCTTGTGCGTGCTATCTTCATTGGAGTTTGCATAGAGTCATGGTCGCATCACGGATACAACCCCATCACGAATCTCTGCCACGTCGATTCGCATAGAAATCAGCTGTCCATGGACTTCTTTCAAGTACAGGCATGCCAGACTGTCCCTGTTCGTAAACTTTAACTCAATGATGACAGCAGTATTTTCACAAAGTTTCCGGAAAAAGATCTCTCGAGGCTGTCAGTAGTCAAACCTTCAGTAAGAAAGCCTACAAGTTTCCATGGAAATAGTATGATTGCTGATCTCCTCCTGATATCTTCAGGTTATCAGCATGCATTGCGACCTGGGGAAATTGGGTGTCAGAATAACACTCACTGCTGTCTGCCAGAGGGTGACAGTGAACAGGCATGTTTCACATACCTTTGCAAGTGCGTTGTAAAAATATAATTGCAAGCAGAGGCTTTTACTTATCATTAACTTTTAGCAAACTATCAATATCTATTTCGTGACACATACAGACATAAATAAAATAGTAAAAGAAACCACATTTAAGCAGCTGTTGTCATTAATTTTAGCAAAGTCAGAATAATTTATTGATATATGTATCTATTTTCGAAAAAATATCAAAAAAATATCAAAAAAATAAAAAAATAAACACTACATTAAAACAGAAGTTCTTATTAACTTTAGCAAAGTCAGGCTAATTTATTGATATCTATTTGCGGAAAATGTCAAAAAAATGTACAGGGCATTTAAGCTGAAGCTGTTATAATTTTAGCAAAGTTAAATTTATTGATATCTATCTGTGAAAAATGTCAAACAATTGTACAGTATGTTTAAGCTGAAGCTGTTATTAATTTTCAAAGTCAAGACAATTTATGGATAACTATTTGCGAAAGAAATGTCAAAAAAATTACAGTACATTGAAGCTAAAGCTGTTAATAATTTTCAAAGTCAGGACAATTTATGGATAACTATTTGCAAAAAAATGTCAAAAAAAAGTACATTTCATTGAAGCAGAAGCTAAATATTAGCTACCAATAGAAAGCCAGCCAAGGCAGTAGACCCCCCACCAGCCAACACAATAGACAGCCAGCCAGCCCAAGCAACAGACAGCCCCAATACAGCCAGCTAAAGTAGGACACACCAGAGAGAGCAGACACCAGAGAGAGGAATTGCCGGTTGGGCAGGTTCCTGGTTATCCATCCTTACCGTTCCGTCTTTATACTGCCTGCGCATTTCATGCATGGACATGCTCATGTGTGGACCCGATGGTCATGAACAGGTCATGTGACTGCTGTGCAGTGTTCGCTGCGCCGCTCGCTGCTGACCTAATTTTTATGTAATATTATTTGCGATGCACCCACAACCCACTGAGCTCGCTTATATACTACTAATACTACTAATTCACACAATGATGTATACAATACAGGATCTCAAAGGGGTGATCACCTGACTTACAGGAATGGTATGGTAAGAGGTTGTTGATGCTCCTTTGGTGCCATAGCGTCTAGTTTTAGCTTATGGAATTTGAAATTTGAAGTGTGGACTTCTGGCCAGCCATAGTATACATCAGTGGAGAAAAAGTTGTTATGTTGAGAAAATCGTCCTGTAATAGTCCTAACAATCGATGGACGAAAATCTATTTTTACAAACTCAGACTGGCATGCCTGTCTCTGAACCCTTTCAGCGCTAAGAAGCCTTGTGCTTGGCAACATCCTCGATTGATGCACTCGCCATCGACTTCTCCATTTCTGTCACTCGCATCTGCAGCTGCACTGCACTCGATTTTCCGTGTACACATACTCACATCTGCATTCAGCCACTGCCACCCGATTTCTCGTTTCTTACTGCAGAATTCTGCATTCGTCACTTGGTTTTCCATTCCTGCATGTTCCTGCACTCAACGCAGATTTTACCTGCACCAGCACTCAATTTTCTCTTTCTCAATATGTGTGCGCTATTGCAAGCACACTCCTCAGCCACACGGTTGCAGACTCTAGGTTTTCCCGCACTTGTTTTTGTATGTGCATTTTCGATTTATGCTGATGCCTCCTGCACACACTCTCATATTTCCCAATTCTCCACGTGCACCAGGTAATATTCCCCAAGCTGGACTCGAAGGTGCTTGTCTAATTAAATGCTTCTTTCTCCTGACCGCCATCTCATGCACTCGGTCCTTCGCTCCAGGTCGTTCAGCAATGCTCTGAGAATGAGACCTGAGGCCAGAGTGTAGTAACAAAACGTGCTGCGTTCAAACTCTCTGAGCACACAAGTCTTTCCCTAGGTTTATTCACTACCCATAGCTTGTCTTCCTAGCAACATATCATCTTCCTCCTTGAAAAGTATGCAATGAGTGTGTTCGATCTCAGCAGTATCTCCTCTACCTGCCTGTGAATGCGTGGACATGGATGGGCACATGCACTGGGGCTGGGAGAGGGGAAGAGGGGGGAGGAGAAGGTTGGTCTGCAGAGGGCGCTGTTGAAGAATGATGACACGGAGTAAACAGTGGGGAGGAGGGTAGATGTAGGTACCTAGGTAAGCAAACACGCTTTGAGACCTGTATATATCTTACCTGGCATGGAGTCTTGGTCTAAAGGGTTGATCCTGCATGATCTGGGGGTGGGACGGCCCGCTAATGCATACGGGCCATAGAAACACCTAGAGGGGCTTAAACCAGGTAGGTGATGGGGATAGTGATGAACCACCACACTGGCTAGGGGATGTCGACCATGTTTGATGGTGTGACTGCGGGAAAATGATGTGAGAGCGAATGGTCATTCGGTGAATCCAGCGAATGGCAAATGGAGTGAACATAAAGATGGAGGGGTGAAAGAGAAAATGGGGGTAACTTGATACTATAATAAATGGGTCATGACAATGCCCCGCCTCCAATTCACACACCCAGCCCCAATGTATCCACACTCTCCCCATGCCAATGTGCACACATCCCCCTCAAGCCAGTTCTGCCACCCCTCAACGTGCAAGGAGGCTGGCATACCATACAAGGGACAGAGGAGGACCAAGAGGGAGGGAGGGTGGAGCCAATGTTTAGATTGATAACAATGTACATTCTTCTAGGATATATTAGATGTCTTTTAAAATATCAACCCTGCCTGAATTCATAGTCTATCATTTTGAGCAACTTGTATATTGTGGATATCCTAATTTTTTTGAATGTTCTGATATTTTAAAAATATGTTTGTATGTGGTAAAGCATGGTGTGTATTGAGATAACAGAGCAATTTCAGATAGGATTTAGATGACTATATGTTAAAAGAATATATGATGTTTGTTAGATGTACAATGATAAAATGTAGAGGCAAGTATGGACCCATGTTAGAAGTATATATGAAGTGTGTTAGATGTATGATGACAGAAAGTAGAAGCAAGTATGGACAATAACTGTACTATATTACTATATATGATTGATAGATATGCTTAAAAGGTATGTTCAAAATAATATGCATGTATAGTACAAAGATGTATAACTATTGATGTTTAGACAATAGGGTATACAACCTTTCCTGGGGGAACTGCAGACTGTGAGAAAGAACTTTAGGTCTAGGATTAAGCATGCCTTACAGGTGCTGGCAACTGCCTCAATTGTGATATATTTTATGAAATATAGATTAGTTAAGCTATATATCCATATATATGACAGTTATAAACATCCACCTTACTTGAGAACTTTTCTCACCCTTCCAGTGTGTATACATCGTGCCCCTGATCAAAGTCAGAACCACAACTGATGTCAGCCCTGACCTCTGCAGTGATCACCTAATATGCACAACCCTGAACGCAACCCTGATGCCACTATGGAATGGTCATCAGCTTTGGGATCGGGGCTTGGGACTGTGGAGCGGGGTTCCCCTGACACTCCCCTTCTAGACTGCTACCTCTGAGGACTTGGACTTCACTTGTGAGGTTTCACTCATCTTCACCACTTTGTCTCCTTTGCCTTTTCTCATTGGATCTCTCTCTGCTAGATTGTGTGATATTCCACAGCCTTGGGGCATTTCCCTTACAATATCCACTCTACACATGGGTGTTACAACTATGCTGCTCAACCAACTCCGACACCTTTGCACCACTTCCGCACCACCTCCAACTCTACCCTGCAACATCTGCCACACTCGACCATCGACTCCCTTTGTTCTTTTTACATCCCCTTGTGACTCTACTCATCAGCCCTCCACACTTGACCCTTAGCACAGCAAGACACCAAGTCCAGAACATCAGGAGTCCTGTTTGTTCTAATGTCTATTAGACTTATGTTCCCCATTGTCATGACTCATTTATTCTTGTATCCAGTTCCCCCATTTTCCCTTTCATCCCTCCATCTCTATGTTCGCTCCATTTGCCCTTTGCTGAATTTGCAGAATGACCATTCGCTACTCGCATCATTCACCAGTAGTCACACCATCAAACACGATCGACATCCTCTAACCAGTGTGATGGTTCATCACTGGCCCCATCACCTCCCCGATTCAGCCCCCTTTGGGTGTTCCTATGGCTGGGATGCATTCGTGGGATGTCCTACCCATAGATCGTGTGAGATTGACCCAGCAGACCACGAGTCCATGCAGGGTAACATGTATGTAGGTCTGAAGGCCTGTTTTCTTACATAGGTACCTTTGTCCTCTCTCTCCCCATTGTTTCATGTTCACACTCCTCCTTTCTTCTATTGTATATGTGTTTCATCTATTTGTATCCTGACTGCGCACCCCTATCCAAGCCTGACTCACGACGGCCTCTTTCCTATTTGCTGATATCATATGAGCATTCGGTATAAGTAGCTTACATTCACATGTATATTCTGCAGCTCAATTATCATAGGTCTATCTTTTGCAAAACTTGACCTCACTGTGACTATTGTCTTAAGCCCTCTTCCATAGACTACTATCTTAGACCAGGGGAGGACTTGAGCACCACTGGTGAGTTTCCATACTTCACCTTCACTACTTTAGCCTTCAAAACATTGTCAGTGCTGTCGGTGAAGGGCTCCAAAGGAGTACCTTCACCGGTGAAAGGATTGTTACTACTAGACAACCTTTCTGTGAGACCTTGTATGTTACATCGTCAAGTATCACAGGCTATTTCACTTTGACTGTAGACAGGGCAAGCTCCATTCGAGTAGCCCCCTTACCTCATAAACCATTATTGGCTTGACATTGTTCGCTAAACTACACACCTCATTTCACAAGCCATTTGGGCATTCGCTGTGTTCACTAATACATGATATTAATGCCTAAAATCCAACCTTGACACCCTTGTTCTTTTGCCTAGTGTTCTTGACTCTACCCTGCGAACCCCTGTACTTCCCTTGTTCCACATTAATTACTTACTCCATTTGTTGTAGTTAGTTCCGCTTGCACCAGAATTGCTTACTCTTGCCTCCTTACTTGTTGTTCCAGCTCTTTGAATAAAACCCAGGCATGTATGCTCTGTGTTTCTGCAATCAGATAATCGACTTCCATATGTGACTCCCTTCGCACTGTTTCCTGTTCTTAGCACAGCAAGTACTTGCAAGACCTCTGTCTCTCCATCCTCCAATCTCTGTCTTCCCATTCTACTTCTGATCTCTGACCTAGTTCAACTCTTGAACCTTTGTCTATCTCAGTTACAAACTTACATGGTGTCCAGCTTCTATGCTGGTATGGTAAATTCCAACATCCCAAATAAGACTGTCATCACTAAGATCTCACCTTTATAGCGGGGGCTGATACTGTTCGTGGGACCCTGAAATTTATTGTGACAAGTTAATGATTTTTTAAGACTGCTTCAGTGCTTGCAACTTTTTTCCTAATGATGACGTTGCATCCTGAAGCACAAGCCAAGGCGCAGGCAGAAATAGATGCACTTCTCGCACGGCAGCATCTACCAACAATGCACGATCAGAAGTATGTGCCATGCATTGAAGCACTCATAAAGGAGATCTATTGTTTTCATCCTGTAGCACCTCTAGTCATCCATAGTCCTCTTGAGGATGATGTATCTCAAGGCTACCTAATCCCTAAAGGGTCCTCAGTATTCACCAATATCTGGTAAGGTCGGAATTATCTACAATCAGCGCTGATCCCCAAGAGCTGATCAATGTGTCGTGATTATGCATAGGGCTATACTCCACAACGAGAAGACATTCCCAGAGCCTCATCGTTTTATTCCCGAACGCTTCGCACCCACTGACCCTGGACACAAGTTACCACTGGATCCGAGGAGTGTCATTTTTGGTTTTGGTAGACGGCAAGTTATTTGCTGATTTCCCAACCTTGTCTGTAGTTGAAGAAGTATGTCTTGATCACACTGGCAGCATCTGCCCTGGTCAGCATCTTGGTGACACTTCCGTCTTTCTTGCAATTTCAACGTGCCTTGCAACATTGCATATCACGAAACAGGTTGATGATCGCGGTGCAGAAGTCGATCTGATCATCGACTTCACCTCAGGGCATACATCATGAGAGCACTTAGGTCTAGCCTCTGCTGACAGCTTGTACAGTGCCTCTGTGAAGCTATGGGCTTGCTAGCAAATCTGCTCCCACAAGATGCACAACCTGTGGTCAAGACATTCTCAATCGCTGCAGTGGATATTTGTAAATAACCCGTGTATCTACATGTACATTAGTTATTACATACATAATCCCAGTGGGCCCCTTAGGGACCCACTGTATAGTTTATGCGTGGGAACCGGCTAGCGGCCCCCATCGCATCTTACCCTTACACTGTCACTACGTAGCATCAGAATACCACACGTTGGTCAAGTTCTGTCATGCTCTTGTGACTTAAGGCTTAAGATAGACATCTTTACACCTTTTTGAACTATCCTGGGGTTGATCGCCACGCGACCAACCGATAGTGGATTCGAAGCAATCTAGAAAAAGATCGCTGCGTCGACGACTAAACATCGTTGAGACCCTCCAGTAGACCTTCTACTGTCGGCTGCGAGCATGATGATTCCACGCAGTCGAAGACAGACACGAGTGACGAGCTCGAGGTCCACGCCCCAGGCACAGCCTAGCAACACCACGGCTGATGCCATCCTGGACCAAGAGAACAGGACGATAGAAGATGGAGAGATCGTAGATCTCACCGCCCTCGTCCCCTCAGTAGAGGACGAGGAAAACCCCGACCATGTCTCGTCGAGCGTGGCTGAGGAAGAGACGATGCCGGGCGACGAGCTGGCGCCGCCCCCCATCTCTCTCTGCCCAAGGACAAAGGAAAGGGCAGAGAAGTCTCGCCGTCGTCAGACGGTAGAGCAACAACATCGAGGCGGGCACAAAGCCACGACTCAAACCAACGCTCACGAAGTAGAGCGACGACGATCGTCCCTGAAGGAGGACGACAGGAAAAAAGACGAGCCCCAGGCGATGGTCAGGACTTGGAATACTCGAGCTCTAGTCGCAAGAGCTCGAGGGCTCATGCCATCGACCACGAGACGGCAGAGGCCCTGAACAAACAGGTGCAGGCTGCGCTGCACCAAAGTACGCTGACGCGCCACAAGCACGATCAGCTGGCATCACAGCTTGACAACGCCACCGCCACCCTAATGGCAATCGGCAAGGAACTCCACCAGGTGGAGGAGGTCAGGCTGCAAGATGCAGCCACGCTGGAGGACGTCCAGAAAGCACTCCGCCACGTGGGGAACGCAACGCAACTCGTCCGAGCTCGTGACAGTCCGCAGCCAACGAACACAGTCACAACGTGGAAGACCCGCGCCGAAAGGAGCGAGACAAGCAGCGAATGCTGCCGCCAGCTGTCCCAGTCGAACAGGACGTAAGGTTCGGGAACGAACCT
>WHVA01000377.1:0-114619 GCA_015179125.1 Gautieria morchelliformis | reverse complement strand
GGACCTATGCCCTTTAGAAGCTCTCACCAACCTAGCACGAGTAGTACCAGCCCGACAGGCAGACCCCCTGTTCTCATGGAGGGACAATAAAGGCCAGGCCAGACCCATGGTCAAAGCACGCGCGATAAGCCGGATCAACGCAATACTAAGCACGCACGGCTGGGGCAACGTGTTCGGTCACTCCTTCCGCATCAGCGGAGCGTCCTTCTACCTAGCGCAGAAAGTCAGCCCGGAGATCATCCGTATCGCTGGACGCTGGCGGTCACTAGCCTATGAAGCCTACATCCGAGCATTTGAGCAGGTTGCAGCAAGGCACCTAAGCAACCTGCCTAACAACTCCATCGTAAGTACCGCTGCATCTGGTAGGGCTAGCGGCGAGGACTCACCGCGGGTCAGCGGCCTTGGGTAAGCGGCGATCCCTTCTCCGCGCACCCTCTGAGCTAACGCTCAGGTCAGCCCAACCACGCTCTAAGCTTCACCACGCCCTTCGAGCCAGCGCGAGTCGAAACTGGATTCAGCTGTAGGTACCGCGTGATCCGAACTCGCGCGGTAGTGTGCGTCCAGTTGAGCGCCAAGCAGGGCGGAGTTCCATGCCCTCTCTCTTTCCCTCCACCATCATCACCAAAACCAGTAGCTCTATTCTCTCACATCGCACTCTCGTTAATCTCGCCCACCCACCTGCCCACCCATAATACAAGCCACGGTTGCCCCATAATAGTATTCCCAGACCATAGTATAACGTAGCCTACCACATCAATGCCGAGTAACAAAGCAACCCATACGTAAGAAACACACCAGTATCGAACCCCCCCCCAGCTGCCGCGAACCCCACCAGAAAGGGAAGCAGCAACAGCCAGCACTCGAAGCGAACCGCCGTGAAGCGAAAGCCGCGCAGAAAGTCCCGCCCTCCCAGCGGCGAGCCCTTCTCCGCGCACCCTCTGAGCTAACACTCAGGTCAGCCCAACCACGCTCTAAGCTTCACCACGCCCTTCGAGCCAGCGCGAGTCGAAACTGGAATTGTTCTACCTTACCCTGAACCCCCCTTGTAGTCCCATTGTTCCCAATAGTTAGTTCCCACGCATTGTTTACTCGACTTCCGCTTCCCCCAGAATTTTGCTTAGTACCATATCATTACCTGTTGCCCCAGCTCTTTGTATAAAAGCCTGTCATGTATGTCTCTTATGTTGGGTGCATTTATGCTCCTGCACCAAAATCAAGCCAAATAGATTCCACCATTCGTATTTCTTTTGATTTTGACTTGAAACCATGCTGACATTCATTCTATGATTTGTCAAATTTTCCTTTGATTTTTCGAAGCTGTATTTCTACTGTGGGTGCTTGTGGACAAGTTTCCTTTTTGAGCTGCGGCTGTTCACCACCGTGGTACGTTCTGCGGGCGCTTAGCACGGCACAAGGTGGTATCACGGGCGCTAAAGCGCCGGCTAGTAGTACATGCGCATGAGACACATTCCCCTCCTCTCTCAGTGACAACTAAATTCACTGAGAGAGGCAAGTAAATTAGTCTTGTTTCCTTTCAATTTGTTGACCTAGAAATCCTGTAGTGAATTGATTTCTAGGTAGTGTATAATATATTTATAGTGTGTTACGACCGTTCATTTCCGACTTCCGACCCTCAGTTCCGCCACTCCTTCCGCCCCTCCGATAGTTCCGTCACACGTTCCGCCCCTCCGACATTTCCGACATTCCGCCCCTTGTACATTTCCCTTGTTCTTTCGACTCTATTACTCGGACCCACCGGACCCACCTCGCCATCCATCAAAACCATATATCCGGTCACCCTTGTAGTTCGTTGTCAGATATCTTTTCCCGACCCCTTGTTCTTTGCCATTGTTCTACCTTACCCTGAACCCCCTTGTAGTCCCATTGTTCCCAATTAGTTAGTTCCCACACATTGTACTCGACTTCCGCTTCCTCCGGAATTTGCTTAGTACAACACCATTACTTGTTGCTCTGCGCTTTGTATAAAAACCCCCTCATGTATGTCTGTTATTCTGCAATCAGATAATCACCTTCGATACTTGATTTCCTTCGCTCCATCTCCTGTTCTTAGCACAGCGAGTCCAGCAAGATCTCAGTCTCTCTCAGCCTTCCGTCTTCCGCCTTCCACCTCAGTTCCGACTCAAGTTCCGACCAAACCTTTGGCTCAGTACTTTCCGACTTCCGACTCAGTTCCGAAATACTTAGGACGATAGTTCATCGGGGGCGCAACCTATAAGTTGAAGCCGCCGTCCTTTCCAGTTCCGACTTAGTGGAAATCGCGATACGTAACATAGTGACAACTAAATTCACTGAGAGAGTGAATTGATTTCTAGTCGTCTTTTGAGCAGCAAGTCCATACCTACTGCCTATGATTCCTGTCCTCTACATCTTATTCTGCAATCAGAGAATCGCCTTCGATACTTGATTTCCTTCGCTCCATCTCCTGTTCTTAGCACAGCGAGTCTAGCAAGATCTCAGTCTCTCTCCGCCTTCCGTCTTCCGCCTTCTGCCTCAGTTCCGACTCAAGTTCGGACCAAACCTTTGGTTCAGTACTTTCTGACTTCCGACTCAGTTCCGAAATACTTAGGACGATAGTTCATCGGGGGCGCAACCTACAAGTTGAAGCCGCTGTCCTTTCCAGTTCCGACTTAGCGGAAATCTCGATACGTAACAGTAAACAGTATTATCTGATTCCCACCCGATAACTATCACTATGCCTCCTCGTACCACAGCTACTTCAGCTCGAGCAGGAGCTGTCGAAGCTCTCTCTTATTTTGGCAGTCTTAGATCCGCAGCACCAAGGCACGCGGAACCCTCCGGCAGCTCTTGTGCCGACGATGAGCTCTCCGATGCTTTTCCGCAACGTTTCGAAGAAGTTCCCGACGCTAATCCCGACGACAATCCCGATTATGACGGGAATTCAACGAGTAACAGCGGCGAACAAACAGCAGCGTCATTCCGACGCCCAGCTCCACCACCACCACCTCCACCAGGACCACCTCCAGGCAGCCCTCATGGCGGCCCACCCGGCGGTCCTCCAGGCGGTCCTCCACTGCCAATCCCACCTCAGATTCTCGCCAACCCAGTTCCGCCCGCGCCAGTTCCGGATCTTGCACAAGCCATTGCCATGCTAGCCAGACAACTTCAATGCCCGGCCCAAGCACCGCCATGCCCCAAGACAAAGGTCCGCGAACCAGATCAGTTTGACGGTTCCGACCCCAAAAAGCTCCATCCATTTCTGGTCCAGCTTCAACTCAATTTCCGTGATCATCCCGACGCCTTTCCCGACGACGAACGAAAGGTCAATTACGCCCTTTCCTATCTCCGAGGCATGGCTCTCGACTACTTCGAACCCACCCTCATGGACCCGTTCACTCTCGTCGACTGGGCCGACGATTACCACAACTTCGTTTCCGAACTCCGCAGCAACTTCGGACCATTTGACATGGAAGCCAATGCGGAAAATGAACTTGATAAGCTTCGTATGAAAGACATTCATAAGATAGCTAAATATATCGTCACGTTTCAGCAGCTCGCTCCTCGAGTCCAATGCGGGGGAAGCCACACTCCGACGCCAGTTTTACATGGGCTTGCCATCCCGCATCAAGGATGAAATTGCCCGCGTCGGAAAACCCGCCACCCTTACCGACCTCCGCAACCCCGCCCAATCCATCGATTCGTGCTACTGGGAAAGACACTCCGAGATTGCTCGCGAAACTTCCGCCCAGAGCAAGAACGACAAGTCTTCTGACAAGAAGTCTGATAAAGACAAGAAGAAGACTAATTCCGGAAACAACAACTCCAGAAACAACAACAGCAACAACAGTTCCGGATCCAACTCCGGCAACCGGAACAACAACAACACCCCTCACAACAACCAGGCCTCTGGTTCCAACACCAACGCCCGAAAGAGCACTCCGGACCTTTCCGACAAACTTGGGAAGGACGGACAACTAACCCCTGTAGAACGCCAGCGTCGCATGGACAACAACCTTTGCCTTTTCTGTGGCAAAGGCGGTCACGTCGCTCACGACTGCACTCGCGCTTCCACCTCCGCTGCTAAGGCCAAGGGCCGCGCAGCAAAGATGGAAGAGAAATCCGAAGCGGCTCCCGCTGTGGATTCAAAAAAATAGTCAGCAGTCCTCCAGCCTCCACACGAGCTGAGGGCTGTGTTGACCCCATTCGTGCGACAAACGAGGTTAAACTCAACGCATCCGCTCTTTCGTCCTCCGACTCCCTCTCTGTTCCGCTCACTTCAGACACCATTTCCGCACCCCCGTTCACAGCATTGGTCGACTCAGGATCGACTCATTGTTTCCTCGATTCCGACTTTGTTTTGAAACATAAACTTCCGACCCGCAACATTCCGACTATTCCACTCCGCCTTTTGACGATCTTCCAACACGGGAATTTCCCAAGTTGTGGATCTGTCTATTCGTTTTGCTACTGGGGACAACCATGAAGTTACGTTTTACATTACTCCGCTAGATGCTAGCTGTTCCGTTGTACTAGGACACAATTGGCTCACCCGATATAATCCGTCGATTAACTGGGCATTGGGTCAAATACAGTTCCGTACCCCGGATCAACTTCCGTCTATTCCGACGTCATCCGCAAAGATGGCTCAGGCCTCTTCCGCAACTCCGCTTGTGGACTCAGTTCCTCACTCCGGTCCCGCTTTAGCACCTCTGTCCCTCGAAGCTCCTCGAATTGCGCTCGTTTCTGCCACCGCTTTCCGCGTATTGCAACGGCAAGATGATACGACCGTTTTCCAGCTTCACCTTTCCGATTCGGCTTCAGTCAAGGCTTGTTCCGCCTCGACTTCCGCTCCGGTCACATGAGCTCAGTTCCGGAAGAATATCGTGACTTCCCGGACTTGTTCAACAAGGCCAAAGCCGATAAACCAGCTGAACATCGACCTTACGATCTGAAGATAGATTGGAAGAAGGAGCATCTCCGCCCCTTGGACCGATCTACTCCCTTTCACAAAGTGAACTCCTAACTCTCCACAAGTTCGTCGATGAACATCTCAACATGGGCTTCATCCTCCCTTCGCTGTCTCCGCACGGCGCTCCGGTCCTTTTCGTCAAGAAGAAGGATGGATCTCTCCGCCTCTGCGTCGATTTCCGTGGACTCAACGCCCTCACTAAGAAGGACAAATATCCGCTTCCGTGCATTTCCGACTTACTCGACACTCCCCGCAGGGTGAAGATCTACACCAAAATTGACCTCTGGCATGCTTATCACCTTGTCCGCATCCGGGAAGGTGACGAGTGGAAAACCACTTTCCGCACCCGTTATGGTGCTTTTGAGTGGGTTGTCATGCCTTTCGGTCTAACCAATGCTCCCGCCGCTTTTCAGCGATTCATGAACGATTTTTTCCGACCTTCTTGACGTATGCGTCCTAGTCTACATTGACGACATCCTCATCTATTCCGACACACCGGAAAAACATCGGAACATGTCCGCGAAGTACTCCGCCGTCTCCGCAAACACCATCTCTACACAAAAGCAGAGAAATGCGAATGGCATCGCGACATGGTCGAATACCTCGGCTACATCCTCTCTCCAACAGGTCTTACCATGGCAGAGGACAAAGTCAAGGCAATTCAAGAATGGCCGGAACCCCGACGTGTTAAGGATGTACAGTCTTTCCTTGGCTTCGCCAACTTTTACCGGCGTTTCATTTATAACTTTTCCGACATTACTGTTCCGCTCACGCGTCTCACCAGGAAGGGTGCCCCATGGAATTTCACTCCGGAATGCCGTTCTGCATTTGAAGCTCTCAAATCGGCCTTCACCACGGCTCCTATACTCGGTTTCTGGATTCCTGATGCCCAACTCATACTTGAAACCGACGCTTCCGACTACGCGCTAGCCGCCATTCTTTCCATCATTTCCCCCGACACGGAGAAATTCATCCGATCGCCTTTCATTCCCGCACCTTTTCTGCCCCGGAACTCAACTGCGACGTCCACGATAAGGAACTACTTGCGATTTTCGAAGCCTTCAAAATCTGGAGACACACCTCAAGGTCCAACTTATCTGATCAATGTTGTAACGGATCATAAAAACCTTGAGTATTTTGCAACTACTAAGATTTTGACTTGCCGTCAAGTCCGCTGGTCTGAATATCTCTCACAGTTCAACATGGTGATCCGTTTCCGCCCCGGAAAGCTCGGAGCAAAACCCGACGCACTCACTAGACGTTGGGACGTCTACCCAAAAGAGGGAAGTAGCGACTATGCCAGCGTTAATCCGCACAATTTCCGCCCAGTATTCTCTACTGAGCAACTGGCATCGTCCCTGCATGCCACAGCATTGCAGTTTCCGCTACTCCGCACCTCAATCATTATGGACACCGAGTCTCCCATTCTGACATCCGTTCCGCACTTCGTTCCGACCCCATCTCCGCAGCCCACCTCGATGACCCCACCAGTCCTGGATGGTCCCTTGATTCCGACGGATTTCTCCGGTACAAGTCCCGGATTTATGTTCTGGATACCAATGATCTACGACTTCGCGTGCTCCAGCAAAGCCATGATCATCCGCTCTCGGACACCAAGGCCAGAACAAAACCCTCGACATAATCCGACGTACCTATACTTGGCCTCTCCTCCGCACGATGGTCCAAGACTACTGCAAGTCATGCACCACCTGTATGCGAGCCAAGCCTCAACGTCACAAACCCTATGGCCTCCTGAAGCAACTTCCGATCCCGGAACAACCGTGGAATTCGATATCCATGGATTTCATTGAGAAACTTCCTAAGTCATCTGGCTATGATACCATTCTAGTAATCGTTGAGCGCCTTACAAAGCAGTCCATCTTTATTCCGACATACGACACCATCACTTCCGCCCAGCTTGCACAGCTCTTTGTGCTCCACGTATTTTCCAAGCACGGAATCCCTTCCCATGTCGCGTCTGACCGTGGTTCCGAATTCATGTCATCCTTTTTCCGCACACTCGGCAAGGCTCTCGACATGAAGCTCCACTTCACTTCCGGTTATCATCCCGAAGGAGACAGACAAACGGAACGTACTAATCAGACCCTTGAGCAGTATCTCCGCGTCTATTGCAACTACCAACACAGCAATTGGTCCGACCTTCTTCCACTCACGGAATTTGCCTACAACAACGCGCCTTCCGCCACCACCGGAATTTCACCCTTTTACGCCAACAAGGGCTACCACCCGAATCTCGCCATCCACCCAGAACGCGACCTCGCCTCTGCAAGAGCCCGAGATTTCGTTGTGGAACTTGACGACCTTCACCAGCACCTCCGAGAGAACATTACCGCTGCCCAGAAATAATTTCAAACTTCCGCCGATCAGAAACGCCTTCCGCAACCGGCATTCGAGATTGGCGACAAAGTCTTTGTCAAAGCGGAAACCTTCCGCACTACTCACCCCTCGAAGAAGCTCTCTGAAAAATACCTTGGCCCTTACGAGATCATCGCTAAGGCCGGCAGTCGTTCTTTCACTCTCAGACTTCCTGACAATATGCACGCAGTACATCTGGTATTCCATGTCTCTATGCTTGAGCCAGCAGTTCCGAACACAACTCCAAATAGAGAACAACCTCCGCCTCCGCCAATGATCATCGACGGAGAACCGGAATATGAGATCTCAGAAATTCTCAACTCCAAGCTCGACAGACGATACCGCTGCCAACTCCAGTACCTAGTCAAGTGGGCAGGCTATGAAAACACCGACGAAGAGACCTCGTGGATTTCCGCCACGGAACTAGACCACGCCTCTGACCTCGTCGCTGATTTCCACAAGTCATATCCTGATAAGCCTGGCCCCATTTCTGCGCCCTAGTCACTTCCGACCTCATTTCCGACACCCATTGCTTTCTTACAGTTCTCAAGTCATTGTTAAAATCCGATTAAATTTCCGTTACGCTAATTTCCGACACTTCAAGAAAAATTTTACAAGTCACCCTGACACCCTACTCCTCCCTCATCATTTCCACCTCTTCCTCATTCTCCGCTTCCGCACCCTCTCCCACATGCCCTATCGGCACATTCGCCAACTCTGTCTCCACCCTCGTATCCACCACCTGGCTCGGACCCGCTTCCGCCCCATTCTCCTCCTGCATCCTCCACTCCATTCGTTCCTGGAGCATGTTTTTCCGCCACTGGAACTCCCACTTGATTTGCTCCACAACCGCCAACAAAACTGTCATCTGGTTTTGGAAGGTCAACAGGTGTTGCTGTTGAACTGCGGACATCTCCTCGAGTGTGTTCCGGATCCCGCGCTGGGATCTCCGGATACCCCTCAGTGACTCAGCGATGTCAAGCAAAGGCAACATGTTCGACTTCCCGGTCGCCGGAACCCCTTCTGCCGTCTTCTTCCTGCTCGGCCCTGGTTTTGACTTTGGGGTTTCTGGCCCCTCGGTCTCGACCTTCCGCCTTTTCTGCTCCACCCTCGCGGAACAGCCGTCCACGACGCACCGCCTCTTCTTGTCGCGGCACCGTTCGCAGGCGGTTTCCCGCGGATTTTCCGACCACACGCAATCGTGCCCCTTCACCTCACATGTGTCACAGGGAGCCTTTTCTTCTTCCCCGTCCCTCGTCTTCCGTTTCCGGGTCGCGGGATTCTCCAGTCCCAACTCCCGAAGATCGATGATGCGGGCCATTTTGTTCTTCCTGGCCTGCTGAAACCCGTCCGCCCTCCTTTTCCGATCCGCCACAAGGTTCAGCACAGGAACTACTTCCTGTTGTTTCCCCTTCCCCTCAGGGGACGGCGTGCTTTCCGTGGTGTCTTCCGATTCCGGTTCGGAATCGGATTCGACAATTATTTTCTGCCAAGTTCTTCTGTCAGCATCAGAACTAAGCACATGACGTTTCCGACTCACCCGGGATTTTCCCGCCTTCTCCGCCGCGGCCTTGTCTTCCGCAGCTTTTTTGGCCGCGTCCTGTTTCCGCTGTTCTTCGCGGACACGCAACTCCTCCTCGTGACGTTTACGGTCATGCTCCTCCTTCTCCTTCCGCTCCTGTTCCCGACGCTCCAGGTCCTTGCGCTCTTTCTCCTTGCGCTCCTCCTCCAGTCGCTCCTTCTCTTTCCGCGCAGCTTCCTCGGCCGCCTGTTTTTCAGCCTGCTTCTTCTGCGCAAGAAGGTCGTCGAAATACTTCTCCATTTCAGCGCTGGACATTTTACTGAGGTCAGGTTGGGAGCTCATAATGGATAAGGATGAAGACGTGTTTGTTTCCCGCCTATCTTTCGAACTCCGACGTGTTTGTTCACAGGTCACATGATCCGACTTGTGGTCTCGCGGGGCTCGACCTTAGAAGGGAGATACTGTTACGATCGTTCATTTCCGACTTCCGACCCTCAGTTCCGCAATACCTTCCGCCCCTACGATATTTCCACAACACATTCCGCCCCTCTGATATTTCCGACATTCCGCCCCTTGTACATTTCCCTTGTTCTTTCGACTCTATTACTCGGACCCACCGGACCCACCTTACCGTTCATCAAGACCATATGTCCGACCCTCCTTGTGTTTCGTTGTCAGATATGTTTTCCTGACCCCTTGTTCTTTGCCATTGTTCTACCTTACCCTGAACCCCCTTGTAGTCCCATTGTTCCCAATAGTTAGTTCCCACGCTTTGTTTACTCGACTTCCGCTTCCCTCGGAATTTTGCTTAGTACCATATCATTACCTGTTGCCCCAGCTCTTTGTATAAAAGCCTGTCATGTATGTCTCTTATTCTGCAATCAGATAATCGCCTTTGATACTAGATTTCCTTCGCTCCATCTCCTGTTCTTAGCACAGCAAGTCTAGCAAGATCTCAGTCTCTCTCCGCCTTCCGTCTTCCACCTTCTGCCTCAGTTCCGACTCAAGTTCCGACCAAACCTTTGGTTCAGTACTTTCCGACTTCCAACTCAGTTCCGAAATACTTAGGACGATAGTTCATCGGGGGCGCAACCTACAAGTTGAAGCCGCTGTCCTTTCCAGTTCCGACTTAGCAGAAATCTCGATACGTAACAGCTCGAGTTAATGCGCAGACTCCTCCTGGTCCTTCCCATTTTGGCAAGGCAATGAAATAACGAAATAACAGCACAGACTTCTCCGGGTCTGTGTCCGCGGCATCTGCTAACACCACGCGGATCATCCGTGTGATCCCGTTGTACGGCTCCATTGGTACGACGTCGGCCTGGTCAGGGTTTCCCTGGCCTTCCGTTGGGGCCATGGATCGCTCGCGCGGATGTGACGCCGCACGGGGCAGGCTGTTATATGCCCTGACGGGCCCCGGGCCCGGATCGGGCTCGGGATCGGGAGCATTTTGTGCTCTCGGTTGCGGGGGCGTTTTCTGCCTGGTGTCCCTGGTCAGTCCCGCGTTGCGGATCTGCAGCCTGCTGTTGTAGGCTGCGCGCACCTGCCGTGCGTCTTGTACGGCTTGCGTGAGCTGCTCATCCGGCAGCTGAGCGGTGCGGCTGTGGGCCACTGTCTCTTCAGCGTTCTTCGCTAGGAGCTCGAGTGCCTGTGTGTGGCGGCATGCGGCTGCGGCTTCTTTACACTGCCAGTGTGCAACTTCGAGCTCTAAGCTCTCGGTCGTCATTTCAGAGTCAGGCTCAGAGGCGACCTGATCCCTAACGATCTGTTGGATCATTTTACGGCTGTCCGTTGGGGCGTCCGGTTGCTCTTGAGGTTCGCTCCCGAACCTTACGTCCTGTCCGACCAGGACGGTTGGCGGCGGCATTCACTGCTTGTCCCCCTCCTTTCGGCATGGGTCCTCCACGTCGCGACTGCGTTCGTTGGCTGCGGACTGTCGCGAGCTCGGGCGAGTTGCGTCACGTTCCCCGCGTGGGCAGAGGGCTTTCTGGACGCCCTCCAGCGTGGCTGTGTCTTGCAGCCTGTCCTCCTCCACCTGGTGGAGTTCCTTGCCGATTGCCATTAGGGCGGCGGCGGCGTTGTGAAGCTGTGATGCCAGCTGATCGTGCTTGTGGCGTGTCAGCGTGCTTCAGTGCAGTGCCGCCTGCACCTGTTTGTTCAGAGCCTCTGCCGTCTCGTGGTCGATGGCATGAGCCCTCGAGCTCTTGCGACTGGAGCTCGAGTATTCCGAGTCCTGACCATCATCTGGGGCTCGTCTTTTTTGCCATCATCCCCCTTCAGGGACGATCGTCGTCGCTCTACTTCGTGAGTGTCGGTTTGAGTCATGGCTTTGTGCCCACCTCGACATTGTTGCTCTACTGTCTGACGACGGCGAGACTTCTCTGCCCTTTCCTTTGTCTCTGGGCAGAGAGGGATGGGGGGGCGGCGCCGGCTCGTTGCCCAGCATCGTCTCTTCCTCGGCCACGCTCGACGAGACGTGGTCGGGGTTTTCCTTGTCCTCTACTGAGGGGACGAGGGTGATGAGATCTACGATCTCTCCGTCTTCTATCGTCCTGGACTCTTGGTCCAGGGTAGCATCAGCTGTCGTGTCGCTGGGCTGCGCCTGGGGCGTGGACCTCGAGCTTGTCGCTCGTGTCCGTCTTCGACTGCGTGGAATCATCATGCTCGCAGCCGACAGTAAAAGGTCTACTGGAGGGTCTCAACGATGTTTAGTTGTCGACGCAGCGATCTTTTTCAAGATTGCTTCGAATCCACTATTGGTTGGTCGCATGGCGATCAACCGCAGGATAGTTCAAAAAGGTGTAAAGGATGTCGATCTTAAGACCTTGTATCACAAGGGCACTACAGAACTTGACCAATGAGTGGTATTCTGAATGCTACGTAGTGACAGGTAAGAGTAAGATGCGATGGGAACCGCTGGCCGGTTCCCACGCATAAACTATACAGTGGGTCCCTAAGGGGCCCACTGGGATTATGTAATAACTATTGTACATGTAGATACATGGGTTATTTACAAGCAGGGCCGGTGGAAGGATGCTGAAGAGCTGGGGCTGCAAGTCGTGGAGGCCATGAAGAGGGTCCTTGGTGAGGAGCATCCCGACACCCTGAAGGCCATGGGAGACCTTGCCTCAACCTATCGAAATACGGGCCAGTGCAAGGATGCTGAAGAGTTGGAGATTCAAGCCATGGACTTATCCAAGAGAACCTGATGAGCAACACCCCAGAACACTGGCTTAGCTATTTTTAATGTTTAATGATATATAGACCCAGCTTCATTACCTGCATGTCAATCTATTGTTATATATTGTGCAACCCGGTGTTGGAATTAGAAAGCACTTATGCTTCAATGTATGTGTTGCACCCACAATAAGCATAACCCTATGTAAGACATTCTGCAAGGCCCCTGTCAACATTGGTTATTCCATCTACCCTTTAGTGCTCTGTCCCTGCTTGTGCTCCATGGGTGAATCCCTGGGCATGTCTGTCAAGATTGGTTTTTAGGCGTTAATATTGTGTATTAGTGAACACAGCGAATGCCCGAATAACTTGTGTGAAGAGATATGCCGTTCGGCAAATAGGGTGAACCGATAAATGCTCAGAAAATAAGAGGGCTACCCAATCGGGGCTCACCCTATCTACAGTCATAGCGAAATAGCTCATGACACTTGACGATGTAACATGCAAGGTACCATGGAAAGGTTGTCTAAGTAGCGACAATCCTTTCACCGGCGAAGGCGCTCCTTCAGAGCCCTTTGCCGACAGCACAGAAAATAGTTCGAAGGCTAAGGTAACGAAGATGAAGTATGGAAACTCACCAGTGATGCCTAAGTCTTCCTCTGGTCGAAGATAGAAATCTACAGGAGAAGGCTCAAGACGATAGTCACAGCGAGGTCAAGTTTTTTCACAAGATGGATGTATGATAATTGAACTGGGGAATATACATGCGAATGTAAACGACTTATATCAAATGCTCGTAAGGTATCAGCGAACAGGAAAGAGGCCGTCATGAGTCAGGGTCGGATAGGGGTACGCAGTCAGGATACATAATAGATGAAATAGACATACAATAGAATGGAAGAGGGGTGTGAACATGAAATGACGGAGAGGAAAGAGGGCAAAGGCCCTATGTATGAAAACACACCTTGGGACCTGCATATACACCACCCTGCATGGACTCTTCGTCTGCTGGGTTGATCCCACACGACCTACGGCTAGGACATCCCACGAATGCATCCTGGCCATATGAACACCTAAAGGGGATGGATCGAGAAGATGATGGGGCCAGTGGCCAGTGATGAACCATCATGCCGGGTAAAGGGTGTCGATCGTGTTTGATGGTGTGCCTGCTGGTGAATGATGCGAGCAGCGAATGGTTGTTCGCCGAATGTGGCGAAGAGCGAATGGAACGAACATAATTCGGGAGTGGTCAGAGGGTATGGTGAACTCAGGCGAAGATGCAAGAGGAATGATGAGAGGGGGAACGGAGACAGCAGGGTAAGGGAAATATACGGGTCATGACAATGTTCATGCCTATGTGGGTGAGGATGGTCTCTTTGCACATGGCACATAAGTTGCTGGCTTCATCATTTACTGCTCACTGTCATCCCACCACTGCAGTATGGTCAGATCTCCATGCAATTTGGCAAATTGTATGTGTAAGGACACGCTATGGGTGAGGACATGCTATGTGTGAGGACAGGGTATGTGTGAGAACAGGGTATGTGTGAGGGCACACTACGTGCGAGGACATGCTACATGTGAGGACATACTACGTGCGAGGACACGCTACGTGTGTTACGTATCGAGATTTCCACTAAGTCGGAACTGGAAAGGACAGCGGCTTCAACTTATAGGTTGCGCCCCCAATGAACTATCGTCCTAGGTATTTCGGAAATGAGCCGGAAGTCGGAAAGTACTGGACCAGAGGTTTGGTCGGGACTTGAGTCGGAACTGAGGCGGAAGGCGGAAGACGGAAGGCTGAGAGAGAGACTGAGATCTTGCTAGACTCGCTGTGCTAAGAACAGGAGATGGAGCGAAGGAAATCAAGTATCGAAGGTGATTATCTGATTGCAGAATAACAGACATACATGAGGGGGTTTTTATACAAAGCGCAGAGCAACAAGTAATGGTGTTGTACTAAGCAAATTCCGGAGGAAGCGGAAGTCGAGTACAATGTGTGGGAACTAACTAATTGGGAACAATGGGACTACAAGGGGGGTTCAGGGTAAGGTAGAACAATGGCAAAGAACAAGGGGTCGGGAAATCATATCTGACAACGAACTACAAGGGTGACCGGATATATGGTTTTGATGGATGGCGAGGTGGGTCCGGTGGGTCCGAGTAATAGAGTCGAAAGAACAAGGGAAATGTACAAGGGGCGAAATGTCGGAAATGTCGGAGGGGCGGAACGTGTGGCGGAACTATTGGAGAGGCGGAATGTATGGCGGAACTGAGGGTCGGAAATCGGAAATGAACGGTCGTAACAGTATCTCCCTTCTAAGGTCGAGCCCCGCGAGACCACAAGTCGGAATCACGTGACCTGTGAACAAACGCGTCGGAGTTTGTAATATAGGCGGGAAACAAGACGCGTCTTCTGTTTAGTCCATCATGAGCACTCCAGTCGACTTCTCCAAAATGACCAGTGCTGAGATGAAAGCACACTTTGCTGACATGCTCGCGCAAAAGGAGTTGGCCGAAAAACGCGAGGCCGAGGAAGCGGCGCGGAAGGAGAAAGAGCGTCTGGAGGAGGAGCACAAAGAGAAAGAGCGCGAGGAACAGGAGCGTCTGGAACAGGAGCGGAAAGAGAAGGAGGAGCGTGACCGCAAACGTCGCGAGGAGGAATCGCGCGTCCGCGAAGAACAGCGGAAACGGGATGCGGCCCAAGAGGCTGCGGAAAACAAGGCCGTGGCGGAGAAAACGGAACAATCCCGGGTGAGTCGGAAAGGTTCTGAGCCTCATCCCGAGACTGACTGAAAAAAACTTGGTAGAAAATAATCGTCGAATCCGATTCCGAACCGGAGTCGGAAGACACGGCGGAAAACACGCCGTCTCCTGAGGGGAAGGGAAAACAACAGGAAGTAGTTCCTGTTGTGAACCTTGTGGCGGATCGGAAAAGGAGGGCGGACGAATTTCAACAGGCCAGGAAGAACAAGATGGCCCGCATTGTTGACCTCCGGGAGTTGGGGCCGGAGAATCCCGCGACCCGGAAACGGAAGACAAGGGACGGGGAAGAAGAAAAGGCGCCCTGTGACACCTGCGAGGTAAAAGGACTAGAATGCGTCTGGTCAGAAAATCCGCGGGAAACCGCCTGTGAACGGTGCCGCGACAAGAAGAGGCGGTGCGTCGTGGACGGCTGTTCCGCGAGGGTGGAGCGGAAAAGGCGGAGAGTCGAGACCGAGGGGCCAGAAACCCCTAAGTCGAAACCAAGGTCGAGCGGGAAAAAGACGGCGGAAAGGGTTCCGGCGACCGGGAAGGCTGACATGTCGCCTCTGCTCGACATTGCAGAGTGTCTGAGGGGTATCCGGAGATCCCAGCGCGGGATTCGGAATACGCTCGAGGAGATGTCCGCGGTTCAACAGCAACAGCTGTTGAGCTTCCAGAACCAGATGACGGTTTTGTCGACGGTTGTGGAGCAGATCAAGCGGGAGTTCCAGTGGCGGAACAATATGCTCCGGGAACGAATGGAGTGGCGGATGCAGGAGGAGGATGGTGTGGAAGCGGGTCCGAGTCAGGTGGTGGATACGAGTGTGGAGACAGAGTTGGTGAGTGTGCCGATGGGGCATGCGGAAGAGGGTGCGGAAGCGGAGAAGGAAGAGGCGGAGACGATGAGGGAGGAGTAGGGGTCGAATAACTTGTAACATAGTTTCTTGAAGTGTCGGAAATCATAATGGAAAATTAGTCGGAAATGTGTGTGACTTAAGAACCGTAAGAAATGGGGGTATCGGAAGTGGGGTCGGAATTGACTAGGGCGCGGAAACGGGGCCAGGCTTATCAGGATATGACTTGTGAAAGTCAGAGACGAGGTCAGAGGCGTGGTCAAGTTCCGTGGCGGAAATCCACGAAGTCTCTTCGTCAGTGTTTTCATAGCCTGCCCACTTGACTAGGTACTGGAGTTGGCAGCGGTATCTTCTGTCGAGCTTGGAGTTGAGAATTTCCGAAATCTCATATTCCGGTTCTCCGTCGATGACGACTGGCGGAGGCGGAGGTTGTTCTCGATTCGGAATTGTATTCGGAACTGCTGGCTCAAGCATAGAGACATGGAATACCGGATGTACTGCGCGCATATTGTCAGGAAGTCTGAGGGTGAAAGAACGACTGCCGGCCTTAGCGATGATCTCGTAAGGACCGAGGTATTTCTCAGAGAGCTTCTTCGAGGGGCGAGTGGTGCGGAAGTTTTCAGCTTTGACAAAGGCTTTGTCGCCTATCTCGAATGCCGGTTGCGGGAGGCGTTTCCGATCGGCGGAAGTTTGGTATCTCTTCTGGGCAGCTGTAATGTTCTCTCGGAGGTGCTGGTGAAGGTCGTCAAGTTCCACAACGAAGTCTCGGGCTCTTGCAGAGGCGAGGTCGCGTTCAGGGTGGATGGCGAGATTCGGGTGGTAGCCCTTGTTGGCATAAAAGGGTGAAATTCCGGTGGTAGCGGAAGGCGCGTTGTTGTAGGCAAATTCCGCGAGCGGAAGAAGGTCGGACCAATTGCTATGTTGGTAGTTGCAATAGACGCGGAGATACTGCTCAAGGGTCTGATTAGTACGTTCCGTTTGTCCGTCTCCTTCGGGATGATATCCGGAAGTGAAGTGGAGCTTCATGTCGAGAGCCTTTCCGAGGGTGCGGAAAAAGGATGACACGAATTCGGATCCACGGTCGGAAGTGACATGGGAAGGTATTCCGTGCTTGGAAAAGACGTGGAGCACAAAGAGCTGTGCGAGCAGGGCGGAAGTGATGGTGTCATAGGTCGGAATAAAGATGGACTGCTTTGTGAGGCGGTCAACGATCACTAGAATGGTATCATAGCCGGATGACTTAGGAAGTTTCTCAATGAAATCCATGGATATCGAATTCCACGGTTGTTCCGGGATCGGAAGTTGCTTCAGGAGGCCATAGGGTTTGTGACGTTGAGGCTTGGCTCGCATACAGGTGGTGCATGACTTGCAGTAGTCTTGGACCATCGTGCGGAGGAGAGGCCAAGTATAGGTACGTCGGATTATGTCGAGGGTTTTGTTCTGGCCTTGGTGTCCTGAGAGCGGATGATCGTGGCTTTGCTGAGCACGCGAAGTCGTAGATCGTTGGTGTCCGGAACGTAAATCCGGGACTTGTACCGGAGAAATCCGTCGGAATCGAGGGACCATCCAGGACTGGTGGGGTCATCGAGGTGGGCTGCGGAGGTGGGGTCGGAACGGAGTGCGGAACGGATGTCGGAATGGAGAGACTCGGTGTCCATAATAATTGAGGCGCGGAGTAGCGGAAACTGCAATGCTGTGGCACGCAGGGACGATGCCAGTTGCTCAGTGGAGAATACTGGGCGGAAATTGTGCGGATTAACGCTGGCATAGTCGCTACTTCCCTCTTTTGGGTAGACGTCCCAACGTCTAGTGAGCGCGTCGGGTTTTGCTCCGAGCTTTCCGGGGCGGAAACGGATCACCATGTTGAACTGTGAGAGGTATTCAGACCAGCGGACTTGACGGCGAGTCAAAATCTTAGTGGTTGCAAAATACTCAAGGTTCTTATGATCCGTTACAACGTCGATCGGATAAGTTGGACCTTCGAGGTAATGTCTCCAGATTTTGAAGGCTTCGAAAATCGCAAGTAGTTCCTTATCGTGGACGTCGTAGTTGAGTTCCGGGGCGGAAAAGGTGCGGGAATGAAAGGCGATCGGATGAATTTCTCCGTCGTCGGGTGAAATGATGGAAAGAATGGCGGCTAGCGCGTAGTCAGAAGCGTCGGTTTCGAGTACAAGTTGGGCATCAGGAATCCAGAAACCGAGTATGGGAGCCGTGGTGAAGGCCGATTTGAGAGCTTCAAATGCGGAACGGCATTCCGGTGTGAAATTCCATGGGGCACCCTTCCTGGTGAGACGCGTGAGCGGAACAGTAATGTCGGAAAAATTATAAATGAAACGCCGGTAAAAGTTGGCGAAGCCAAGGAAGACTGCACATCCTTAACACGTCGGGGTTCCGGCCATTCTTGAATTGCCTTGACCTTGTCCTCTGCCATGGTAAGACCTGTTGGAGAGAGGATGTAGCCGAGGTATTCGACCGTGTCGCGATGCCATTCGCATTTCTCTGCTTTTGCATAGAGATGGTGTTTGCGTAGACGGCGGAGTACTTCGCGGACATGTTCCCGATGTTTTTCCGGTGTGTCGGAATAGATGAGGATGTCGTCAATGTAGACTAGGACGCATACGTCGAGGAGGTCGGAAAATACGTCGTTCATGAATCGCTGAAAAGCGGCGGGAGCATTGGTTAGACCAAAAGGCATGACAGTCCACTCAAAGCACCGTAGCGGGTGCGGAAGGTGGTTTTCCACTCGTCACCTTCCCGGATGCGGACAAGGTGATAAGCGTGCGGAGGTCAATTTTGGTGTAGATCTTCGCCCTGCGGGGGTGTCGAGTAAGTCGGAAATGCGCGGAAGCGGATATTTGTCCTTTTAGTGAGGGCATTGAGTCCGCGGAAATCGACGCAGAGGCGGAGAGATCCATCCTTCTTCTTGACGAAAGGACCGGAGCGCCGTGCGGAGACAGCGAAGGGCGGATAAAGCCCATGTTGAGATGTTCATCGACGAACTCGCGGAGAGTTAGGAGTTCACTTTGCGAAAGGGAGTAGATCGGTCCAAGGGGCGGAGATGCTCCTTCTTCCAAATCTATCTTCAATCGTAAGGTCGATGTTCAGCAGGTTTATCGGCTTTGGCCTTATTGAACACGTCCGGGAAGTCACGATATTCTTCCGGAACTGAGCTCATGTCGACCGGAGCGGAAGTCGAGGCGGAACGAGCCTTGACTGAAGCCGAATCGGAGAGGTGAAGCTGGAAAACGGTCGTATCTCTTGCCGTTGCAATACGCGGAAAGCGGTGGCGGAACGAGCGCAATTCGAGGGCTTCGAGGGCGGAGGTGCTAAAGCGGACCGGAGTGCGGAACTGAATCCACGAGCGGAGTTGCAGAAGAGGCCTGAGCCATCTTTGCAGACGACGTCGGAATAGACGGAAGTTGATCCGGGGTACGGAACTGTATTTGACCCAATGCCCAGTTAATCGACGGATTATATCGGGTGAGCCAATTGTGTCCTAGTACAACGGAACAGCTAGCATCTAGTGGAGTAACGTAAAACGTAACTTCATGGTTGTCCCCAGTAGCGAAACGAATAGACAGATCCACAACTTGGGAAATTCCCGTGTTGGAAGACCCGTCGAAAAGGCGGAGCGGAATGTCGGAATGTTGCGGGTCGGAAGTTTATGTTTCAAAACAAAGTCGGAATCGAGGAAACAATGAGTCGAACCGGAGTCGACCAGTGCTGTAACGGGGGTGCGGAAATGGTGTCGGAAGTGAGCGGAACAGAGAGGGAGTCGGAGGACGAAAGAGCGGATGCATTGAGTTTAACCTCGTTTGTCGCACGAATGGGGTCAACACAGCCCTCAGCTCGTGCGGAGGCCGGAGGACTGCTGACTATTTTTTTGAATCCGCAGCGGGAGCCGCTTCGGATTTCTCTTCCGTCTTTGCTGCGCGGCCTTGGCCTTAGCAGCGGAGGCGGAAGCGCGAGTGCAGTCGCGAGTGACGTGACCGCCTTTGCCGCAGAAAAGGCAAAGGTTGTTGTCCATGGACGCTGGCGTTCTACGGGGTTAGTTTTCGGTCCTTCCCAAGTTTGTCGGAAAGGTCTGGAGTGCTCTTCGGGCATTGGTGTTGGAACCAGAGGCCTGGTTGTTGCGAGGGGTGGGTTGTTGTTCCGGTTGCCGGAGTTGGTCCGGAACTGTTGTTGTTGTTGTTGTTTCCGGAGTTGTGTTTCCGAATTGGTCTCCTTCTTGTCTTTATCAGACTTCTTGTCGGAAGACTTGTCATTCTTGCTCTGGGCGGAAGTTTCGCGAGCGATCTCGGATGTCTTTCCCAGTAGCGCGAATTGATGGATTGGGCGAGGTTGCGGAGGTCGGTAAGGGTGGCGGGTTTTCCGACGCAGGCAATTTCATCCTTGATGCGGGATGGCAAGCCCATGTAAAACTGGCGTCGAAGCGCGGCTTCTCCCCATTGGACTCGAGGAGCGAGCTGCTGGAACGTGACGATATATTTAGCTATCTTATGAGTGTCTTTCATACGAAGCTTATCGAGTTCATTTTCCGCATCAGCTTCCATATCAAATGGTCCGAAGTTGCTGTGGAGTTCGGAAACGAAGTTGTGGTAATCGTCGGCCCAGTTGATGAGAGCGAATGGATCCATGAGGGCGGGTTCGAAGTAGTCGAGAGCCGTGCCTCGGAGATAGGAAAGGGCATAATTGACCTTCCATTCGTCGTCGGGAAAGGCGTCGGGACGATCACGGAAATTGAGTTGAAGCTGGACCAGAAACGGCTGGAGCTTCTTGGGGTCAGAACCGTCGAACTGATCTGGTTCGCGGACCTTTGTCTTGGGGCGTGGTGGTGCTTGGGCCGGGCGTTGGAGTTGTCCGGCTAGCATGGCGATGGCTTGTGCAAGATCCGGAACTGGCGTGGGCGGAACTGGGTTGGCGGGAATCTGAGGTGGATTGGCGGTGGAGGACCGCCTGGAGGACCGCCTGGGGGACCGCCGGGTGGGCTGCCATGAGGGCCGCCTGGAGGTGGTCCTGGTGGAGGTGGTGGTGGTGGAGCTGGGTGTCGGAATGACGCTGCTGTTTGTTCGCCGCTGCTACTCATCGAATTCCCGTCATAGTCAGGATTGTCGTCGGGATTAGCGTCGGGAACTTCTTCGAATCGTTGCAGAATAACATCGGAGAGCTCATCGTCGGCACGAGAGCTGCCGGAGGGTTCCGCGTGCCTTGGTGCTGCAGATCTGAGACTGCCAAAATAAGAGAGAGCTTCGACAGCTCCTGCTCGAGCTGAAGTAGCTGTGGTACGAGGAGGCATAGTGATAGTTATCGGGTGGGAATCAGATAATACTGTTACGTATCGAGATTTCCACTAAGTCGGAACTGGAAAGGACGGCGGCTTCAACTTATAGGTTGCGCCCCCGATGAACTATCGTCCTAAGTATTTCGGAACTGAGTTGGAAGTTGGAAAGTACTGAACCAAAGGTTGGTTGGAACTTGGGTCGGAACTGAGGTGGAAGGCGGAGAGAGACTGAGATCTTGCTAGACTCGCTGTGCTAAGAACAGGAGATGGAGCGAAGGAAATCAAGTATCGAAGGTGATTATCTGATTGCAGAATAAGAGACATACATGACAGGCTTTTATACAAAGAGCTGAGACAACAGGTAATGACATGGTACTAAGCAAATTCCGGGGGAAGTGGAAGTCGAGTAGACAATGCGTGGGAACTAACTAATTGGGAACAATGGGACTACAAGGGGGGGTTCAGGGTAAGGTAGAACAATGGCAAAGAACAAGGGGTTGGGAAAACATATCTGACAACGAATTATAAGGGTGACCGGATATGTGGTTTTGATGAACGATGAAACGGGTCCGGTGGGTCCGAGTAATAGAGTCGAAAGAACAAGGGAATAGAACAATGGGCGGAATGTCGGAAATATCGGAGGGGCGGAAAGTGTTGCGGAAATATCATAGGGGCGGAAGGTGTTGCGGAACTGAGGGTCGGAAGTCGGAAATGAACGGTTGTAACAAATGAGGCAATCCAGTTGGAAAAAAACATCAAATATATATTCAGGCCCAAAGATGGAAATGAACAGATGGAAATAGCTGGGGACAAGAGATAGCAGCTCAGATGATGGTACAGGGAGGAGGAGCAGGGGGGAGGAGCAGGGAGGATGAGCGGCAGATAGGTAGGCCAGGGAGGGAGGGGAGGGGCTAGGGTTCCGGATACATGCATCAGTGCAATCGCATGCCAGTTCCAAGAAGGTGGAGGATCAGGGACAGACTGCTCGAGGAGAAAGAGGCATACATAGCTAGCTTAGAGGGTGCGAAAAAGGATCACAATGCTCGGTGGCTGGCAATTAAGGACTGATAAACAGTGGCTTCCAAAGCTGAGCTTCGAGTGCATCTTTGGATTTGAGAGACATTTCATGATGAGTTCGCAGCCACAGGTGACGGCGGAAAGGTCAATCATAAGAATTTGATAACTCACAAAAGTGATGTTGACTGGTGGATCGCGGTGTTGGACACAGGTGGATGACTGGGGACAGTGGCCGGGTGGGATGCGGTGTGGAACACGAGTGGACAGAGTACAGTGGTGAGTGTCAGCGCTGAATGTGAAATACCAGCACTCACTTCAGAGGGGGACTGAGTGGTGACGTTGTTCCTTGCAGAACTCGACGGTGCACCATAGGCTGCCACTTGGCATTGGGTGCAAGTGATGTTCAATGGGACGTGTTGAATGACGGTGCCACGCATTGTGTGACAGCATGCAACAGCACGCAGTGCTGATCAAGGGTTGGTGGGAGTGGACACCAGTGCTTCAAATGGTAGTTGCCACCATTGGCCACCGAAAGTCAGGGGCTGTTGATGCTGGGCGGCACCTGGTGTCAGGGGAGACCCGGTTTTCCAGTTCCGACACCATGCCAAGTTCCGACTCCATTTCCAAAAAAAAAAATTTTTTTTTATCAATTTATTCGACCTCAGGCTAAGCCTATGGTGGTCGCTACACGCATTGTACTTAAATTGGGTGTGCCTTTCCCCTCGCTCCCTGGGACTCCCAACCTGCTGCATCCTCGAGTGGGTGGATGTTTTGGAACCCTTCAAGACTTTGGTGTTATTGCTAACAATTCAATCTATCAGAACGTGTCGTTTACGAGACTCAAAGAATATTAAACAATGCTGCAGCACAACTCCGGAAATAATTTAATATTTGTACCTTGGTTGCAATCCATGTAAGAACTAGTCCAAGTTAATACGGATGGAAGGCAATGCGTTTCTTAGCAGCACTGAACAATAAACTAAAAGACTGTAGGTTCAAGGACACTATCGGGGTCCAAGCGTATTCCAAAATATAAAGGAATGTACTTAGCAGGCGAGTTTATAAATGGACTGCCCTGATAATCTACCAGCACACAACAATAAAACGAGGGACGAGTTTTGTGAACAAAGCGACTTGTGAAAGTCTCTAATCAGGAAAATCGACTGACTAGATCGTCTCGGGTATTGGAGTGCGAATGGCAAGACTTTCAATTGACAGACTCACTCTGTAGAATTACACCCGGAGGATTAGTCCAAGTGGCTAAGCAGTAAAGTAATACTTAACAAGGAATTAGATACTAAAGTAAGTGAATAACCCTAGCTGGGATTAGCAGCTTAGTAAGATGCAAGTCACACAAGGTCACGCGTAGGATAGAAGATGGGTAGATTGGCTGATGAAAGGCAGGCAAAAAGGGCCTCCTTTTATATCGTATTGTACAGGCGCTTAACTAAGCAGTAGGACCTTCTATCTATTAATGGAATGGGGGAATTGTAAGAATTATTATAGCTATGCGAATCTCAGTATTTGCTCGAGTGCAAAGTACTAATATAAGTTTACCTATGCGAATCTGTACAAGCGTATTAAGTAAGATGAATAAAAGAAATATTCCGAATGTCTTACCTCAGTATCGCTCAAGTGCAAAGTACTGAGGAAAATGGGGGGTTCTAGCTACCTACTTTATAGTGTAGAAGAACAATGGAATGTAAACTACAATGGGCATGTAGGACAATAAACAACTGGAACAATGAGACTGCGCATATTGTGTCACAATGGGGTGACATGGGGTGACGCGGTTTGCCCCTGGCTTATGCGTTTACCTCCTACAGGAATGAGTCACGAAGAAGCTTTCAGAATGTGTGGGAAGGTTCTGTCTGACTCATAATGACTCACAGTGACTAGAAATGACTCCTACTGGTGACTCCACTAGGTTTTCCACCAATCAGGGCTTGATTTGTCAGGAATGAGTCATTAATTGGGCCCATGTGATTCATGACAGCTTGGGTGAGTCATGAGCATGTGACTCACCAAGGTGTGCATGAGTCAGTTGAGTCATTGAGGCTGTACAAGCAAATGACTAGGCTTTTCAAATTCAGAGGCTGAGTCTGAAGGAGCCACCTGACCGGATTTGTGGGTGACCGCGGGTGCACAAGCCGTGAGTGATGCGAGCGACTGGCCGGAGTTTGAAATTGGAAGTCTGAAACAGAGTTGTGGGGTCGTGTGTATCCACAACTCTGCTGCACAGAAATAAGTGAGTTTGAGTGAAGACAGCCTTGGAAAAATAGGTAAAATTCATAGATAATTAGAGGGATGTTTGAATAGGCCTTATGAGGACAGTAGACATTTTTATGATGGCGATAATTGGTTGTTTTTAAAGGCCTTTGATGCAGACTACAAATTTACAATAAAGAGACATTTGAATGCTGGTTGAACAGCAGTTCCCATACAGCGGATGCACCGGCGACGGGTCCTTCTCCCCCCGCCGGCCCGGCTCCTAGAGCCGTTTACCGCCCCCCTCTCACGAGATAAGCACTCCTCCTCTCCCCGTGGGTATTTGCTGATGGTGTTGGTCTGGCTGAGTAAGTGTTCGGCCGCAGTAGCGGGCCAGCACAATGAGAAGGAGCACCGCAGCCGAAGATGATAAAGATCCAGTGTCTTCATGGTCTTGCTGCACCGGGTCGTTGCATGTCGCTGCTCAAGCTAGGTGGGGTATGGTGTGGTATGGGATGGTAATGCGGTCATGGGTTGTAGATTGCGGGGTGTGGAATGTAGGTCGTATTGTGTGGTGAAGTGAAATAAGGCAGATCGTGTCACCGACATGTCAGCAGTCCAGTATTACCTGTCAGGCAAAAAGATCCATTCTTAAGCTAAGGGGGTGGCATCGAGACGTCACCATATATTCCTTTAAGTCTTCCCGTCGCTGTGACATAATCGAGCAGCGCCGCCATCGAGTCCGGCTTTCCTAGTAGCTCCTTCATATACAAGGACTTCCGCCCCAGCTTCCTTCTAAGTCCATGGCACACATGTTCATGGGCATGGCAGTCGATGAGGAAGTGGTGGGTGGACTCGTCAGCCTTGTGGCACAAGGGGCACAGGGGGGATGGCACTTTTCTAATTCGATGGAGGTGTTTGTTGAGCGGTGTGTGGCCTGTTCTTAGTTGCGTGATCAGGCTATGCTGTGCCCGTGCGAGCTTCGCTGTGTCGCCTAGGTACGTGCGTGGGGGGAGGCGGTCATCTATCTTCACCATTCGGGCATAACGAGGGGATTGTGTCCAGCGCTCCCTCCATGTGCGCCACAGTTCCACCTTGAACTCCTGTCGCGTCGCGGCCAAGCTGCACACCAAAATGTCAGTCTTTGAGAAGGCCGGGAATGCACTCATCAGGTCCCCCTCCCCTGCTGCCGCCTTCCTTGCCTCCAAGTCTGCCTCCTCGTTGCCGACCACGTCATCATGACCTGATATCCATGCTATTTCCAGTGTCGTCTTGCGCCCTCGGGTGGGGGCAGCAAGCTTGTTTGCCAGGTTGTGGACGTGGCCCAGTATGTACTGTGCCGGCCGGGGCCGGATGTTCCTTACCGCCTTTATGACTCCCTGGTTGTCGAGGAGTATAGCCGCTGTCCTCATACCCCTCTCGTGTCCCAGCAGCTCGAGGGCCAGGGCAACACCTACCGCCTCAGCTTTGTACCTGGTATGCTCAGTGAGTGGCCCTAGCTGACATCTTAGCACTGCCGCTCTTCTTCCCTGCCTGTATAGGACCGCTGCAGCTCCTGCGCCTCCATCTACCCCGGATCCATCAGCATATACCTTCACATCCACTGTCCTATCTGCATCGGCTTCCTTGGAGTCTTCCTTGGAGTCCGCTATTGTGGTGGTGTAGTGCCTAGGAGTGTCAGGCGCGTGGACAAAAGGGAAGATCACTTCGTATGTGTCTGGGGCCAGGCTGAATCTGTGAAGCAGGTGGTGCATCGGGGACGGGTGTCGTTTGACCAGGCGGTGCACACAGGCGCGGACAGGGCGGTGGAGAGGGTGCTTTTTGGGGAGGGTCATCATACGGCTGGCGGCCCTGAAACATACTCCAGCCAGTAGCAGCTCTATTGGTTGCATGTTGGCGTGAGCCTCAAGGACGTCGCTGGCGGTCGTACGCATGGCCCCAGTGATGGCGATAGTGGCTAGGTGCTGCACCGAGGTTAGCTTACGTACCACTCCTACTGAGCCAGTGGCCCTTTTTGCCCCCTGCGCTCTGTGAACCGGCGTGAACCATATGTCCGCTGCATAGGCGAACTTGGGGATCACCACCGTGCAGTACAGCTGCCTCATGTACGTTGCCCGGAGACCTGTGGAAGGTTTAGTAAGTCTGCGAGCCAAGAGTGTCCACTTAGCCGCCTTCGCCACGGCTTTCTCTGCTTGAATCTTCCACTGCAGCTCCTCGTCGAGGAAAGCTCCCAAAAACTTGTGTGCTGTCGAAGGAGCTATCGCCACATCTTCATACACGAAGTCCGGCCTTTGCTCTCGCATGGTCTTGCCCGGCTGCGTAGGGTCCGGGACCCGTCTGCGCAAGAACCCGACCATGGCGAACTTGGTCTTCTCGAAGCGCGAATGGCGAGTCTGCGCCCATTCCTTTGTGCCTCCATCTTTCAGCAGCATCTCCCACAGGCCATTGTAAGCTTCTTTGTACGTGTCGCCCTCTGAGAAGTGGTTGTCATTGTCCACATAAGCCACCGCCACTTGACCCTTTCCTGAGGCAACTTCCAGAAGATCAGCATTGTAAAAGAGGTATAGTATCATTGATAGGGGATCCCCCTGCCCTGTGCCGTTATCTATTGGTACCCAATCCGATAGGTAGTCGTCGAATTTGAGCCTGGTGCATCTGCCATCCAGCAGGTGCTCCACGAAAAGTACATATGCTTCCGGTATCTTTCGTTTCCTCATATTGTGAAGTAGCCGGCCCGTGACTGCATTGGGGAATGCCCCTTCTATATCGGAGGATATTCATAATGGTTATGTAATACAGCATATATGAGTATATAATATATACTATAAGAGTATTAATAACAACATATAGGAATATATAGTAGTATTTATAAGGAGAATAATAGATGTTATTAGATGATTCTGTATATATTTAAACATCTCGAAGATATATATACATATGAGAGAGTATTAGACTACAAGATAGAGTAACAGATACTTGGAGAGATACTTCTAATAGATATGAGTAGGAGTATTAGTATGACTAGTTATAATGAGAGAGTATTAGACTACCATATGGAGTAATAGTAGTTGTGTAGATATTTGTAATATATATGAATAGTTATAATGATATAGTGTATATTAAAAGTGGGTAGAAAAAATAAGAAGAGGCATAAAAATCGGCAGAGGCGTTCTCGTCGGCGGAGCGGCCGCTCGGGGAGGGACAAAATAAAATTTATTTATAGACCAACAATAAGATTGGCATATACTTTGGTCCTCTTCTTTTCTATAATCTGAGAATAAAATGGGTGAAGCTACAGGTAATAAAAAGTTGTGAGCATCCGCCATCCAGGAACAGCATGACCGCGACCTTCTTTCGTCACCAAGCCCCCTTTATTTTGTTGACCACGAGGTGGATGGAGTCCGTGGCTGTCCTCCCAGGTCTGCCACCGAAGTGATTGGCAGGGATTAGATTATACCTCTCCGTCATGTAGACTAGATCTTCCGCTACAATCGCTGTCAACAGCTTCCCTATCGTGTTGAGGAGGGCAATGGGTCGATATGCCTTTGGGACATCATAGCTAGCCTTGCCCGGTTTCCGTATCACTACTGTAACCCACGACTTCCAATTGTTGCTGTAAGTGTTCAGGGCAAAGGTTGCGCGAAATATGCATAACAGGTACTCAGCGAGAAGGTCTGCCGATTCTTTCAGGACTATATTGGGGATCCCATCGTCGCCCGGTGCTTTATAGGATTTCAACTTGTCTAACTGGCGCCTGAGCTGATCCTCGTGTAGTTGGAAGGCGTGGTTCACCTGCTTGGGGTAGCGGTGGGCCAGTGGCACCAGCGACTCGGGCAGTTTGGGTGGGAAGAATGCCGCCGCAAGGGCCCGGCTTTTCTCCTCGTTAGTCGCTGCCATGTACATGTCGCCATTGCCGTCAGTGGTGTGTAGTGAGGGAACTCTCGATCTCCCGCCATCTGTGGCTGGGTTGGAGAGATACTTGTTTGCTGTCCACAGCAGGCCCTCGTCGAGTCCCTCTAGATAGTTGGCCCAGTGTTGCGCCTTGGCCGCGCTGATCGCCCTGCCATATTTCTCGCTGATCTCCCTATGCTTTTCATGAGAAGGGTGGTCAGCCGTTGCTCTATGTATATAAGATAGATGGTTTATCTTATTCTTCACTTTCTTGAGTTCTGATAGTTCCTTGGTCCACCAGTGAGGTGAGTGGGGCACTGGCTTCGAGAGCGGCACCGCTGCATCGATAGTGTCCTGAATAGCAGCGGTCAGTGAGTTAACCATTTCGTTAAACTCATCTATAGTGTCAAGCTCCTGTGGATCCGGAACCTCCTCTAGATTCTCCACCAGTTGGTCTCTGAAGTCGGCCCAGTTGACCATTTGGAAGTTGCGGAAAGGCTCCAGCTCCTTTACCTCCACCTCAACATCCAGCGTCGTGAGGATAGGCACATGGTCGGTGCCTGGCCCTCGCCTGCCCGGGGCAGTGTCGCAGTTGATGACGGTGTCGGCAATGTTGTCTGTACAGAACACATTGTCGACCCTTGTCCAGTTTTTAGTGGACATGGATTGCAGGGTCGGGAGGCGCCTCGGGAGGGTCATGATCATGTTGTAGTCGGCCAGGAGTGATATCAACTCTTCCGCTGCTCTGGTTGCCTCCGCGGTGAATAGGTGGTGATTTCTCTCCTCATCCCACATGGGGTGGTGCTGGTTGAAGTCACCACACCATACCATGGAGTCCGACTCGTGCTGGAGTATGTGGCTCCGCCCCGCATCTAAAAAGCTGTCAATAGCTCTTAGCGTAGCCGACTGCTCACAGTCATTATAGATGTTGAATATTGTAGTCCTGCCCTGGGGGTGATTGAACTGGATGACCGTTACGTCGTTCGTCCCCGCGAAGGAGACCTGTGACCACATGTTGGTGTCCAGCGCCGCATTCACAAGGATGACCGAATGCTTGGTAGACGAATCAGTAAGGTGGGAAGTTGGATATAGTACTCGCCAATTATGGTTAGCCTTTGTATTTCCTAGCGCATCTATGTACGGCTCTTGTAGTAGTATTAGGTCTTGTTCCGTGTGTATTGCAGAGTTCACAAGGTCGTACTGGGCCTTGTCGGATTTGTTAAGATTTTGCTGATATATTCTCAGTCTCTTCGGCGATGGTTCTAGCATGTAAGTCATCGTTGTTGTTGTGGGGATGGGGGTGGTCTGCCTGTTTCGTCTGTGCCTCCTCTCTGGGGGCTAGGCCCCAGGTCAATGCTGTTAGGGAGGGTCGCTGGGCTGTTACGTGGTTGTGAGGGCGTGCGCGCGGGCGCTGGCAGTGGTGAGCGGCCCCCCCACGAGTCGGGCGACTTGCGCCGGTAAGGTAGTGTCATCTGTCTGTATCCGCCCCTCCCATGTCTGACTGTTTCCCAACCTTGCCTGTATTGTGGTGCAATTGGCTGGGGAGCCGGCAGAGGTGCGGGGGGCGGGGGCTTGGGAGGCTGCGATACATGGGTCCAGGCCTCTTCAGTCGGGAAGTACGGCATCTGATTTTCAAGTAACTTAGCATCCATCTCCGCGCACTTACCCAGGAACGTGGGACACGTCCTGTCCCAACTCACGTGGTTGTACGTCCTGCAAGATGTACAGTACAGCCTTGCGTTGCTGCATGTTGAGGTCTTGTGTCTTCCCCCGCAGCTACCGCACGTATCGTATTCTTGCGGGCAGATATACGACAGATGGTTCCACCATAAGCAATGAGACAACGAAGATACTTGGCATAACAATGCAGACACACACAGCCAAAGCAACACTGAACCATGAGCCTGTGACATATGTGAATGACACCATGCAATGAGCACATGAGACAACGGCCTGGAGATGGTGTGACACATCAGACACGATCCATGGCCAACATGTGCAGATGCAGGCACAACCAGTGGCTGCAGAGCAGCAAAACACATGCAACTGCACACATGACGATGCAATGCAACAGGCACATGAGACAACACCCCTACCACCACAGGATTCACACATCACAATGCCGGGCCCATGTGTGCACACGACAGGACAGGCAATGCAGATGCAGATGCAGATGCAAACAATGGCTGCAGAGCAGCGGGACCTGTGCAATAGCGCAAACGACGACCTATGCACACACCATCAGCCCCATGCAACCACATGCACCCTCATCACTCTCACCACGGAAGACAACATGCTGACTTGCGAGACTGCGGCCTAGACAAACAATGTCAAATGGCGGACCCACGAGACAAAGGAGAGGAAAGAAAAGGAAACAGAGGAAAGGGAGGCAAAGGAGAAGGAAAGGAAAGCGAGGAGGATGGGGGAAGGAGACGACAAGCACAGAAACGAGGAAAGACCATGGAACAGCCGCACAGCCAGCCCACAGTATGCCCGAACCCCAACACGACCCCACTATGAGCACCTGTGAGCCTAGGGTGCGCACAAATGATGAAGCAAGGCAGGCATGTGGGGAGATGCACTGGATATATGCGAGTGCGGAACAAAGACAGAAAAGGCAGCAGGGGTGGTCATGGGCAGATGAAGTCAAACAAGAGTATGGGGATAGAATGCTGCCACCATCAGCGGCTCCCCAAGACCTGTCAGGCCTTCAGTCAGGCACCTCTAGCACATGGAAGGGCCTTTGGCACTGAAGACACCACCCCACACATCTACATCCCACACCAATGCCCCCCTTTACTCCACAGCACCCAGTGGCTCCCCAGATACACTCACACATGACCCCAGCGCCCACCACTACCTCCTGGACTAGTTACCAGTTTTGCACACATGTCCAACCACACAGCACCATGAACCAAATCTCCTTCTGGATGGTGGAGAGCTGGAGAGCTAGAGAGGGGCATGTGTGACGCATGAGGACGTGTGTTTCCTCAAGGGTGGGAACCTGGAGCAGGGGCTCCTGGGGTAGTGGAGTAGACCAGAGACCAGTGAGGAGGCCTTGGTACAGCAGAGAGAGCAGAATAGTTGTAAATGAAGCGCCAGTAAAAAAATTGTCAAAGCTGAGGAAGGACTGTATTGTCAGGGGACACCCTGTTTTCCATTTCCAGTTCCGACACCACACCCAGTTCCAACTCCATTTCCGACTCCGCTTCCGGTTCCGATTCCATCTCCGCCTCCGCTTTCGGAAATGATTCCGCTTCTGGGAGAACTTCCACCAGTTCTGTTCGCCTTGCCAGTTCCACTCCAATTTCCGACTTCCACTCTCGGAACAGTGTCGGAAATCAAGCGACTCGCGTAATAGGTGGCATCAAGGGTCAATCAAGGGTCAGGGTGGTCAGGGAGATGCAGGGTTGATGGCAGGTGCCAAGTGTTGTCCCTGGCTGCGCAGCATAGTATAATATGGCTCACTGGCATTGGGGGTCCTTAGACCTTTCTCTTTGGATTTCCCCTTGTCAGATGAGAATCCCCTCTCTTGTATACTCTGTTCATTTATACATACTTTGGATTTCCCCTTGTCAGTTGTGTGGTAGGGTGATCTCCACAACCAGCCAGGGTTGCCCTTACAGCAGAAAAGTCTCTCCCCTAGAGGACCGGCGGTCGTACTGCGCGCTGCATTCGCCATAGGTGCGTTCGGAATCGGAGACAGCGACTCGGAAATCGCAACCTCTTCCGCACACACAGCGTACGACAGCCCCTCTTCTTACGTTGAGCTCCCAACCCCGGAAATCCCGTCCCATATTTCTCCTTCCGACATGGATCCGGATGATCGTCTTCGGAATATGGAGGAGGAATTGACACGGAACCGGATGAAGACCGACGCGATTGAAACAGCCTTACAAGCAATTTTGGCTAAGTTAGATATTCCACAAAGTGGTGGAAATGAAATGCTGGACGATCCGGATTTCAGAAAAGCGGAAGTAGCGGAAGAGAGGGTCTCCGCGAAGTTAGCAAAGGTCAAACCCGCAACTCCGGCGGACTTTGATGGAGATCGGGAGAAGGGACGCGCATTCTTCAACATGTGCAGCATCTACTTCGCAATTGTTGGAGACCTCTTTCCGAACAACCAGGCTTGGATTCACTGGGCATTGTCCTTTTTCAAGTCGGACCGCACAGCCTGTTTTGCAAACAAGGTGATCCGACATGAAGCAAAGGGCAAGGAGAACTACTTCCGGGACTGGGACGCCTTCGAGAAAACATTTTCCGACCAGTTCTGCCTGAAAAACGAGCAGCTCACAGCCCTTACGACGCTCAAGGGGACAAGCTGGTACCAGGCCAAGGATCTGGTCGATGACTACATCGATCGCTTCCAGGAGCTCATCAACCTTGCGGAGTATGACGACAACAAGACGATCGTCATCAAATTCCAACAAGGACTTGATCCAACACTCCAGAACCAAGTTGCGCTGCTTGGGGATGGAGCTCCGGATTTTGTTGACCCGGAAGGGTGGTACCAAGCTGCGCAGAGGGTGTCCCGGAACAGGGAAGCAAATGAGTCCTTCGTGGAGACAAACCGGAACATGACACGCAGTTCCGCTCGTCCTACTCCACCTGTGCCAAAACCCGGAAGTGCATTCATTCCCACACAGAAAATATTTCCGACGCTTGCTCCGCCTGCTCCTATTAGGAACCCTAGCCCCCTCCCTCAAAGGGTGGCCCTGCCCCGATGGATGTTGACCGCATGCGTGGAAAAGGCCACGGAACTATCACCTGCTTCCGATGCTGACAACCAGGCCACTATGCTCGCGAGTGCCCACTGCGGAAGAAATTTCCGAAAATGCGGAACATGGTCCACCAGAAGCGGAAGATGCGTCGTATTTTGTGACGTGCAGCGGGTGAGATGTGTGCCCCTGCTGCCTGTACATAACCGGTTTGCCTGTCTTGAAGTAGAGAATTAAAAGCCCCCACTCCCCTCACTTCTACAGACCCACCGGATAAAGTCACACAAAAACCAAATCCGACACCCCAGCCATCCCGCATCCGCCCTTGGGAGAGACCCTCCCAAAGCGCTATGTTGTTGCTGCCACCCCTGGCCCCAAGTCACTAGTCATTAAGGTGGAGATCCAGACAACAGATACGGCGGAAGTCAAATCCGGACCCGCCCTTGTCGATTGCCGGCCACTGGTCAGTTTATAGACCGGGACTATGTGGAACGGAACCGACTACCACGCGGAAGTTGCAACGTGCAATCCCGGTGTTCAATGTGGATGGAAGCCCCAATGAGGCAGGGTCCATCACGGAGATAGTAACACAATTCTCCCTACGATGGCACTCAGAACGCACTTCCTTTGCAGTCACCAGCCTGGGGAAGCAAGACATCATCCTCGGTTTACCTGGCTTCAGGAGCACAACCCGGAGATCAATTGGCAGACTCGGAAGGTACTGATGAGTCGATGCCCAGCCAAGTGTCACATGTGCCGGTCGGAAGTGCAGAAGGAGCGCCAGGAGCAGCGGAAGACTGAACGGCTCATACAGACATGTCGTTCTGGCCCCCATCCACTGCTTGCAGAAGAAGACTCGGAAGCGGAATTTGAACCGGATCCCACTTCCAATTCCGATTCCATTCCGACGTCATCCGACTTGGCCCGGAAGACACTCTGGCAGAAGGGGAGCGCTTGCTGTACTAAACCTTCCGCCGGAAGCGAACACATCCGTGCCACCAGAAATATTTCGCAATGCCTTGCTGAAGCCTCCAAGAGCATGATAGAGGGAGGCGGAAATTCCGGAGTACCTGCGGGAGTTCGAGGACGTCTTTCCAGGGAGTCGTTTGATGCCCTGCCTCCACGGAAGCTGTGGACCACGCCATCGAGTTGGAGCCTGGGTCAAATCCCACCAACTGCAAAGTCTACCCGCTGTCACCCAAGGAGCAGGTAGAGCTCAATGCATTCCTTGCGGAAAACCTCCGTACAGGAGGATCCGCCCCTCCAAGTCACCCATGGCATCTCCAGTGTTCTTCATCAAGAAGAAGGATGGCTCGCTCAGACTTGTGCAGGATTACGGGCCTTGAATGTGATCACGATCAAGAACCGGTACCCCATTCCACTCATTTCAGAACTGATCACACAACTCCGGGGCAAGGTACTTCACTAAGCTGGATGTCGCTGGGGCTTCAATAATGTACGGATCGGGAGGAGACAAGTGGAAGGCCGCATTCCGCACCAACCGAGGACTCTTTGAGCCACAGGTCATGTTCTTTGGCCTCACCAACAGTCCCACCACATTCCAGACGATGATGAATGACATTTTCCGTGACATGATAGCAGAAGGGGTTGTCTGCGTCTACCTCGATGACATCCTCATCTTCACAAAAACAATGTCGGAACATCGGGAAGTCGTGCAGAGAGTGCTGGAACGGCTCTGGGAATACATCCTGTGTCTCAAGCCGGAAAAGTGCGAATTTGAGTGGACGTGGATAGAGTATCTTGGGTGATTGTGTCGGAGGAAAGGTGGAAATGGACCCAGTCAAAGTTTCCGGTGTGTCGGATTGGCCCGTGCTGCGGAACAAGAAGGAGGTCCAGTCCTTCATTGGGTTTGTCAATTTCTACCGGCGTTCATCAAGGACTTCTCCTGCCACGCCCATGCCCTCTTGGACCTCACCAAGAAGGAGGTTGGATGGCGGTGGGGAGAGCCGGAACAGGCCTCCTTTGACAAACTCAAAGAGCTGATCACTTCTTCCCCGGTCCTGATCTTTCCCGACGACTCTCACCCTTATCAAGTCGAGGCGGATTCTTCCGACACAGCTACCGGAGCGGTCTTGTCACAACAGTCGCCGGAAGAGGGTGAGGGGTGGCATCTGATTGCCTTATTCTCTAAGAGCCTTAGTCTGGTCGAGCGGAACTATGAGATCCATGACAAGGAGATGCTGGCAATCATCTGAGCACTGGAGAAGTGGCGACACTTCCTCGAGGGTGCTCTATACCCATTTGAGATCTGGACAGACCACAAGAACCTCGAGTATTTCCGCACGTCTAAGAAGTTGAACCGACGACAAGCACGGTGGTCCCTACACCTGTCCCGGTTCGACTTCATGCTCCACCACCGGCCCGGCCGCACCATGGGCAAGCCCGATGCCCTATCCCACCGTGCGGATCATGGAAGCGGAAGTGGAGACAACGTGGATATGACACTGCTCCGCCCAAGTCTCTTTGCAATCCGCGCCCTAGAAGGAGTGACTGCAGTTGGGGCGGAAGCGGAAATGCTCCAAGATATCCGGAGGCAGTACCAGAATGGAGAGAAGGAGGAGTCGGTGGTGAAGGCAGTGGAGGACTTCGGAAAGGGCACTCACGGTCTGTACGGGCAGCGGAATGGTCGGAACGTGATGGACTGCTCCACTTCAGAGGCAAGGTCTACGTTCCAGGTGGGGCGGACCTCCGCCGCCGCATCATGTCCCAGCACCATGACACACGGGTCGCTGGGCATGCTGGCAGGTGGAAGATGCTGGAGTTAGTGGCTCGGAATTACTGGTGGCCTCAGATGTCCCGCTACATTGGACAGTACGTGAAGATTTTCCTGCTGATTGGCCATGTGACCTTTGTCTCCAAACCAAAGCACAACAACATCCGCCCGTCGGAGAACTTGTTCCGCTCCCGATTCCTGAATCCCGCTGGGACACCATCAGTGTCGACTTCATCGTTGAACTCCCAGAGTCTCATGGCTACGACACGATCATGAATGTCATGGATTCGGTAAGCAAGGTGTCCCACTTCATTCCGACGCACACGACGATCACAGCCCTTGGAGCGGCCCGCCTGTTCCTTGCACATGTCTGGAAGTTGCATGGGCTCCCGAAGCAGGTTGTTTCCGACCGAGGTCCGCAATTTGTCGCGGAACTGACTCGGGAGCTCTACCGCCTGCTCGGCATAAAGCTGGCTACCACCACAGCATACCATCCGCAGGGTGACGGACAGACGGAACAGGTCAATCAGGAGTTGGAGCAATATCTCCGCCTCTTTGTCAATGAGAGGCAGGATGACTGGGATGAGTTACTTCCACTTGTGGAATTCCAATACAACAACCATGTACATTCCGCCACACAACAGACTCCCTTCATGCTTGACTCCGGACGACACCCGCGGATGGGCTTCGAACCATGCCAGGCTGAGTCCCGACTCAAGACGGTCAATGAGTTCCGAGACTGCATGGACTCCACCCTTTCGGAAGCCAAGTCGGCCCTTGTGAAGGCCAAGGATGACATGGCAAGGTACTACAACCAACGCCGGGTTCCTGCCCCGGAGTACCAAGTTGGAGACAAGGTGTATCTAGATGCAAGTGACATCCGCACCACACGCCCTTCGCAGAAGCTTGCCCACCGCTACCTTGGGCCCTTCACAGTGATGCGGAGGGTTGGACAGAATGCATACCGCCTCCGACTTCCAATGTCCATGTCCCGCCTCCACCCCGTCTTCAACATGGTGAAGTTACTCCCTATGCTTGAGGACCCAATTCCAGGTCGGAAGGCTCGTCCGCCACCTCCGCCGGAAATTGTAGATGGGGAAGAGCACTATGTGGCGGAACGGATCCTGGACAGCCGGTTTGTGCGAGGACGACTCCAATTCCTCGTGAAATGGGAAGGGTATGGGTATGAGGAGAATTTGTGGGTCCCGGAGCAAGATGTTTCCGCTCCAGACAAACTCCGTGAGTTCTATAGGACACACCCTGGTGCCCCTCGCCGAATCCACTCGCTGGCATTTCAATCCCTCGTGTCCCATGCTTTGAGGGCGTAGCACGCTAGAGGGGGGTGATGTCAGGGGACACCCTGTTTTCCATTTCCAGTTCCAACACAACACCCAGTTCTGACTCCATTTCCGACTCTGCTTCCGGTTCCGATTCCATCTCTGCCTCCGCTTTCGGAAATGATTCCGCTTCTGGGAGAACTTCCACCAGTTCTGTTCGCCTTGCCAATTCCACTCCAATTTCCGGACTTCCACTCTCAGAACAGTGTCGGAAATCAAGCGACTCGCGTAATAGGTGGCATCAAGGGTCGATCAAGGGTCAGGGTGGTCAGGGAGATGCAGGGTTGATGGCGGGTGCCAAGTGTTGTCCCTGGCTGCGCAGCGTAGTATAATACGGGCTCGCTGACATTGGGGGTCCTTAGACTTTTCTCTTTGGATTTCCCCTTGTCAGTTGTGTGGTAGTGTGATCTCCACAACCAGCCAGGGTTGCCCTTACAGCATCTGTGTTCACGAAGACGTGGTCCGGGTGATTGTCATCACTCGTGTTGTTCTCGTAGTAGCGCGACAGGCAGTCCGCTACCTTGTTCTCTATACCATCAACATGAACGGTGTTGAAATTGAACCGGGAGAGAAACTCCCACCATCTGACCTGGCGGTCAGATAGGCTCTTCTGGGTCTCGAAGTACTTGAGCCCTTTGTGGTCTGTGACGAGGGTGAACCTTCACCCTAGCAGTTTGTCCTCCCATTTCATGAGAGCCTCGAGCACTGCGATCGTCTCGTGCTCGTGAGTTCGGTAGTGTTGCTGAGCAACGCTGAACTGCTTTGACAAGAAGCCGGCTGGTCGACAAGTTTTCCAGTCAGGACCTTGGCCGTAGACCGCACCGACGCCGGCTTTTGATCTGTCAGTGATCACACAGATCGGCTCTGGGCACCTTGCGTCTACTGGACGCAGGATCGGGGACTTACAGGCCAACACCTTAATGCTTTGCCAGCATTTGTCGAGTAGTGGTGTCCATTCGAATGGACAGTTATTACGCGCACAGCCCGATAGTGGGGTGGTGTATGCACTAACATCTGGCATGTAATGTGCCAGATACTGTACTAGCCTGAGGAAACACTGGACGTCGTTGAACGTCCGCGGCCTACGCCACTCGCGGATGCGTTGCATCCTGTCCTCGTCAGCATGTACCCCTCGGCCATCGATGATGTGGCCGAGACACTCCATTCGGATGGAATAGAGGTCCACCTTTTTCTTGCTCAGAAAAAGGTGATTCTTCCTCAGTCTGTCAAAGATGCTGTAGAGGTGCTCTTCATGCTCTTGTATTGAGAGCGAGAATATGAAGATGTCGTCCATGTATACATGGACGAAGCGACCTATGCAGTCGCGGAAAATGGCTGTCATCAGCCGTTGGAATGTTGATGGGGCGTTACAGTCCCCCATCTGTATCACCTGGCTCCTGAAGGTGCCAAGGATCGTGGCAAAGGCCATCTTTGCTACATGATCCGGATGGATCCGGATCTGCTCATATGCTTCTGACATATCGAGTTTTGTTCGATACCGACAGCGAGCCATGTCGCTGCGGATGATATCCTGATCCGGGAAGGGCGTGACGTCCTTCACCATGTTCTCGTTCTGCTGGCGCAAATCGAAGACGGTTCGCAATGTACCGTTCTTCTTCGGCACACACAGCATGGGCACGGCCTGCTGCGCGACTGCCGGAATCCACCACTTTGCAGTGGTGTATCGTTCTATCTTAGCCGACAATTCCTCTCGGAAGTGTTCGGGGCATTTTGGTAGTTGATACCGCATGTGCTTGTTGGGATCGATGAGGTTGATCTCACGGTTGAGCTCCCGTAGTGGCGGGAGTTCTAATGGAATTCCACTGACTAAGTCAGTGATTCATTCCATCCATTCCTCGCGGAGGCGAAGAAGGTCATCATCTGTGAGGATGATGGTGATGGTTGGCTTAGAAGCCATTAGGCACTGTGTGCGTCTATTAGGTCCCGCGGCGCGCGGAACCGCTTTCCTCTTCCCCATCGCTTTCACCGTTAGGTGAGAGCACCTCTCCCTACGGTTGTAGGGTGAGTTCGAGGATGAGTCGTCCCGCGACTCGTCCTCCTGGCTTCAATGAGCCAGGTTAGGCTTCAGTGCCTGGGTGATCCTGCTCACCCGTGGCCCCTTGTCCTCGTTCGTCGATCGGTCGTCGTCGAACGAGACCTTGCCCGTGGGGATCACTTCGTTCCCCTTGTGGATCGTCCCTGGGCTCGAGAAGTCCAGGGTTATGCCAAATCTCCTTAGGAACGGTGTCCCTAAGATAGCGTCGTAATATTCGTCGTATGTCTCACGACCAAATTTGATGGTCGTGTTCATTCCATAGTTGATTGTGGAATGGCTGCCTATGCAGGCTAGCTGCAGCGCGATTGGCTGCTCCAGGGAGAATGTCTTCATCCCTGTAGCTCATGTGAATTCGGGGGATAGCAGTACCCCTTCACTGCCGCTATCTATCAGGCAGTGGGCTTTTACGCCGCTTATTTCCCAGTACCCCGATAGGGTACGGTTCTCACTGCGCAGGCGCGTTGGCCGCGTCCTGTGTTTGCTTCGGTGGTGATACACTGGCTCGGCCTCCTTGTCTGGCGTGACCAATGTGCGTGCCGCCATGACTTTCGTGGCGGTTTCGTCTTCCGGCGCAAATCTGATCGTGCTGGACCTGTAGGTGGTGTCTTCCACCTCCTCGTCCCATTCATAGTATTGGGACAGCTCAGGGTCCCACTCTTCAGTGGGAGCGTCTCTGTTGTCCAGAGTGTCGTTGGGTTGGGGATCACCCTCCCCCTCTTCATCAATTTGATGGAGAGAATTTTGACCGAGATCCGTCTCTGGATCTTCAGTCTCCTCTTCGTGCCTCATGGCCGCTGTCCTGATACTGGACTTAAGCCGGGGGCATTCTGCCCTCTTGTGGCCAGGTTGGCCGCATTCAAAGCACGTGGTGCTGCTTTGGCTGCCGCTGGGCCGATCGTTAGGCTGGCCCAACGCTTTCGTTGGTGGGGCAGGTCGTGGGGACGACCCTGACACTTGAGGCTGTTTAGCTTCAGGTGGGCGTGCAGCTTGTGCTGGGCGTGGGGGAGGTAGCCATTGTCCTGTTCCGCTTCTTGAGACCAGGCTGGGCCTGGTCAGGCCCGTTTGTGTCAACGGCTTGCTCCCTGTGAGCCGGGCAGCGCTTGCCGTTGCTGCTGCACTTTCTGCGCGGCGCATCCCCATGTTGTATCGGGATGCCTCCTCGATCATCTGGGCCGTCTCGAAGAGTTGCTCTATTGAGCTGCTCTCGGCATTATAGCCCTTTTTGAGGACTTCGTTGCGCAGCGTTTCGCGCAGCGCCGACACGAACCGTCTCCAGAACGTGTAATCGTCTGGCGGCTGTATCATACGTGCCGTGTATTTCGTGAGCTCGTTCAGCGTTTCCTGAACGGTTTTCATGCCCTGCATGACCGCGTCGAATTTTTTTGATGCGTGATGGTACATCAGTGTGTGCAGGAACCTTTTTTGAAGGCCTTGCATCACAGTTTCCAGCGTCAAGCTGCGGACCTGGCGATCGAAGTGTTCTACGTTTCGAAGGAACCACTCCTGGGCTTTGCCGGTGAGGCGAGTCCCCACGTAGCCGACCTGCATGTCTATGCTGGTTGGCCCTAGGAGGCAATTCATTTTCAGCCATCGTAGGATGGCTGCCACGAAGATTTCGAACTCTTCAAGGTCAGATCCCCCGGCATATGGCTCGGGGTGAGCCAATTTCACGCCGGCTTTCGCTAGCACAGACTTCTCCGGGTCTGTGTCCGCGTGGTCTGCTAACGCCACGCGGATCATCCATGTGATCCCGTCGTACGGCTCCATTGGTACGACGTCGGCCTAGTCAGGGATTCCCTGGCCTTCCATTGGGGCCATGCATTGCTCGCGCGGGGCAGGCTGTTGTATTCCCTGACGGGCCCTGGGCCCAGATCGGGCTCGAGATTGGGAGCATTTTGTGCTCTCGGTTCCGGGGGCGTTTTGTGCCTGGTGTCCCCGGTCAGTCCCGCGTTGCGGATCTGCAGCCTGCTGTTGTAGGCTGCGTGCGCCTGCCGTGCATCCTGTACGGCTCGCGTGAGCTGCTCGTCGGGCAGCTGAGTGGTGTGGCTGTGGGCCACTGTCTCTTCAGCGTTCTTTGCTAGTAGCTCAAGTGCCCACGTGTGGCGGCGCGCGGCTGCGGCTTCTTACGCTGCCCATGTGCAACTTCGAGCTCTAAGCTCTCGGTCAAGGCGGGGGGCGAAGTCAGTGAAAACGCTGCTCGGGGGACACAAGACGATGGAGCACCTGTTCAGGTACATAGACAGCACAGGGAGGTTCAAGGAGAGTTTTGGAGACTTAGCTCCGCCACCAGGGATAAGCAAAGGAAAGGAAAGCGGAGAGAGGGGGGACAAAGACGCGTGCAGAACAAGACGACGCTAAACCTCGCCCACATAGGCACGGGACTGCTCGGGGCCTCGCCCTAAGAGCGTAAGCAGCAATAGAGATCAAAAGGCGAGAAGGGAAGCATACGAAGGGAAAACTGTATATACCGTCTTACATAGGACCATGCCCCAAAAGACGTAAAACCTGGAAAAAAAAAAAAAAAAAAAAAAAAGCTCTCGGTCGTCATTTCAGAGTCAGGCTCTGAGGCGACCTGATCCCTGATGATCTGTTGGATCGTCTTATGGCTGTCCATTGGGGCAGCCGGTTTCTCTTGAGGTTCATTCCCGAACCTTACGTCCTGTTCAACCGGGACGGCTGGCAGCGGCATTCGCTGCTTGTCCCGCTCCTTTTGGCACGGGTCTTCCGTGTCGTGACTGCATTTGTTGGCTGTGGACTGTCACGAGCTCGAACGAGTTGTGTCGCGTTCCCCACGTGGGCGGAGGGCTTTCTGGACATCCTCCAGCGTAACTGCGTCTTGCAGCCTGATCTCCTCCGCCTGGTGGAGTTCCTTGCCGATTGCTATTAGGGCTGCGGTGGAGTTGTCAAGCTACGATGCTAGCTGATCGTGCTTGTGGCGCGTCAGCGTGCTTCGGTGCAGCACAGCCTGCACCTGTTTGTTCAGGGCCTCTGCCGTCTCGTGGTCGATGGCGTGAGCCCTCGAGCTCTTGCAACTGGAGCTCAAGTATTCCGAGCCCTGACCATCATCTGGGGCTCATCCTTTTTGCTGTCGTCCCCCTTCAGGGACTATTGTCGTCGCTCTACTTCGTGAGTGTCGGTTCGAGTCGTGGCTTTGTGCCCGCCTCAACGTTGTTGCTCTACCGTCTGATGACGGCGAGACTTCTCTGCCCTTTCCTTTGTCTCTGGGCAAAGAGGAATGGGGGGGTGGCGCCGGCTCATTGCCCGGCATCGTCTCTTCTTTGGCCACGCTCGACGAGACGTGGTCAGGGTTTTCCTCGTCCTCTACTGGGGGGACGAGGGCGGTGAGATCTACGATCTCTCCGTCTTCTATCATCCTGGACTCTTGGTCCAGGGTAGCATCAGCCATCATGTCGCTGGGCTGCGCCTGGGGCGTGGACCTCGAGCTCGTCGCTCGTGTCCGTCTTCGACTGCGTGGAATCATCATGCTCGCAGCCGACAGTAGAAGGTCTACTGGAGGGTCTCAATGATGTTTAGTCGTCGACGCAGCGATCTTTTTCAAGATTGCTTCGAATCCACTATCGGTTGGTCGCGTGGCGATCAACCGCAGGATAGTTCAAAAAGGTGTAAAGGATGTCGATCTTAGGACCTTGTATCACAAGGGCACTGCAGAACTTGACCAATGAGTGGTATTCTGAATGCTATGTAGTGACAGGTAAGAGTAAGATGCGATAGGGACCGCTGGCCGGTTCCCATGCATAAACTATACAGTGGGTCCCTAAGGGGCCCACTGGGGTTATGTAATAACTAGTGTACATGTAGATACATAGGTTATTTACACTCAAAAAGGAAATCACTTGGGTGGGCCTTAAATTCTATCTGTGATGCACTGATGCATGAAAATCTATTTTTACAAAACTCAGTTGCTTCTGGTTCAGCACCGCCACCAACTGATACTGGAATGCCTTCGCCGTATTTTTCATGAAGAGATAGCTCTAATCTAGTTTACAAAACCTAGTTGCTTCCGATTCAGATCCACCACCAACCGATACCGGTACAGCTGCTTTGACAGCTTCGCTCAACTTTTTCTGGACCCACTCACATATATCTCGTCGTCACTCCATTTCCCATGTCTGCGCGCGCACTCATATCTGCATCCTGCCATTTTAACCCGATTTCCCATTGCTGCGTGTTCATGTCAACGCATGATTTTCCATTTCCGTGACTTCGGGTGTGAGTTTTTCGTTTCTGCAAATGCACATAACCTTTTTATTTTTCCACGCACATGTCAAGATTGGTTTTGAGGCATTAATATCGTGTATTAGTGAACACAGCGAATGCCCGAATAACTTGTGCGAATAAGTATGCCGTTCGGCGAAGAGGGTGAACCAATAAATGTTCACAAGATAAGAGGGCTGCCCAAATGGAGCTTGCCCTATCTACAGTCGTAGCGAAATAGCCCATGACACTTGACGATTCAACATGCAAGGTGTCTCGGAAAGGTTGTCTAAGTATCGACAATCCTTTTGCTGGCGAAGGCGCTCTTTCGGAGCCCTTCGCCGACAGCACAGATAATAGTTCGAAGGCTAAGGTAACGAAGATGAAGTATGAGAACTCACCAGTGATGCTTAAGTCTTCTTCTGGTCAAAGATAGAAATATACAGGAGAAGGCTCAAGACGATAGTAACAGCGAGGTCAAGTTTGCACAAGATGGACATATGATAATTGAACTGGGGAATATACATGTGAATGTAGACTACTTATATTGAATGCTCATATGATGCTAGAAAATAGGAAAGAGGCCGTCTGGAGTCAGGGTTGGATGGGGTCCGCAGTCAGGATACATAATAGATGAAATAGACATACAATAGAGTGAAAAGGGGGTGTGAACATGAAACGACAGAGAGGAAAGAGGGCGAAGGCCCTTATGTACGGAAACACGCCTTGGAACCTGCATATACACCACCCTGCATGGACTCTTCGTCTGCTGGGTTGATCCCACACGACCTATGGGTAGGACGTCCCGCAAATGTATCCCAGCCATATGAACACCTAAAGGGGATGGATTGAGAAGGTGATGGGGCCAGCAATGAACCATCACACCGGGTAAAGGGTGTTGATCATGTCTGATGGCATGCCTGCTGACGAATGATGCGAGCAGCGAATGGTCGTTCGGCGAATGTGGCGAAGAGCAAGTGGAACGAACATAGTTGGGGAGTGGTCAGAGGTATGGCGAACTCAGGCGAAGATGCAAGAGGAACAATGGGAGGAGGAACAGGGACAGTGGGGTAAGGGAAATATATGGGTCATGACAGCACAGACATGTGATATGTGGCCAGCGCTACCACATTCACTCTCTGCACCTTCCACACACACCCGAGCGTATTTTATTTGTAAGTCGACCTATGGCTCAACTAACGATTTATTGGACTTACCGCACTATTCTTAAGATGGCTGAAGCGGAAATTTCATCAAAGTGAGAAACTTACCATTGCAACTGTGAGGAGTACTGCCATGGTGGCAAAAACATCGGTAAAATGACATACTTTCGACACGCTAAGTTCCATCATCATATTCCTGAGTTCATGCCGGGTGTTCCTGCTGACTCAGAGCCATGTGGCGCCTCGCTTCCCAGCACAAAGCGCTGATCTGGGAAAAGGCAATGGAAGTTGAAATGAATCAACATAAAACACTTGGAATGTGGGAGCTAACAGAATTGCCACCCGTACGAGTAGCCATCGGTTGCCAATGGGTATATGCTGCTAAAACGCAGCTGTATGGACAATTTGACAAAGCCAAAGCAAGGGTTGTAGCTCAAGGGTTCACACAAAGACCAGGAATGGATTACTATGAAATAACATCACCTGTGGTCAAATTCAACTCTCTATGTGTCTTACTAGCCATCGCAAACAGGCTCAATTGGGAAATCGAGATGATGGACGTCAAAGGCGCTTATCTCAATTCAACTATGGAAGAAGAAATATATATGTGCCAGCCCAACAGTTTTGATGACGGATCTGGATGCTGTCATGATGTGTTTACTTCCTATACCCAGTAGGTCTGTCCTCCCCTTCATCACTTCACTTCTACGTTGGCTCCGAACACCCTTCGCCGAGTTCGCCGAACAACCTTGGCTACTCGCGTCATTCGCCATGGCCACGCCATCAAAGCAGGATCGACGTCCTTTGGCTGGCTTGATAGTTCATCACTGGTCCTCTCACCTCCTCGGCTCAACCCCCTTTGGATGTTCCTATGGCCGGATTGTCACGACCCGTCTATTTCCCTTACCTCGCTGTCTCTATGTTCCCCCTCATCGCTCCTCCTGCAGCTTCACCTGAGTTTGCCCTACCCTTCGACCATTCCTCTTCCATGTTCACTCCATTCACTCTTCGCCTTGTTCGCCGAACGACCATTCACTGCTCGCATCATTCGCCAGCAGGCACGCCATCAAACATGATGGACATCCTATACCTGGCATGATGGTTCATGACTGGCACCATCAGCTTCCCGATGCAACCCCTTTAGGTGTTCATATGGCCGGGACGCATTCGCGGGACACCCTAACTGTAGATCATGTGGGATCAGCCCAGCAGAAGAAGAGTCCATGCAGGGTAACATATATGCAGGTCTCAAGGCATGCTTTCCTACATAAGTGCCTTCATCGTCTTTCCCCCCCGTTGTTTCACATTCACACTCCTCCTTCTTTCTATGGTATGCGTGTTTCATCTCTTCTGTATCCTGAATGTGCACCCCTATCCAACCCTGACTCCAGACGGCTTCTTTCCTATTCACATGTATATTCCCCAGTTCAATTATCATATGTCCATCTTGTGCAAAACTTGACCTTGCTGTGACTATCATCTTGAGCCCTCTCCTGTAGATTTCTATCTTTGACCAGAGGAAGACTAAGACTTAAGCATCACTGGTGAGTTTTCATACTTCACCTTCGTTACCTTAGCCTTCAAACTATTATCTGTGCTGTCGGTGAAGGGCTCCGAAGGAGCACCTTCACTGGAGAAAGGATTGTTGCTACTTAAACAACCTTTCCGTGACACCTTGCATGTTACATCATCAAGTGCCATGGGCTATTTCGCTACGACTGTAGATAGGGCGAGCCCCGATCGGGCAGTCCTCTTATCTTCTGAACATTTATTGGTTCACCCTATTTGCCGAACAGCACACTTATTCGCACAAGTTATTTGGGAATTCGCTGTGTTCACGTCTAGGATTACTACTCGATCTTGGCTTTCATCAAAGCACAGCCAATGAATGTGTCTATATCAGACAAGATAAGGATTCAATTGAAGTCATATCAGTGTATGTGGACAACTTCGGATTATTTTCTGATTCCAAGGAAGGGATGGTCAAGCTCAAGGGGGAGCTTCATTCCCTATGACAGATTTAGGAGAAATGAAGAAAATTCTAGGAATTAGGATTGAGAGGAATAGAGAGGAGGGAACACTAACTATGTCTCAAGGACATTATATCAACATGTTACGTATCGGACATCCCAGAGGTCGGAACTAGAAAGGACAATGGCTTCAACTTATGTGTTGCGCCCCTGATGAACTATCGTCCTAAGTATTTCGGATTTGACTTCCGGATGTCGGAGAAGGTGGAAGTCGGGAAGTGAGTACTAAGGATCGAAGGTCGGAGGACAGAGGTCAGAAGAGGCAGAGGACAGAGGATCGAAGGCAGAGAGAGACAGAGCTTGCAAGACTCGCTGTACTAAGAACAGGAGATAGTGCGAAGGGATTCACGTATCCAAGTCGATCATCTGATTGCAGAAACAGAGACATACATGTGGGGGTTTTATACAAAGAGCTGAAGCAACAAGTAATAGTGTAGTACTAAGCAAATTCCTGAGGGAGCGGGAATTGGATAGACATACGGGGTAAGTAACTAATGCAGAACAAGGGGATGACAAGGGGGTGCAGGGTAGAGTAAGAACAATGGCAAAAGAACAAAGGTGCGTAAGTACAATGGGCATCGGAACAAACGGAATTACGGAAATGGTATCTTGCTGTGTTCAGGGTCAAGTACGGGGGCTGGTGGGTAGAGGCAACCAGGGGTACTGAAGAACAAGGGGTTGAGGTTGTGGGTTGCGGATGTTGCAGAATAGAGTCGTGTTAGAATAAATGGGATAGTTATATCACACAGTATTCTAAGGTCTAAATAATGTCTAACTGAGCTAACTATCTGGAGGAAATGATCCATGCACCAGTAGCAGTGCCTGCCCTGGAAAGCAGGCACCTGGGCCCTGGTCAGAAGGAATAATTGCTATGGGACTAATAGTCCCATACAGGGACATTGGACACGATGGAAACTACAGTATATAGTCCTATCTATGGACATACTGAATAGCTACCTCAGGAGAGAGGTACAGAGATGGCAAATGCCTTGCCAAGGCTGCTGTAGGCACACAGCACAGGACACACAAGATTCTTTTCTATTCTATTCCCCTGACCAGCTCCACTGATTACGAACTATAATTCATGTTGAAAGGGGCTTTGTATACTGCTCCAAGGTCCCAACTTAGATACTTGTCAATAGGACAAGTATCCCCATCATTGTTCCTGCCCCACAGCTGTATGCAGCCTGTGGAGCATTTTCCACATTATCCTGACCCATTCACTCACTATCTTGAACACTGGTAGTCACTACTATTATATTATAAGTAGCTACCACAAATGTACGAACAAAATATCCAGAAAATATCCAGAACAATCCAGAAATTGCTGTTTCACCCCCTGAAGTAACTGTAGACTTGTTTGATAGCTACAGAGCTTAATTCTTGATAGTTTTCTCTAATTCTTTGTTGAGAGTCTACTATAACTGGCTATGCTATACTGCTCCGAAAGCAAAAGCTTCGCACCTCTTTTTCCTCTGTTATCATCTATTTCTTCCTCGACTCGGTCACGTGACCTACATCAATCAGTGACGCACTCGCTCCACAGAGCTTAGTCAGCTCACACATATACCGTGCACAGGGGTGCACGAAGGATTCCCACTCCCTGAGACATCAAATATATCCATTCTGATATATCTGATATATTATTCCTAAAAAGTCGGAGGTGCTGCAGAGGTGTTCCAGAGGTGGCGGAGATGGTTGAGCGGAACGGTCATAACACGACATCATACTCGATCAATTCAACATGGCAACAGCTCATTCTGTATCTACGCCTCTACACAAGATGATCAAACTTGTAGCACCTATGGACTCAACAGGTCCAACTATCGAAGTACCATATGCCAAAGCAACCGGCTCACTGATGTATGCGGCACTCAGTATATGACCCGATTTGAAGCCACGGTCATACTCGACCGTGGCAGTATATTACTCGCACCATTGTTAGTAGTACCTCAGTGAATTGCCCATTCACTGAGGTACGTGCCATTCAGGTATACTGAGACATACAGTAGCTTACACTATGACTGTAGCTCCTTCGTCTCTAGGTATAGTAACAATAGATGCTCAGTGAATTTCCCATTCACTGAGCTCCTTCGTCTCTAGACACTGCGCTAATTACAACAGGGTATGGGCCCCGCAGAGCCCACAATGTCTACCTCCACCTCTAAGTCGTTCATTGTCCCGAAGCTGGCCAGGGATGGCACGAACTGGGTCACCTGGAAAAGCCAGACGTTAGCCACTCTGTCGGCGACCCATGGTGCCAAACGTCACCTGGACGGGACCTCCAGGATCCCCCCTCCGATCCCCACCTACCCCAGCAGTCACAAGCTAATGGAGAAGGAGGAGGAGGACCTGGACACACTGGAAAAGCGCTGGGATGACTACAATCAGCAGGAGGCCATGATCATGGCCCAGGTATTTACCATGGTCCCCGACAGCCTCCTCATTGAGATCCGAAACCTCCCTACAGCCAAGGAGGTGTGGGACACCGTGTGTGCAAAACACGAAACCAAGGCACTCACCATCAAGGTGGATATGCGGCGCCGGATGTACGAAATGAAGTGCGAGGACGAGTTGAACGTCCGTACACACTTGGAGGCACTCATGAGGACGCAGGAACAACTGGCAGGGATGAACACCGCACTTACCAATGATGACCTAGTCACCGTCATCCTCGGCTCACTCCCTAAGTCGTACCGCCCGCTCATAAATGCAATCGCGATGTCTGCGGCGCATGCGAAGGCCAAGTTGGAGCCCTATCAGGTCGTCGGAACCCTGATTGATGAGTTCGAATGGTTAGCGATCGAAGAACGCCAACTGAAAGCCAGTGAGAACGCACTCGCAGCATCCAAAGGCTGCGGGAAACCCCATGCACGCAGCAGCTCCTCCAGCACCACGAAAACCGATGTGGAGTGCTGGAAATGCAGCAAGAAGGGACACCTGAAAGCAGACTGTCGTTCTAAAGCGAAAAAGAAGGACAAGAAGGAGGAAGACAAGAAGGGAGGCGGATCAGCGAACGTGGCAGTGGAAAGTGAGGACTTTGCGTTCACCACAATGTTTGCTGGGACCACGCTCGCGCTGGGAACGAGTGCATTGACAGGATGGGAAGTCGATGTCTATGACTTGGGCACGTCAGGTCATATGTCACCAAGCAAACACCACTTCCTCACCTTCAAGGAGATTGCGCCACGCGCAATCAATGCTGCAGACAAGACCGTGTTCAAAGCTATTGGCATAGGCAGCATGAGGGTCGGAATCCCGAACGGGAAGACGACGACGCACATTACCTTAAAGGATGTGCTGTATTGCCCTGATCTAGCATTCACGCTGATCTCGCTGACGCGCTGCGACGCTGCGGGGTACTCGGTCCTATTAAAGGACCAGAAATGCTTGATTTGGGATAAGCGAGGGACGTTGCTTGGGCAGGTCCCGCTATCCAATGGGCTGTACAAGGTGGAACACGAGTCCACAGCAGCAGCGACGAGTGCAGCACGAAAAGTACTCACCCTGGACGAGCTGCACCGGCGGATGGGACACATATCCCCACAGGTTGCTCGAAAACTCGTTCAGGACGGCGTTATCACGGGACTGGAGCTAGATGCAGCCAGTCAGCCTGGTTTTTGCACAGCCTGTGCACAAGCCAAACCTACCAGAAAGCCGGTCCCACAGACGTGAGAGGGACCGTGGGCCACAAAATTTGGCGAAAAAGTCCACTCGGACATGTGGGGGCCTGCGAACCCCCAAAGCTATGACGGTAAAGAATACTTTGTTAGTTTCACCGATGACCACAGCAGGTGGACGTACCTGGTACCCATGGCAAGGAAGAGTGACACCCTCCGCTGCTACCGGCAATACCAGGCATGGGTAGAGACCCAGCACAGCGCGAAGCTGAAGCGCCTACAAACGGATCGCGGCGGTGAATATCTCTCCGAAGAGTTCAGCGCTCACCTTAAATCCAAGGGAACGGTCCGAAGTCTGACCGTACATGACACGCCTGAAGAGAACGGTGTGTCAGAAAGACTCAACCGCACGCTGCTGGAACACGCACATGCGATGCACCTGGCAGTCGGTTTGCCCAAATTTCTCTGGACGGAGTCGGTGCAACACGCAGTCTGGTTGAAAAACCGGACATCCACGCGCGCACTGCACGGAAAAACGCCGTATGAGCTCATGCACCGCGTCAAGCCAGATCTCACAGACTTACCGGAATGGGGCGCGAGGGTCTTTACCCTCAGAGAAGACCGCGGAAAGCTGGAAGCCAAGGCGGACGAAGGCAGGTGGGTTGGATACAGCGACGAAAGCAAGGGGCACAGAGTGTACTGGCCCGGCAAGCGTCGAGTGACCGTCGAGCGCAACGTTGCATTCGACGAATCCGTCCTGGTCGTCCCGAGCGACGTGCAGACTGAGGGGGAGCTAGCCACCCAGAACAGTCAAGGCGCCGCTCACAACCACCTGCCCACGCCACGCACACTCCTGCCCCCAGCTGCACCGCGCGTCGACCCTCCTGCGCTGCAAATAGATCCTCTTGAAGGATTTGAGGCGCCGGACCCCCCAGAGGAGCAGCCTCAAGGCAGGGGTCACAGGGCGCGCAAGCCCTCTGCCTACATAAGGGACATCGCCGACGGTGCAGGCAGCAGCACCGGTCGCGCGAGTGGCCCCATGTACCCTAAGGGGCTGCCAATACCGACCGGGAATGTGGCCTTGGAAGTCCTGGAGGTCAGCACGGAGGATGAGGGGATGACGTGTCGCCCCCTAGAGTTTTCAATGGCGGCATCTATCCAGAGCGTGGGAACCGACACGGTCAGCCTGGATGATGCACGTTCACGCGAAGACTGGCCGGCCTGGGACACCTCCATAAGGCGCAAGTTGAACCAGCATGCCGAATTGAGAACCTGGGACCTAGTGGAACCCCCAGGTGGTGTGAACATAGTGGGCAGCAAACTAGTATTCCACTACAAACACAACGCCAATGGCAAAATTGTGAATCGCAAGACAAGGCTCGTCGCGCAAGGCTTTTCACAAGCTGAAGGGATAGACTACAACGAGACATTCTCCCCTACCGCCAAACTCTCCGCCATCCGCATCATCGCCGCTATTGCCATCAGGAACGATTGGGAGCTCGAGCAGACGGATATAGACGGCGCGTACCTCAACGCCCCGATCACCGAGGTCGTTTACATGTGTCAGGCAAAGGGGTATGAGACCCCTGGCAAGGAGCGCCATGTCTGCCACCTCAACCGCGCCATTTACGGCCTGAAGCAGTCAGGCAGAGAATGGTATAACATGTTCTGCAGGATTATGTTCAGTTTTGGGTTCACACGATGTGAGGTCGAGCACGCGGTCTTTTACAGGTATATCGGGCAGGATGCCCTCATCGCCGCTGTGAACGTTGACGATCTTACCATGGCCGTGAATTCCAGAGGTGCGATAAGCAGGTTTAAGGACGAGCTGTGCACCGCACTCAAGATCAAGGATCTGGGGGACTTGCATTGGCTATTGGGAATCGAAGTGAAGAGGGATCGCAAGTTACGCACGATCTCCCTATCACAGCGTGCCTACATACAGAAAATCCTCAAGAGATTCAATTTGCAGGACGCTAACCCGTTCGGAACCCCACTCGACCTCACCACAAGCTCTCCCTGTCACAATGTCCGTCCACCCCGCACCAATTTGAAGATATGCATGGCGTACCTTACAGGGAAGCCATTGGCTCCCTCATGTACGCAGCGCTGGGCACCCGTCCGGATATTTCCTTCGCTGTATTGTTCCTCTCGCAGTTCATGCAAAATCCCGGAAGACCACACTGGGAGGCGGTCAAAAGAGTTTTCCGTTATCTCAAAGGGACGAAAGATGTGGATCTTGTCATTGGGGGAACGGGGAAAGGACTTGAGGCCTTCTCGGATGCGGATTGGGCATCGCAAGAACACTGTCACTCCATATCCGGATACGTCTTCACGATGGGAGGTGGCGCAGTCTCCTGGAGCTCAAAGAAACAAGCGATCGTCGCGCTATCGACTACTGAGGCCGAGTACATCGCGGCAACTCACACGGCAAAGGAGGCACTATGGATAAGAATGTTTCTCGCTGAGATTGCACGCCCCTTGAGGAAACCCATCACCATACATCTTGACAACATCTCCGCCATTTCTATCACGAAAAACGACAAGTATCACCCCCGTACGAAGCACATTGACATTCGGTATCATTTCATACGACACTCGGTCCAGGAGAACCTACTGAACATTGACTACGTACCCACCGCAGACATGGCGGTGGACATGTTCATGAAGTGGCTCCCATGGCACAAGGTCCTCCATATGAACCAGCTGGTTGGGCTGCGTTCTGCTTAAGGGGGAGTATTGGGATTAGAGGATGAGCGGGGGTAAGCGGAGAACGCAGGGCCGTGTCCGATGCACAGACAGGTAGTTAGGGAGCCACAGTCATACTCGACTGTGGCAGTATATTACTCGCACCATTGTTAGTAGTACCTCAGTGAATTGCCCATTCACTGAGGTACGTGCCATTCATGTATACTGAGACGTACAGTAGCTTACACTATGACTGTAGCTCCTTCGTCTCTAGGCATAGTAACAATAGATGCTCAGTGAATTGCCCATTCACTGAGCTCCTTCGTCTCTAGACACTGCGCTAATTACAACATGGCAATCAAACACGTACTTAGGTACCTCATAGGTTCGGCGCAAGCTTTGAAGCTCCGACTTCATCTCCAGAGGAGAGGCTTGTACCAAGATGCCATGCTAGGGGGACTGTCTCCTCATGGTGCTGCATCGGCCACAACACCTCTCGCGTCAAGGATTCTTTAGATTATTGTAACAGAGATGTATTCTGACAACTTGTCTGGTGTGAGTAGCTAAGAATCAGTTTAACTATGTCGTGATGTATGTGCCTTCTGGGACGGGTGACAAATGGCTTGTGAGACATGTAGTTGAACCAGTCACTCAAGAATAATTTTTAAAAAATTATAACAATGACCTGTAGTATGTTTTATGTAAAGTGATCCCATAAATTACTTTGCTGCTCGGTGACCGGTGGGAGCAGCACCAGGCACTTTTCCAGACAACAGTGTTGACAGTTCGTTACGTCACATGACTTTAAGCACGCTCGTGTTTTAAATGGACATCGACGTATGCTGGGGAGATATCCTGCTGTTATCATGCAAAGATGCTCCAGAGGACAGGCATGGGATCATATTCTCTCTCATCAGTTATCTGGCAGTCTCATATTCTGAGCTATTCTTGTTTCTCTTCTCTTTGAAACCGTGCCTGTCAATGGCTCAATTTATTCTTACCACTACTATCATAGCGATCGAGCTGTCCCATTTGCTGCTAAAAATATTTAGGATATCTGGCCTACATTCCCAACTATAGATGTCCTTAAAAATCAGTGAGCGGCCGTCTGTAATGTGTTGACAAGTGAGATAGAACAATTGTGCCTACCCCCACTATTCCCAATGGGATATAAGACAGTTGCTCAGTGATTAAGCATTTCTAACTAGCTAGGGAGCTCAAGAGACATATGGTCTAGTAGATTGTCATAATGAGTGGAGCGGTAGAGAGTGTGTGGCTGGTGGTAGAGGCGGTGGGAGACGGCCCCTGTTTTGTGGCATCTTGGTACAAGCCCCTTCTCCCGAAGGTGCTCGCGGAGCGTAAACTTTGAGTCGGAGATGGGGCTTGTGCAGAACCGTACCTCAAGGGATCACATGATGACGGAATAACTTTCAGCCAAGACACCGGTCTCGAGCTCGAAATATTCATCAACTCAGACTATGTTAATAGAACCGATGCATTGTCTATTAGTGGCTATGTGGTCAGAAGCTGTACGAAGCGGCGGCCAATATAGAACCTCACACGGCTAGTGGAAAGGTAGACCACGCAACGCCAGCACGACTGCATCGTGCTGTAAGGTGCCCGTGAAAACGATGCTCAGCTCATGCAGGCCTGAAGCATTGATATCCAGATACGGGTTTCGGAAATTACCGACAATTCCTCGGTTCTCACGAATGACTATATATGGGAATATCCGGCCATATATGGTCACTCGACGGCGCTTATGGTTGCCACGTCATCCAGACTGCCGGTCGATCCTACAACATTCGGCGCGGCGGAACACATCAAAAGAATTTTTTGAAGCGCTTGTTCAGAGGGCTCTATGCCATGGTTTCTACGAGCCAAATGATTCTGTTTTTTTGTGGGGCCGGTTGCTCTCCCATCAGGGTTGGCTCAATATAATACAAATACCCCACTAAGTAAAAGAGCAAATCATCTTGGTAGAGTCATATGCGGAAGGTATCCGAACACAATCAAACAGCAGGGGTTGAACTCTGCTGTACCAGGATCCAGACGAATTCGAAAAGGGGAGCGATCTGACCATTAGGATGTCTGGTGTGGCACGGCTGGCACACTGGGTCCCGCCTGGCAAGTGATTTGAAACTTCCAAGCATCCCAAATGTAGGGGTCTGGCACCGACGGCCTGTCGATGTCCCGTAATTGGTCAATACGCTGTTCGACGATATTGAAGTCGACATAAGTAGTCGAAACGAAAAGTTTGAGGAATACAGTATCTGTGCTCTTTCCTTGCGGCAGAGTAAACCTCACAGGATCGCCACCCTCGGCGCCGTAACCCACCACCCCAAGTTTTGAGGGCTGACCAGGACTTCCAGGGCCCAGCGGTAGCGTTTCACGTGATGTCGGAACATAATATGACTGATCCCATATTTAGCCTATCTCTCAAGCACAAGATACAAGGTCACTTACCAAGATGGTACAGTCAGATGGCCTGAAGTAGAAGAGATATGGGAAGATACTGCGGTTGGTATAATTCTTCAGGGTCAGCCCATAGAAGGGGGCCAGGTTAGTCACACAGTTGTCCTTGTTGTCATTGTCATCGAGGGTCACAGAGTCATCATGGATAGGTATACGGTACCCGCCTGGAATCGTCTTCAGAGGAACCAGCTCCAGCTTGATGTAATCGTGCAGCGGGCGATCACCGTTCCCTCGGTGAAGGTGAAAATTGAAGTAAGCCATTTTGTCAAGGACTGATGGCATGTCCCTTGGCAAGAGAGGTCCTGACCTCGGTTTGCAGTTGTCCGGGACACGTTTATCCGCTCCTTCCAAATACAAATATGCCCTGTCCCTAGAGTGGACAACGACGTGTGCCGCTGCGGATTGGGAAACAATCGTACAGCTATCAGATACACCGCTGACATCCGAATCGCTAAGGCCTGGTTGAAGATAAAGGGCGAGGCTTTTCCCGATGAACATTAGGGCTCGCGCCTCCGCGGAGATTTGGCACTTGGGCTGTCCACCTTTGCATACTAAATCGCACGAATCGCTGCGAACCTCTCTGGCGATGAAGGTACCACGATTCGGATGAACCACAAACTCAGTGCCATTGACAACACCATGAATCCAACCGGCAGCTGCCTTATACATCGTCCCATCCGAGGCTGGGACCAATCTGAACGTCCCGTGAGGATCCTCTCCATGCTTCTTGGAGAATAAAAGTCTGCCTTTATTTGATCCTTCGCACATTGGACGCTGTTGTTCGTGCCAGTCCCTTAACAGCTCGTCTAGCAGTGTCGCATATGTGACCTGTTCCATAGTTATTGCCATGTACAACATTCTGACGAGGTGGGTGGTGAAGACGCCTCGCATCTTGAGTTCCTCGGCATCATTTCCTTCTTGGTAATGCAAAAGCTTCTCTTTAGCTTTCTCCAGCGGTCGACATGCGGCAAGGAGGACGTGTGATGACATGAACGGATAATTGAACCCCATATGTGATACTTCCAAATCGCGACCCTTGTCTACAGTCCATGCCTCCTGCTCAAAGTCTCCTGGTAGGGGAGGTTGTGCCTGGACAGAGCGGACGTTTTCTGGCTGCCCCTTTATTTCGCCGTCACGCCCAATACCACCAGAATAACAGGAATCAATAATTGCGACCTATGAGGATAGACTATACGGTCAGGTATCTCAGGCGCTCCAGTGGGAGGGAGACGAACAATATTATTGTTCTTTTTAATCGAAGACAGTTCGCGCAGCATTTCATTGAGTTTGTGATCGGAAATGCCACAAATGCGCTTGAGTTCCTTCCCCATTTGAACCTCCTTGTCCTGGTCGTAGGGACAAATAATCTCTATTTGACCGTCCTGTGTCACCCAGCCGTCGGGAGCTTTGATGCGGCTACCATGCCCAGAGTAATAAAACAGCATGACATCCTCTTCGCCGATTTTCGGGTTCATGGTGAAATGCTCCTTGAACGTGGTAAGTATCATCTCACAGGTAGCCTCACCGTCAACGAGGCGCTTGATGCTATAGTCCTTGAATGTGTCCTTCAAAAACTGCTCGATCAAATCGACATCATGTTTACAGCCCTCCAAATGAGGTTTTACGTGACCATAAACATCTATGCCGATTAATAGAGCGAAAACACGAGCGTTCCTGCAGTTGAAGCGATTATTCCGCTGTTCTTCTCTGTGCTTAAAGAGCCTACCTCTTCGTAAACATTGGATGAAGGAGAAAATGATAGGGAATGCTGTGCCACTTGATGTCTGTGCTCCATGGAGTTTCAAATAAAGCAGAAAATATACATACAGACCTTTCTCCTTCAACTCTCTCGGTACTTCAAAGTTCAGAAGTTAGCGCTAGCCTCCCCGTGATGACAGGCCTGAGACAAATGTACCAACACTCGCCAAACGCACTCCACCGTCACGATCCCGGTTTTTGGAACGTTAGTACAGAGCACAGCCGGCCGCCCAGGATGCAGTGGGAGTGTAACTGTGTAGGAGCTGAAGCGCCGCGCGCTGTACAACGCCAACACAGCCTCCCATATATGGCATTTCTGGATGTGCCAGATTTGGCAAGCCGAAAGTTCTACTCTATTGTGTCAACTATTCTGTGCCGATTATAAAACATGAAACGTGCGAATTGGCAACCAAGCTCTGTGGTGGTTCAGGTGATAATGAATTGGCTCTGGGAATGCAAGGGTTCAAACGTTCAACGTTCAACGTTCAAATACCAGTTTTGTCTTACCCTTTTTTTTTTCTGGCTTTTCAAAATTTCTCATCGTTAGGTCTATGCAAGGCTTATGTAAAAGTACGGAGGCTCTCGCGCCGACAATGTGTAAGGTACTGAATCGGCAGTCAAGCCGCTGACCAAGAATCTTGTCCGAGCTTTGCAGCCTGCCTGTACTAAAAAGGAGCGGACGATTTCACACACCTGCTTGGGTTACTAACTGCGCGCAACTGCAATGAACTTCAGCCTTGGTACAATCGAAGACGAGGACGGATGGGAGCCTGTAGGTTACATTTCAACTCGAACTACATACATAGTCACTGACGGATCAAGTCGGGAAGACGAAGTAAACGAGTCAAGACAAATTCAGGGAGAGCTCTTCGACCTTCTACTAAACCGTCCAAGGTTCCTGGTGGCACTGGTGGCATATCCTTGGACTCTCTTCTGGATAACCCTGTCCCAATTCATGACTTTGAAGAGGTTCTTCCGAAAGAGAATTATGTAGCTGCACGATTACAGCTTCTGAGCGACAACTCAGAGCTTGACCCATATGTAAGAGCTTCGGCTTTTTTTCATCAATCCACTCCCAGACGGACGATCCATGCTCAGAAAAACAAATTACGTCCGTTGACTTTATCGGAAATCAACGATCTTCGAGGTTGGCTTGAGAGCTCCGCTGCTGCTGGAAGAAAGAATTGGACTATTGGCGAAGCTATTCTTACACGCAGACTTAAGTTACGAAAGGTAGAAGCTATGTTTCATATATATCTTGGGTCTAACATTCCACCAGATTGGCAAGTTGGATAAGTTCGCTTTCTCGTACGACGCGTTACGGCAACCAAGCTCTCAACATGAATTGTCGAGACTGCCAACCCGACTGCCTTTACATTCTGCTCCCAATGAAGAGACTTTAAGTGCCCTGTACTCCATCCGGAGAACTCCATACGTCTCATCTTTCGCATCTCGTTTGCTAGGGGGGCATAGGACTAACGAGGAACATCAACGCCCGATACACAGAGACTGGGAAACCCAGGCACCATGGATGGATCTGTTGTCTGATATCAGATTACACTATTGTCTGCGACAGTGAGCCCGATACACCCTCTGCTATGCATCACTATACCTCATTGCCACAGTCCAAATGAGACGAAGCCAGTCACGGCAAGCGCTCCCATCGATTACAGCTTTCTCCACCGCACCCATCTCCCTCAAATACATGATCTTCTCTCACGAATATTCTGGCCGGGTATCGACGGTGAGCATTTATCAACCCGTTACCATACAGGAGGTCGAGCCATGTTACCTTTCTAGTATCAGATTCGTTGCGGTACTCACCTACACGATGTACCATTGTCGCCACTTACAAACGACTTGTCGTTGGCGCCGCGTTGTTAAGCTCTCCTGAAGAGACATACCTGACATATCTCGTCGTTCGACCTGGCTGGGAAGACGTTAATATTGCAAGGTCGGATCATATGCCCTCACCTTGACTGTTGAAGGTTTAACATTGACAATAGCGTCATGCTGTACCATCTGATTACCGCAAATCCTAGGAAGGACATCACTCTCCATGTGTCCGCCAGCAACCCTGCTATGGTATGTATTATTTCGATATGCTACCGTGAGGTCCTGTAATTCACCCGGAAGGCAGCTTCTCTACAATAAGTTCGGTTTCAAAGCAGAAGAGTTCGTTGTGGGTTTCTACGAGGACTACCTTTCAAAAGAGTCAAAAGCCTGCAAGAACGCCTTCAGGCTACGGCTTCGACGTTGAAAACTCCAAAGATGTGTTGATTCCTCGTCCGCATCAAGTATCCTAGTACTTCGCAAAAAGGTGCGCGGCGTCTATTTCTGCATCGCCTATCAATGTTTCCTAAATGACCTCTTATGTTGAATGATATGCCTTCATGTTACAGTAGTGTTCCGTTCATAGTTCACAAACAGTCACTATGCTCAGTTACCAGTGAGCACATAGTAAACTTTCGGCGAAACGTCTATTGGCGTGGGATAACTATACCAGGTCCCAGCTTTCAGCTATAACGAGTCATGGTTCCGATTATTGCACCGACCCTCCTATGGGTAGTTGCGTCTGCACGATGCCTTATGATATCACGAGTCCCATATCACCACCACTAGATCGTTGAAGGAGCCGTATTGACGACTAAGAACTCCAGGTCTTACATTTACAGCCGTGATGTATGAGCTCACACATTTAATCAAGACAATGGATCTGGCGCTGTTTTCACGCAGTGATGTATAAGGATGTGTATACATCAACAGTGTACATCGAATTGTGCTGTTCTCCCTAGAGATCAGGTCATTTATCCAAACCATGCGCTTTCCGAGCTCCCGGGCTTTGCCAGTAAGTCCCACTGGGCCACTCATACGCCGATATACTGGATTTGTGCATTTCGATGCTGTGGCAGTGAAATACGAGGTTTGGTGATAAAACTTTGAGGATGGGCAAGGAACATACGAACCTATAGCCTTCATCTGGATCTGACGGAACATTATATCTTCCTTTCGAGTTGATGGAGCAGGGGTAAATGAAATGTTCATGAAGATGGTCAACAAACTCCAGCACATTCCGATCGATACTTCCTGATACAGCGATGTAGTCTATCAAGCTTTGGGAGGTCTCATCAGTCTTTACGCAATGGCGATGACATTGCACGAACCTCAAATGAATAACATACTCGCACAAGCCAACTCCACCCGCGTGGGGACACACAGGTACTCCAAATCTGCAACATTGTGTCAGTATAACTGATGAGTTTTTGTCATCCAGACTTGCTTGGCAGCCATCAATAATACGGCCAGGACTTCGCTTACACCAGCTAATCTACACGAATCGATCTGCACAACATCAATTGCTTCTGCTTGCAGTAATTGTTTGAACACCATTCGATTGTGGGCGTGTTCCCCCGTGGCAACACCAATGCCGTGAGGCTTCAACGCCTTTCGAATCGCGGCGTGACCCTGAGAAGCAGTCCATAACCAACGATCGGATATATTTCAGAACATACCAAAATATCATCGGGGGCAGTGGGCTCTTCGATGAACCTGGAAGTGAACAAGTAAGTCACATGAGTAGCATCGTTTTATCTATTTATCTACCAAGGCTTGATTGCTTGCAAACCTTTCACGTATTCAATCGCCTGAGGAACATCCCAAACCTAATACGGGAGTGTCAGTACAGAATCCTAGATAGACCAAAGCCGTTACTTGCTTGGTTTGCGTCTATCATTAACACATTCCCCGTTGGCCCAGCGTTTTTCCCAAGTAATGTCTTGGGATCCCGTGGTTCGTGTCCTTCTGGTAAGTTGGCAGGATCATCAATCACAGAGCGAATGATCATTCCACGACGCAAATCGGAAGCGGGATCGGAGCCGACTTTCATCTGAGAATTGTGATTCCATCAAAGTTCGTGCACATAGTCTGATAATGCAGGACATGCCTTGAAGTGGTTGAATCCGGCTGCTAGAGCTTCTTTAGTGAGCCTCCGCACCTTCTCGTCATCGTAGCCTGCCGTAGGCAGAACAGCTCAGAATGAGTATAAATAAACATTTCTTTCAGGAGGAAACACACCCAACCACCCGGCGGACGTCACATACGCAGGATAGCTGATGAGTCAGTCTGAGTTAGATGAGCTGCCACCATAACGTGAGGCTTCACCCAAATTCACGCGCTCTCGCCTCGCGTTCTGACTTCCCGGCCTCCTTCGTCTTAAGCATCTGCAAGGCTTCATCACGTGTAATGGCATCCGTGATGTATCGAAAGGCGGTCGCGCTGACCAGCTCCTCCTAGAGATAGGTTTAGTGACCAGTCGGGCTGCTATAGCTGTGAGAGAAATATTTACGGACCGGTGTAAAATCGACGATAAGTTTCCATAATGGCTTCTTTCGCGACTTGGCGAAAAGATCCCAAAGCGCGTTATTCACGGCACCTGAAGCGATGTGGATGACACCTTTCTCGGGGCCAATCCTTACGCGAGCTTCATTAACACACACGACTGAGTAATGGGATATGGTAAAATAGCTAACCAACGAAGTTGAGGATCAGCAAGCATAAAGTCCCATGCTTTACCCATGTCTGCAAACAAGGATTCGATCTCTTTCCCTACTAGGCGATTGGCAACTTCTCTAATAGCTATACATACCTGCAGTTGATTCTAAGAACAAAACAAAAACCTATGAAACTGTACGCACGATGTCATTTCCCCGACCAATTGTGAATGTCATCCCATTGCCGACGAGACCATTGGCGGTGTACAGAGTGACATACGCAGAGGAGTAATCGCACTCAGTGTTCCTATGGACGTGTCAGCGGCCTGAGCATAAGCTCTGCGTGTGAAATATAGCGGTCTGACATGGCATCGGTACCATCACCTGTGAGTGAGGTAGGAAATCGAACATCTGCCAGTGGCCCCCAAGTTCGAGGTCAGTGTACGCATGATAGTAGTACAGTAGAACATGCTGACCATGAATTTCAAAGCGGCTGACTTTGTCTGCCATCATCAGCTGAAATTGGGAGAACTAGCATGCTCTATTTCACAGTCATACTTATTATACCCAGGTTGAATCCTCAAGACGACGTGACTCACGGTCCGTTCAGGCAACTCGGCCCGAAAAAGCGAGAGTTCATACTCCAAAAGCAACCAAATTACCAAAGCATTAAAGCCAGGTGAGACGGGTGTGAGTACTTTGTTACTAAGTCTGCACGGCAGAAAAAAAAGGCGATCACCTGGTACGTGTGCCTCAAGTTGCTGGCGAGCGCGCGAAAGACTTGAAGACGTTCACGTGAAACGACTGATGACTTCAACACGGCTGGCCAGCTTCACTATCATTATTAAATAATACATGCTTTGAATACATCTATTGAACGCTGTAAGGAAAGTAAGGAAAGCGAGGAAGATATGTTTGAGAACAAATGGCGCAGTGGGTATCATGATGTGGAATGCTCCAAACATGAACTCATCACGGGTACATGGCAGCAGATATCGGCTTATGAGGCTCGAGCTCTCTTGGATTGACGGATTTCGTACGATTCGTTCCCAATACTTGGGTTGGATGCTGTCTGAGCCTGTTCCAAATTTGCTACGAAATCTCCGCCCTCGGCGCCTTCAAACAGCCATACATGGCTATAATAACACGTGGAGTTGACCGAGTGTGGAGGAAGCAAAGAGAGTAATCTTACCTGTCTCCAACACGCCTTGGCACGGATTGGGGTTTTCCTTCAAGAGACTGCGATGAGCTTCGCTTTCTACTTACAGGGCGCTGGGCGCTGAGACTGGTGGACGGTAGTTCCCAGCCAGGACCCAACGCCTCTGCGCACAGATAGCGTACAATCGAGTCCGCGTTACCAAGGAGGACAACCTGGAATCACCAGGTCAATGCCATTAGCTTTTGGTGGCCTCTTAATACCTACATCGGCATTCATGTGTTTGATTGGCGTCTTGTTGATCAGTATCTGGATGTTTGATCAACGCAAGATTAGCCCGAATATGATCCTCCGTACTTGTGGAACAGAGTGCGGTATGTGGCTCAATATCTCTGACACTGGTGTAACCTTCCAAACCACAATGAGTCGAAATCAGATGAATCATATCCACACACTACCTTCAAAGAAGTCCCCATAACAATAAGTAGATCGACAGTCTCCCTATCCAACCGCAGCAACTTGTCGAATCTGTCGGTCAATTTCTCGCCGAAAAATGTTATGTTTGGCTGGTGCAGTGGGGTTAACGCCCATTTGTTTACCCTGATAACCACAATATACCTTTAAGATGGCCTTCGGCGAATCATCCACATCTGACTCAGATTCGTCCCCGCCGTCCCAGGGATTAGCAAGCTTCTTGATTTTCTTCGGTGGCTTTGATGCCGGCGGCGGACATGTTGGACAGATAGGGACGCGTTGTAATAAGACATCATGCTCGAGGATTTTTCCGGGAAACTGAGTCCCACACTGCAGGCAAGTCGCCTGAGGGACGTTTAGGAAACAAGCGTGACATCGAAGACACATAAAGGCACCTTAGAAAATGAACCATGGCACTGCAAAACAGTCTGAATGCCTGCGGAGCTTTCCAGGTCGTCGATATTTTGCGTGTAATTACGAAGAAGCTATGCAATGCTTCATGAGAGAAGTAATGCATGTGAATATAATGGTCACCTTCTGCTGGGTTTCTAATCGCTTGATAAAATGATGAGAAAGTGATGGTTCATGGTTGGATGGGTAGATTTCCCTGTTTAGGTATTTATGCAGGTCAATTATTTTGATACAAAGGCCAAACCAACGTAGACGTACTTCGCAAAAGAGCTACAAAGCAAAGGCTTTAAATATGAGGAATTTAGTTATGTGGAGGATCACGCACTAAAAGACTCGCGGGTTTTCTCTGAAGAATTCAAGGTCAAACATTTGTTGAGGGTCGTCTAGGTCGAATTCAAATGAAGACTTGAGCATCTGGTACAAGCCGTTCTTTGACCTGAAGTCAGGAATACCCGAAGAGACCGCTAAGTTCATGGCCAGAATGACTCAGTTTAACTTCAGGGAATCTCCAATTCCAGGACGTACATATTCCAGCCCCGGAAAGCACCATGATACGCTGTGATTTCTGCAAAAGGTTGGCAACATCCGCAAGGGTATTATATTGTGTAAGTCTTTCTCGACGCCTCACACTACTCGTGTAAGCATAGAAGGCAAGGCACGCAGTAAACGAATGCTTACATGCGCCGAAGTGTCATCTTCAATATCTTGAGAGCTTTCTCATTGTCCGGCTCAGGCATATCTTTACTCTTCATGGTATATAAATTTTATATAAAAGTAGAAATAAAATATCAGTCAGAAAACGACGCAGGGTATCGTTTTAGGCATCCTTACGAAGATGAGTCCAAAGGCAAGTAGCAATTTCCGAGGGAGAATTGCACGCCTCCCTACGTACTCTTTGATCCACCACTCGACTCCTAAGAGGGAACATTGAGAGAAATGTTAGTCAATGGGGCGATATGGCCGTACCTCTCTCCTGAACATCCACCGTCATAGTACAGACATCTTCATCCGTCCACAGTACAGAAGCTTTAGGAGTAAAACTCAGCCATCTGCTAGACAAATGCGTAGATAGTAGTTGGTGATCACCCTCGGAGTACTGTGCTTGTAGGTGGGGATCGGTATTCACGTCTTCTCGACTCATTATGATAGTCTGAGAAAACAAGGCGGAGGGTAAGGAAAAAATATAATATATCCCAGCCCCAGTTTTCGGATGTGGGACCCAATGTCCAACGGAAATGAGAGCACTACCTTCAATGTTACGTGGTCCTCGTCGCTAGAATCATCAAGTTGCAGGTCATCATCTTGAGGCCCCTGGGTATTCCACGCAAGCTTAGACGGACAGTCTCGATGAGTGATAGGTCGGTGTGAGACACTTAAATCTTGGGGCTGCAGAGCCATGAGCGTCTTTAAGGTGGCGCAGTCCTCCCAGGCAGGTGGTTAGTGAGAGGGTGAGCGGGGATTAAAAGCGTGTTTCGTCCTGTTTATTACCAAATTCACGGCGAGCTTTTTTTTTCACAGCATACTGTACCGTCAACGCTGCTACTCAGAGTTTAATCAAATGGTACGTCTTGGCCTGTGGTTGTCATGAACCTGAACCGCTTGCATCAGATGATCTGGTTTAGCCCTGACATGGAGATGAGGGCTCTCTCATCATATACGCTCGATGTATACGCGTGCCGTTATCCAACGGGCAAGAACGTACCTTCTGGTTATCGCATGGTGGCGCTATCTCGCGACTTCATACCCGGTGACGATGATAATGTGTCATGTACATGTGGGCGACGCATAGAGTAAGCTTTAAGTCGGGCATGCATTAAGCTTGCAAATCGCCCATCGTGGTAAATGGCTCCTTGCCTCGCATAATCTGCGTCTGCACTCCCTTGGAAGATGCGGTACTTATGTCGTCATGGACATGGTAAGGCTGCTGCCAGATATTAGGTGCTCACGCGTGGGAGATGATTCCACTACGCCGCATGAATGAGTCCAACGGGTGATATCCCCTCGGTTCAAAGTCATGCACTGGTAAGGCTCGTGGCTCTGAATAGTCCTAGTGCGAGCATGTTCAAACACTGTCCGGAGTCCTCGGTTTGAAACTCACCCACACTCGCCGCAGCGTTTACAATTAACATGTGTTAGACGTTCAAAGTTTCAAAATGCAGGAATTTATGCTGACTGTCCCTGCTCTCTGGACCCAGGATATCTCTTCACTTTGTTTGCATTATGTGAGTTAAAAAGTCGAACATTTCCTCAGCCAAGACGGGCTTCACTGCTGGAAAGGATGAATGTCTGGCCACCACGACAGGTGAACAACGCACAACGGATCCCAGTCCCATCCCTTCGAGGTGAGAAGAAGCTCATCATCCTCATCGTCTCCGGCAACAAGTGGTTCACTGTCGGCATATACTTGGATAGGGCACTTACCTAAATTCTGACGAGTGGAGGATGTGGAAACAGGACGGCTGCCTAACAACTCCACCTGTCGCGGGCTTGTTTTTACCTTCCTTTTTCCTAGAATGGTAGGCGTTACATTGGAGGCACTCCTTGTTGATGATATTGAATTCTGCTTGTCTTGTAGCTCAGGATCAATTGCCGTTCCTTTCTTTTCCTCCCTCTCGTCCCAGTTCACAACCTGATCGTTTATCCCAATGCCTGAGTCCCGTGACGATGCTCCGTTATCACCCTCTGGGAGCGGATCAGAAGATAGCATCGATGATGATGTAAACGAACCAGCAAGATCCAGAACGGAGAACATGTCTTGTAACTTGTCCCCGTCTGATACGTCCGTTCTAGTGAGCAAAGTACGAGATGTCTCGCGCTGCGCCTCGCGTTCTTCTACGACCTTATAACGAGAAAGGATCGGATCGACTTGGATGGTGGGTGCAGAAGCCGATACGTCGAAGGAGGAGAATATACTATCATGAGGGAGATGGACTTTTCGGTGAGAAATTGGTGCAATGCTTTGACAAACGTTTCCAGTCACGCCAGAAGATATCGGGGAAGAGGTAGGAGCATGATTATCCGGGGCTAGGGCTGGAGGCAGAGTGTTGCCTTCTTCATGTACTGGCGTGGCGTCATTCACGACAATATCACGCCCCTGACGTAGAGGCATTTTTGTTTCTTCCCACGCCAAAGATAGCCTAGGAGTTACAGGTGTTCCATGCTCGGTGGAACGCCTCAGTGGAAGCGGTGTAGAAAAACCTTGAGGTGAGAAGAACGAATGTGATTTGCTAAGGTCAATATCAGGGTCGAAAGGAGGGCGATTCTCTTCTATTGGCGCAGGAGGTGCGGGTGGAACAAGCCAGTCCTGAGTCTGATGGGCCTTTCTTTCCAGTGCATGGGAACCGGATGGGCGGCGTCGGAAAGATGCAGAAGGAGATGTATGCGCACGGAAAACATCGGCAGATTGTCTGCGAAGAAACTTTGAAGCCCGGGTTTCTTTATTTGCTTTCGTGCCGGTGTGACGTATTCTCGAGGAAGATGGGGCTGCAATATGGAAAGGTGAGGCTAAAGCATGTGGGTGAGCAAAGATGTTTTCTTTTCGAATCTGGGACCTGGTCCTCCTGAAAGGAGGCGGGTGGCTAGCACCGGATTGAAACATGTCCATCTTGACATCAGCGTGAATAGAGGCAGTAACGGGCACGACATGCTCAGAACAGGGGGCTTGATCAATGTTGTCTCTTTCACTTTTCATTAGCAGAATGGGTTGAGAAGGTTCAGTGCCAGAACGAGACAAAATCGAAGACGGAGTAGTCTGGTGTTGGACGGACAGAACCGGCGTTATGGTGGAACTCGAATGTTTCTTCAGTCTCTTGGATGGTCGGTCGGAAGCTACATCATCAGTCGAACTTGATGCATTAGCCTTGCTAGCTGTAAGTTGCAGAACCTTAGTTTTCCTCTTTTTTGTATCTTGAATATCCACGGTGAAAGCTGGAATTGCAGGGGGGCTTGAACGTTGGCTGTCCGTGAGGACAGACAGAGCCCGCCTGCGTTTACGCGAGTAGGTCTTGTTGGAGGTTCTGGTGATCATGGAAACAGGAGACAGAAGAAATTATTACTGAGCACAACATAAGTTCGAGACGAGGCCGGCTTATGTAAGTTTTTTTTTGCTCTTGATGCTACTTAGTTGACTATAATATATGTATAGTGCTTTGGGGTAGGAAAGACTAAATCTGAAACTGTCTATTCTAAGCGACTTGTGCTATTCTTAGCGGGTTGAGGTCGGCAAATGTTGTGGTGGTTCCGCCAGGTGGCGAATCCAATGATGGTGGAGGTGAGGGGTATGATCCAGTGGATGAAGCGACGCCGATTGTTCGGTGGCTGTACATATGTTTGTTTGGGTGTATATGCAAGGAAGAAGGCGGGGCACGTGGCATGGCAGCCAAGGGCGGGTGGGACATGGTGGGCGAAACATGGGTATGGTTTTGATTGATGGATGTGCTAATAGTTAAATTGCCGGTTCGCCCAGCAGCCCTATCTTCCATCTCGTCCGATATTCGTGGGCTGATTGTGGGGTCCATGATACTCCGTTCACGCTCGGTACTAGGAAGCATCAAGTGCCGCTCGGCTTCGACCCGCAACATCTTCTTTTCGCCCATTTCAACGTCGCTTTTGGCGCTGTTGTACATCCATAGCCCGACGGAGGTCAAGGCAATGCCAAACGCTTGTATAGAGTGCACGGTCTGGTTGAACCATGCAATAGCGATAATGATGACAGCAATGCGCTTGATGAGGGAGGCGATTGAGTAAGTAACGGGGGATGTGGTTGAGAGGATGGCAAATGCAATGATATTTTGTCCAAAGTGAACCGTGCCGTTCCAAAAGAAATAGTATGCAGCGCTATGAGAAGATGGGTGTGGTGGATGCCCAACTATGGGCGACGTCAGGGCGCGGAGATCTGAATACAACCAGACTGGGATCATAAGCAAGAACGCCAACCCGGATGAATAAAAAAGAAGATTGAGTTTATCGAGTTTGTGACTCGAATGTGTGGACGATCCACCTGATGCGGAGGTTGACGGCATAATCTTCTTGAAAAAGATGTTCGACGACACAAAGACGACCGCTGAACCGAATGCTGATAGGATACCAAGAAAGTTCGATGCTGACACATCAGAAGAACATGCCAACATCACGCCCACGGTCAATGGTAATAAGGACAGGTAGGTCTTCAGCGAGTACCTCACTCGGAATAATAGAGCATACGCAGCGACAGTAAATAATGGCGATAATGCCTATGGAGTCGTTAGATAAGAGGGCGCAGGCCTCGCGGGAATTCGTGTACATACTTTGATCGTATGCACCGTGCTGACGGGTATTCGCGCTATGGCAAAACTGGAGAAGATATGCCCCCCAACTTGGAAAACCGCCATAGGCGCCGTGTTTCGAATGATGGCGCGCGTGGGTGGCCTAAGTCGGGTAATTCGAACGATTGGGCTCATGAAGAGTAGGCAATATCCCGCGACGAAGCCAAACTGAACAAATGTCAAAGTGACAGGGTACCGAAACTGGGTGAGGATCGCCTTGCCAGTATTGGACGACATGGCTGATGACATGTACCAAAGCGAGCACAGAAGGATGAATCGTACGGTGGAGGTAGATGCTGGCGGCGCGAGCGTTGGGCGATTGAAGGCTGCTTCGCGAGTGAAGCTAGGGACAAGCCTTGATGCCCTTCGTCTGCTTTCTCCCAACGGCCCCAAGCTACCTGCCCATCTTGCCAACCAACTAGTACGTGTTCTCTGCCCACCCATCTCCAGGGAGGTCCAGTCAACCTGTTTCTCGCTGATTGGCCATCCATGACCGTTACCAAGAGGCGTTTCGTGCATTCTGTGACAGGCAGGATCTAGGTGATCCCTCGTTCGGCCGTGCCTTCGGCCAAAGAAGAACCAAAAGGACTTTGGGAATGATGTTCACGTTGGGAATGCGTAGTCCAGTAGAATTAGATAGTTACACACTGGCGGAGGATACAGCGTTACGGAGAGCCTACGGTATCAGACCAAACCGATCGGCGCCTATCTACGATCAAGAAGCACTGTTAGGCGCTAGGCTGTAGGCGTTTATTTTCGCACCTCGCTCTCATGTCTATCTTGCTGTGGAATAAGCAGCGGCAGGATAAAGAACTTATAGTTACCCCAACGCTCTACAGGTATCTAGCTGCCACGATCCATCCCGTTTATACTGCGCTTGCTTTACTAGCACGATACCCCATCGATTCGGATATCTTCCAGAATTCTACGGCTCATCTTCATTGTGATGCCTTGAGGGGCACTGAGTATCTGCCGCCCTGCGAATATGAGAGGAAGGGAACATAGCATATGATAATCCTGTAAGCTTCAGACTAGTAATTGCCCGGCCCGGGGGGCTATATAATCCCGTCCTTCGCATGGTCAGGCGTTTCATTGATACCTTGCCTCCGATGCTTCTAACGGCAGGAAAAATTTAGTACCAAGAAATGAAGATAGATCCACGACCAGTTATTCTCGGACCCCAGTGAAAATATCTATAATCTTTCAACACTCGGGTGATTGCGCCCATGGATTTGAGCTGAGACGGCTGGGCGACACCTATGATGACGGAATCGCTCGTGACAATTCACACCGCGAACATCGCAGGCTTGGGTATTACATAAGCTAACCAATTAGTTTGTAGAAACCCGATGGGATTTCGCAGGTCCCGCCTTGACTCGTCATGGGCGTTGTATCTCCACAGCACAATGGAGTTCCCTCTCCAATAACTATAACTATGAGCCCTTATAAGTATGTTCAGCTCAGCTAAGAAATTGTATACGCCTAATCGTACATGCGCATGAGGCAAGGTAGAGCGGCCATGCCTTCCACCGGAGCCATTCGATGTGGTAAAACTTCCACTGGCAGTAAAGATGCCATGAAACTCTTGGAACACGCCTATCTACTAGTAGACGCACTTGGACTCGAAAGCAAGTCTTCAGAGCTTTGTCCATTTCATTATACTAATCACTCAGACTATACCGACAGGCCTCCACGTGCATCAACGTGTGATGCACGTGGCTTTAATTCTGGCACTTCTGTATGCCTCGTCCTATGCTTCAACCAGTATTGAGTGCATAGATCTCTCTGACTTTTTGAGGAGAGTCATGGGATCAAGAGCGCAATCCAGCCGCAACCATCATCAATATTTACCTATTAGCGACCGATCTATCTTACATCGCCATGCATAGGCGTCGGATAGATCATGGGGTTCCCGGCGATCGGCTGGTACATATGTACAGGAAGGCGACACGCTGCTTGTGCAAGTTTTATTTGTCGAGTTTGACTTGTCATAGATTAGAAAAGTTAAAAGCTTCACGTATATGTCTCTTGAGGGTGTACGTTCAGCGACGAGGAAGCGCTGATGAAATGATGGAGTCCTCCCATCGGCTCCCAGAACCAGGATTTCGTTGTAACCAGGAGATTGGCCAATGATTACCGACGGCTAGATCAACACAACCACCCCGCAGAATTCCCGTTAATTGCCAGTGCTGAAGCAGACTCTGAGTAATATCAGGACAAAAGTATGTGTGAAACGTGGCCATCTATATGATATATATTGGAGTTGTGATATATGTATGCGACTACATTTATCATTGTCAGGTAAATTATAAACAGCTCATACAACTCTTTGGCAGGTGGGACACGTGATGGTACCCCCGCAGTCGGTGATAACTTCGGGAGTAGAGGATTGAGGCCCGGGGGTTGCGTGCCTGTTGCAATTCTCAGTCAAAGACATGAAGAATTTTATAGGTTGAAGACCCACGTGCACGCGGACGTGCAGATATGTGCCTTCTGGGCACCAACACCCCTACAAGGGCCCGCGGGACATTTATCTAGCTGTGTTTGTTCAGTGTCTCGACATGAAGGAATGGGTCATAGGGCCGTGACGCACAATAGAGACCAAGGTCGAATGTCCGCAGGGCAAATAAGAGATAGCGAAATGAAATGAACACATCTGCACCTCCAAAGGGAGCGAAAGGATGAGCTCGATGTGCACATTCAAGGCTAAGCTTCACGCACGATATAGAGTGCAAAGCTGCACGGAGTCGTAATGCATATCTCTGACACCAAATACCAGCCTTTTAGCATAATGGCAACTGTATTAGAGGAAAAAAATGGCCATGGCATCACAATTTGGCACGTAGAGCGACAACTGGGCGCCATGCTAGCCAGAGGTTTCTTAGGCCAGGGATATCACTGGGCACTTATACACCGCAGATCGCGTGCACAATAGTGAAGGGGAGTGAGGTGAGAAGCAAATTTTTTGGTGTGGCCTCCGAGACTGCCTCCAAGTTGAGATGATCTACATTTGGATTTCCTCGCAGTTCGTGAAAACGCTCCTGCCAATTCATTATGCAAGCTCCTGCGACTAGCCTTTGGAACTTAGTATTCCTGGAGCATATAAAGGATATTTGTTTCTAGAACGCAGCAAGCTAGTGAGGAGTCCCCAAAATAATATAATCAGCGTGAATCACTGATGGATCCTTGGATTCCAAGTCAACAAAGCAGACTCGACAGTAGTGCCACTACTCAGTGAATCCAAATGCAGGAGTTAAAAAAGCGGGGGTTTTCAAAGCAGATGCCAGTCGCCCTGGCAGTACTTGTTGCATCAAATTCAGCAGCATGAGCGCAAGAATTTGAGGCGGAGATACAAAGTGACGAGTGTCTTGATGTGACCCCACTCCATCGTCTCCGAGGTATTACTGAGTGCTGAGATTATTTTCTTATGTGTATGTTCTCGTGGGGATTCGCCTTTTCGACAAAGTTATATATATATCGTGCGCAGCACTAATTTCTTGTTCCTAGATTATTCTGGCAGTAAATTTCTCTCAAGAGATAATGACCGCGCTATAACTAAGAGGTCTTGCAGCCTGACTGCAGCGTCACTTCAACTGACGTTCATCTATCATAACTGCGCAAGGTTTTCAAAGGAGTCCAATGCATGGTTCTGGAGGTAGCATATTCGCCTCAATTGAGACGATCTACGATGCGGTCAGGCGTCACGTGAGGCTACAACTTCTTTCACCGGTGGCCGGTAGGCAGTGATCGCCATCCATTTATTTTGTTTGGTAAATGCCCTCCTTTGATCACAACGACGACAGGGTCAACCTGCTGCGATTCACTGAATCACGTTGGTTGAGGGAGTATCCTGCCCTTACCACCTACGGCAAGAACACTGCATCGAGCAAAATATCGCGCCAAAGTGAGTCGCACAGACTCCAGCTGCCGAAGGGCTTCTCGCTCTCCACCTTTCTGCAGTTGGTACATCAGCGCGCCAAGGTACTCGGGGCCAGATCCTTGCGCGGCACGGGTTTGAACCTCCTCAAGACGACGCAACAGCTCGAACACCTCTGTAACCTCGAAAGGCATGACCTCAGCTGCGAAACAATAACTTCAAGTTGATGACACAACAGAGCAGGCAACGAAAAATACACACCATCCTGAAGCAAAAGCTCCCCTGCCTGTTTGAGCAACATGCCCCACCAAAATGTGGGCACCAGCTCATCGCGGAACATGGAAACAACGTCCCAGGCCGCATCTTGTACGTCACCTTGGGACCAGTGTGTGTGGAACTCGGCATATCTTACCAGAAAAGATAGCCGCCTTTGAAAGATTGATTGTCCGTAGGAGGAGGCGTGTTGCAGTGATGGCGCAATTTCCAATACAGAGGCGATGAACTCTTTTGAATCTGCACAATCAACTTGTCGTGAGGGGACATAATCACATCGACAACGTCACCCAATTTACCTGCGGCAATGCTTTTGGTGAGCATCAAGTCGACTATCCGCCCAACTCCTGGCCAATCGTCGGCGGATGTGTAGTATGAAATGGCGAGGGAATACTTTCCAAGTTCGGTGAATGTTCGCGCCGCAATCTAAAGGTCGAAGTAACGAGGTGAGTGGTTTCATCATTGACACAATGTCTCACCCTGCAAATCTCTCTCCGAACGCCTTCCCGTCCATGATCCTTACAAATTTCTAGTATTTGCTTTACTCTTCCATCCACCAGAACATCATCTTCAGGGTCCATCTGTCCCCGTTCAGCAGTCCCTTCTTTTCCTTTTGTGTTGCCTAAATTAAGTGGGATCCTTAACAGAACCTCGTCGGCTTGAAGTTGGCCGGCTTCACCGCATTCATACATATACAACACAGCTATGCGCCATAACGACGGATCGACGAGGAGATACTCTGCGTAACCGAGGAGAAAATGTATACGGATAGGTAACTCGGCACTACAATCGCATAGGTGAGGATAAGCATAGAAACCGAGCGCTCCAAAGCTTACTCTTCACTTTCAACCAACAATCCCAACGGCTGCATCATGTCCGCTAGATGAGCAGCCAGCCATATGTCGATCTCGTTAGCACATTTGATCACTTCGCCAATCTGGTCACTGAAGAAGGCCGCGAACAATTTTTCCTCGGAAAGAGTGGGATCCTGGGGCAGACTTTCCAGAATTGATGTCATCACACCCCTGACCAAGGTGCTAGCATGTGAACAAGCACGTTACGATTTGTTACAATTAGCAAATACTTACGGAATATTTTGTCGCCGCAAGCCAACGTCTACCCAAATACCCCAGACACAGATGGCTTCTTTCCACCCTTCTTCGTACGACTCACAATATCGGATGATGGTAGCTTTGTCACCTTCCATTATATGAGCAATCTCAAGAAGCCAAGGAAGCCAGTCATCGCCATCCTCGTCTGAAAGTAACTCCAACTTTTTTCGGAAGCCGGCAACTTTGCTTTTCCACTGTCTCCAGGTGGAGAAGAACTCCTGTTCAGTGTCAAAGCTGTTTGATCTCGGATGAGAGGATAATATATTGACAAGAGCCTCAGCCTGATGACTCATCAGAGGCGACGGGTGCTTCTTAAGACGTTCAAAAAATATCAAAGCAGTCCGCGAAAGTCCTCGCAAAATACATCTGGGGCTTTCAATCCGGGTTACAATGGCTGCGAACAAAAAAACTCACCGAATGAGATAATGCCAAAATCTGTCCTCTTCCCATGGTAGGCTCAGATTGCTCAACTCAATGGCCGCCTCTGAGTCGGGAGCAATGAAATTTGTATTGAGCCATTCAAGTAGTTCCTCGCCTACAAGGCCGCTCAAAGAGCCGTTAGACGGCAAGTGCATAACCTGGAAGAGGCTGAAGGCAGCATAAAGAATTTCAGTGTGAGAGATAGCGGCCTCTGGCCAAGGATCTTCATCCTAGAATAGGGATACTTAGAAGGAATTGAGAAGTAACGACAGCTTGGACTAACATCAAGTCTCTCCCTTTCTAGTTTCAGAGCGATCAAATACTCATCCGCAATACCGTTGAACCAAATCAAATCATCCTCACTCAAGTCCCTTCAAAACACTTCCATCAGCACGCTATTACGGAAGTTAGGGTCACTCACTCATCAAAAAGACCAGACTGATGGCGTGCCATGGTCTTGTTAAATTTAACCATTGTCACGAAGCAATCAGAAATAAACTAATATTGTGTCATGCCGTGATTAAAGGTACGCGCACGACCAAGCTCACTTTTCTCCGTGAATTTGAGATGACGCTGTCCCACGTTGATATAAAGATGTCCGAGGCATAGCCGTCTTCCTCACTTCTTTTAGAGTGCTTGGACTAGAGCGTCTGGTTGAGCTGCAACCCATGCATAAACCATAAGTAGAATTGTGGCCTACATCGGTTGCCGCTGCAAATACTGCCAGGGAGTTGCCTCGAGGAGATACCGCGGTTGATATGTAGTCCCCTGCACGAGTAAAGGCCTCTCGCTCATGCTTTTCCAGTAGGGGAGGCGCGAGGAGGACATGCGGTAATAATACCATCTTGTCTTGTCTTGGTAATGACAACGCGCCGTGTCGCGTGACCTTGTCACGCATGGGACGCTTACTCAGCCCTAGGCGATTATATACTCTTTCAGTTAGGACTATGAAATTTAATTACTCGTCAAATAAAAAGGCAGATTATTGCCGCTGCAGGTGCTGTGGCATATCAGACGTGGTGTGAAGCACACAAACCATCGTTGACGGTCTTCAAAAAGAGTCAAGACAAACTGGCCCAGATGGTATCGGACATGTCGATGCTACCATGACCGGGGAGTGAAGGTCAACGTTACAGGAAATTTTCATTAAAAGTAGGGATAACAGTGCTATTATTAGTTATGCCATTCTGTCTAGAGCCGAAGTTAGAGATAATCCTGACGGTTTGCTGATGATGATTTGCGGACTGCCAGCGTGTTTGACTCGTGCGGTGATGCATCATACGGCGCAACTCACGCTCGCAGTGTGATAGGCAGTTATATATGACCGTTTTGGCTGGCAGGGTTGGTCCTGGTGGAGTCATCTTCCCATCGCAAGGGATTTCTCGGTCAACGGTCAGGGTAACCATTATTATTGTGTGCAGGTAAAGACCAAGCTGCTGTATGGCCACGACGAGAAATGAGCACAGCCAGACGATGCTAGATAGCATGCAGGGTTTTATGGATATTCGAAGCATTATAAGTGGTATAATACATGGTCGTCACGGTGTCGGAAGGTACATGAAGCCTGTCGGCAAACGCCGTACCGTACCAAGCTGGCCTTGCGTTGTTTACTACTCCCACTCCTGTGCAACAATGTTTGCAATCCGTACGTCCACACATACGTATTCTTTGACGGCACGCCGCTTATCTGAGCTACAAATAAAGCTGGCGCACTTCCAACAGCACCTCCAACAACCGCCCCACAAACCACAGATCCAGTGTACAGTCATTCATCATATCCCCTTCACCGGAACATGTCCAGTGCATCTCCATCCCAGCATTCACTTGACTCAGATCCCAATTCCGTACCGCCAGCACCGTCCAAGTCCAGCTCACCTCCACTGGTGATACCACGTCTCAGCTCTGAATCTGCCAACACACCATCCTCCTCTAAATGGCAGGATGATATATCCCCCATGGAACGGAGAGACACAGTCAGCACCTTGCTTCATGACTCTACAAGCATCGTGGAGAGTTTCGATGAAAGCATATTACGAGCACTTTGTGATTTAGATGTACGTGATCTCGGTATTAGCAGCAGCACCGTAATTCGTAATTGACTCCGAGTATATGGTCAGTGCGGTGTACCGTTATTGCTGGATCGAATAAAGCAAAGCATGGTGTCTTGTCGAGTACGTCTCTATTATGCATGTCCGCCCAGTGCTTCTGTTAATGAATATCAGGAGGCATCTGTATTCCTCAAGAAGCGGGCCGTCTTGGAGGAGGAGTACGGGAAAAGCATGCAGAAGCTTGCACGGACGACTTCTGACGTATATTCTATGAATGACGGAAAGGCCGGGTTAGCTCAGAGCAGTCCTACCTCGCACAATTATTTCTAACAGACTGAATTGTTGGTGATATCATAGGACTTTTGTGACTGCATGGCAATCCTCAATGCGTATACACGAAGTGATAGCAGAAAATCGATTTCGGTTTGCGCAGAGGCTAAGCGATATCAGTGAGGAACTCGTGAATCTAGCCAAGCATGTTGATAAAGGCCGGAAAGAGGTTAGCTCGTTTTCAAAGTTCATACACCCATTCTTATCCATACATCTTCTACCTAGACTAAGGATCTCGCCACGCGATATGAGCGTGCTCTTACCGACTCCGAGATAGCTCTGGAAAAGGCCAAGTTACGTCACGATGCAACTGCGGAAGAACTGGAGCGCTTGCTATTGCAGAAAGAGGGGGAGTCTTACAAGGAGACTGGCGTCCAAGGTGTACGCTCGCCGGGGGCTAAAAGGGCCATAGGTAAAGCGGCACTGGCTAAGGGTGGACTACTACTTAAAGGGAAAAATCCCGCTAATGTGAGATACCCCGATTACCTAAAGCTGTGCAGGGCTGAATTGGTGCCTCAGCTCCAGCGCCAAGAAGATGATGTCAGGATGCGCATGTCGACTGCTTCGACTGCAATGTCCAAGGCTATCCAAGAGACACAGGCAATGCGACAAGAATATTTCAATTTCCAGCTTCCGCGAATCCTCAGAGTGAGTTTTACGTAGTTTAAAGGTACCAGCTGGGAGTGTACTCAATTTGCCTTAACAGAACCTGAAGGAAGGTGCTGACGAAATTGATAATGGGTTACAATATCACCTTGGGCGATATGCCTTCTTGTTTGAGAGTTTGCTACACACCGACGGGACTACCCTTGCTCCTATGGAACAGGACTCAAGTCAGTATATTTTCATCACCACAGCTAGTATGATTGTGACGATTTTGTTGTAGCACCTGGGTTACGAGCAGCCATTGAGGTCATTGATAATCGCGCAGACTTCAAGATTTACATGCAGAACTATGCCGTAGCCCACGCCAGTTCCGGGCAGAAGGTTCTTCGGCGAGAAGGCCCTTGGCAAGAAGGATTCGTACGTTCGTTAATACCTACACCCTCTCTCATACTAATCATATTGTGCGTGGCAGGTTGCGCCTCTTCCGCCCCATGTAATAGAGAAACCCGCTCAGGTTGCATCGCACTCGCAGAACTCGGTCGTGGATTCGCAGGGCAACGACAAAGCTGGCTTGACTTTCGGTGTCGATCTTGCCGAGCAGATGACACGTGATAGTGTAGACGTCCCACTGATCATGCTGAAGTGTTGCGAAGCGATTGAGAAGTGGGGACTTGAGTCCAAGGGGATTTACCGTCTCAGTGGTACCCATAGCAAGATACAAAAACTGAAAGAGTTGCTTGATCGAGGTTTGTCGTGTATTCGCTCTCCACTATTCATTCCTCCTACCTATTAGTACAGATGTCGGATCCGTTGATCTGGACAGTGCTGAATGGACGTCAGACATCAATAATGTCGCTTCACTCATGAAGTTATGGCTTCGAGAGCTACCTGAACCATTGCTTACTCACAGCCTCCACCAAGGGTTTATTGAGGCTGCGAGTATGTAACCTCACCATAATGCCGCCATCGTTTACTCACTCTTATTGTTAGAAATTGAGCTTGACCGAATGCGTCACATACGTCTGCATGAGCGTGTCAACGACCTTCCCGATGCCAATTACGCGACGCTCAAGTATTTCCTAGGACACCTGCATAAGTACAGATGTTTTCATATACCATCTTCAACTGTATTCATTTGTCCGCCTGCCAGGATATCGCTGCATGAAGCGGAAAATCAGATGGGTATATCCAACTTAGCCATTGTCTTTGGTCCAACACTTTTCGGCATCGGTGGCGGTGGTGCAGGTGTGGGCGCTGTGAACGGAATGGCAGATGCAACCTGGCAGAATAAGGCATATGTTCAAGTACTGAACCCTCGTAACAAACTCACTGACAAGAGAATTACAGGCCATCGAAACTATTTTGGAGCATTATGCGGATATTTTCGTCGACGAGTCATAATGACCTGCTTCTTCAGTTTTTATTACCATTCATACCTTTTCAAGGTCGTGTCGGTCTTCCGTTCAGGTACCACACGCAAATCATTTCCCACTATCTTATACCGTTCGCTGCACGCATTTGCCACTGCTTTCTACAGCCGCCATGTCTCCTCTCCTCCCAAATATGTATTCCTTTAACTGAAGATGTATGCATGTCCCTTGAATACCCTGACTAAGATTTATTTTTGTCAAAGATATCCCTACTTCCTGTACAAAAATCTGTATGAAGTTACATAAATGCCATAAATGCAAAGTTAACATCATAGGTGCATAGCTTAAAACACACCTGGACTTGCAAAGGCAGTGGCTGAGGTGTTCTAGACAGTCTTCTTACATGTGAACTCACCACCCATGCACTGGCTCTGCGCCAATTGATGAGTGTCCATAGACATTGAGCCAATCACCTGGAAGAATACAATGATTTGTATGGCTGTAAGAGCCTGGCCTCCGGCCGGCCAGTTACCGGTTATACCTCTAGCCATCCTTCTGAGGCTCATGAATATCAAGCCCGAGCCTGAGCCCCTGCCTGAGCTTGAGCATATGGTCTATTTCCTTATCAGTCTATTCCATTCTACCATGCATCATTCACCCTTATTCCTTAGTCTGAATATCAACTTCATGCACCCTTTAGCCCTTAGCTAGTTTCTAAGCCTTTGCCTCTTATTTGTCTACCTAAGAAGCTGGGACAGGTACTGTAAGAACCTGGCCTCTGGCCAGTTACTTACCAGTGATACCTCTAGCCATCCCTCCGAGGCTTGTGAACATCATGCCCAAGCCTTGTGATTATGAGCCAGAGCCTGAGCTTAAGCACATGGTCTATTTGCCTTATCTGTCTATTCTGTTCCATCATGCATCACTTAGTTATATTTACCTTGCCCATATCCCTGCCCTTGACCCTTACTTCACCCATATATAAACTCACCTGTATGCACTCCTATTCTTCAGTCTGAATACCAACTCTCATACACCTTTGATCCTTAGCTAGTTGCTAAGCCTTCACCTCTATTTGTTTATCTAAGGAGTTGGGACTGGTATGTAGGGCAGGTGTAGCACATAAGCTGAAGCCAAGTCCCTTTCTGACCTCCCTCTCTGAACCTCACCCCATAACCTCGGACCTTGCCTTGGGTCTCATCCCTGAGCTTGGTCAATCTCCCTGAAGGATTGTGTTGTAACAGTATATTCAGACTGTACACACCCTACATACCCCTCTCTTTGCTATGTCTATGATAGCTCACTCCTGCACCCTATGGGGTATCTCAGAACAATGCTGTCTCTCTGAGGTTCCTGATGATTCACCCCCATCACCTGGAATATGTCGTGAGGACATAACAGCTAGGGACCTAACTATCACTCGATCTATTTCACGAGCTCACGAATATATCTTATGACTTACGATGTCCCTTACAACAACTTAACGACGATCCGATTCCCTCCTACATTCAAGTCCGTTACGAGTATCACAACGCGCACACACACACAACCAAGTACCCGAGCTAACGAGTCCTTCCCCACGAGTCGAGGCCACACCCGAGTCCACACTTACACACGACAAGTCAAGCCGAGACGTGCAAATCACATGCGCACAAGCAGACAGGTACTCCGAGCACACCGAGTTGAGCCACACACCGATCCCATCTTGCAACACCTCCACTCCAACACCTACATGCTGAGTCTCTCATTCCTATTCCATCCCGCCACCCCTTCGCCTTATCCCTTGAGCCATCAGGCGAGCCACCACCGTTCAGCCTTACATGCAGGCGACACCGAGCAGGCGAGCGACGGCATGGATATACTATGTTGCCAGTATGTACGCACCAACTGTATACCGCAGTCACGATGTGGAAGACCCGCGCCGAAAGGAGCGGGACAAGCAGCGAATGCCGCCGCCAGCCGTCCCGGTCGAACAGGACGTAAGGTTTGGGAACGAACCTCAAGAGCAACCGGCTGCCCCAATGGACAGCCGTAAAACAATCCAACAGATCGTTAGGGATCAGGTCGCCTCAGAGCCTGACTCTGAAATGATGACCCAGAGCTTAGAGCTCGAAGTCGCACACTGGCAGCGTAAAGAAGCCACAGCCGCGCGCCACCACACATGGGCACTCGAGCTACTAGCGAAGAACACTGAAGAAACAGTGGCCCACAGCCACACCGCTCAGCTGCCCGACGAGCAGCTCACGTGAGCCGTACAGGACGCACGGCAGGCGCGCGCAGCCTACAACAGCAGGCTGCGGATCCGCAACGCGGGACTGACCGGGGACACCAGGCACAAAATGCCCCCGGAACTGAGAGCACAAAATGCCCCCGATCCCGAGCCCGATCCGGGCCTGGGGCCCGTCAAGGCATACAACAGCCTGCCCCGCGCAGCGTCACAGCCACGTGAGCGATCCATGGCCCCAACGGAGGGCCAGGGAATCCCTGACCAGGCCAACGTCGTACCAATGGAGCCGTACGACAGGATCACATGGATGATCGCGTGGTGTTAGCAGACGCCGTGGACACAGACCCGGAGAAGTCTGTGTTAGCGAAAGCCGGTGTGAAATTGGCTCACCCCGAGCCATATGCCAGGGGATCTGACCTCAAAGAGTTTGAAATCTTCGTGGCAGCCATCCTACGATGGCTGAAAATGAATTGCCTCCTATGGCCAACCAGCATCGACATGCAGGTCGGCTACGTGGGCACTCGCCTCACCGGCGAAGCCCAGGAGTGGTTCCTTCGAAACGTAGAATGCTTCGATCGCCAGGTCCGCAGCTGGACGCTGGAAACTGTGATGCAGGGCCTTCAAAAACTGTTCCTGCACACACTGACGTACCATCACGCATCGAATAAGTTCGACGCGGTCATGCAGGGCATGAAAACCGTTCAGGAAATGCTGAACGAGCTCATGAAATACGCGGCACGTATGGTACAGCCGCCAGACGATTACACGTTCCGGAGACGGTGCGCAACGAAGTCCTCAAAAAGGGCTATAATTCCGAGAGCAGCTCAATAGAGCAACTCTTCGAGACAGCCCGGATGATTGAGGCATCCCAATACAAGATGGGGATGCGCCGCGCAGAAAGCGCAGCAGCAACGGCTAGTGCTGCCTGGCTCACAGGGAGCAAGCCGTTGACACAAGTGGGCCTGACCAGGCCCAACCTGTTCTCAAGAAGCGGAACAGGACAACGGTTGCCGCCCCCACGCCCAGCACAAGCTGGACGCCCGCCTGAAGCTAAACAGCCTCAAGTGTCAGGGTAGTCCCCACGACCTGCCCCACCAACGAAAGCGTTGGGCCGGCCTAACGATCGGCCCAGCGGCAGCCAAAGCAACACCACGTGCTTTGAATGGGGCCAACCTGGCCACAAGAAGGCAGAGTGCCCCCGGCTTAGGTCCGGTATAAGGACAGCAGCCGCAAGGCACGACGGTGAGGCCGAGGATCCGGAGATGGATCTCGGTCAAAATTCTCTCCATCAAATTGATGAAGAGGGGGAGGGTGATCCCCAACCCAATGAATCTCCGGGCAACCAAGATGCACCCGCTGAAGAGTGGGATCGGGAACCGTCCCAATATTATGAATGGGACGAAGAGGCGGAAGACACCGCCTACAGGTCCAGCGTGATCAGATTCGCGCCGGAAGACAATGCCACCATGAAAGTCATGGCAGCATGCACGTTATCAGGCAGTATAATGCTGCGTTTGCATTCACTTCTGTGGGGGCCGACTTTGACCAAGATTTGCTTCGGGAGGGTCGTGGTCCACATGTCCTCAAGCTACAGGGTGAACTGTATCATCTCCATGGCTCTCTCCTCCCTGACAATGAAGACGATCCAAAGTATGCCCAGCTTTACATATATGATCCTGCACTGGCTTTGGCAAAGAGAAAAAATCGTAATGAGCGTCTGTCTCCAACTATCATGGGAGACTTGCAGGAAATGCTCCTGCTATGCAATCCTCATGTGCGCACATATAAACAAGCAGCTGAGAGGCTCAGAGCTCAAGAACAGAATGGTGACATCCAGGCAAGGCTCACATACAGGGCCCACAGGATCCTAGGAGATATAATGTCCCAACTGCAGATGAGATTGCAGTCGTTCTTCCTGGAGATGGCATCGACCCTGGACCTAGGGATATTATTGTCCAGCTCAGAGGTGGACCTTTCAGAAGGGTATTGGATACCAATGCAAACTATGCCTCTCTGCACTATGTCTTGCTCTTTCCCAAGGGAGAGTTGGGATAGGAACCAGGTATTCCTTATCATGAGCCAGAGCGTGCTCGGCAGGCCAATACCAATCCAAACAGACGGACACAGGTCACCCAAATACAGTACCATGCGTATCGTCTGTTCCAGAGAGCGAGAGAACCTACAACACTCCTGCGTGGTGGCAAATTGTTCCAGCAGTACATTGTAGACTCCTGGGCTGCTGCAGAGCAAAGCAGACTGAGGTGGATCAGGGCCAATCAACACACTCTGGGTGCTGAGCAGTATAACCAGATGGTAGATTCATATGGAGGCTTGGACAATGACATTGGAGATGCAAACAGCTTGGGCATAAAAGTCATTCTGCCTGCGACATTTCAAGGAAGTACACGGGACATGAATCAAAACTGCCAGAACTCCCTGGCCATTACAACAAAGAAGGGTCCCCCTGATTTATTTATTACCATGACTGCCAATCCAAAGTGGGATGAGATAGTGGCTGAGTTGCTCCCTGGACAAACTGCTCAGGACAGACCTGACCTGGTGTCGCGGGTGTTTCACCTCAAAAAGAAATACCTCATTGACTTGATCGTCAAGGACAAGATCTTTGGAGAAACCGTCGCTCGCGTTCACACTATTGAATTCCAGAAGAGGGGGCTCCCACACATGCACCTGCTTACCTGGTTCGATAGGGAGTCCAATGTCAAACATGCACATGAGGTGGATTCTATGATTTCAGCAGAGTTCCCTGATCCAGAGACACATCCTGTCCTCTACCAGTTGGTCTGTGAGCTGATGACACATGGTCCCTGTGGACAAATGAATCCAAATGCACCCTGCATGGAAAATGGCAAGTGCAAGAAAGGCTTCCCAAAGCCATTCTGTGAGGAGACCATTGTGAATGTAGATGGATATCCAAAATATCGTCGTCGCAATGATGGAAGGCTGCACAATGTCAGAGGTGACATGCTGGACAACAGATGGGTTGTGCCATACTCTCCTCTGCTCTTGCTCAAACTCCGGTGTCACATCAACCTTGAATTCACCTTCAGTGTGAGGTGCGTCAAGTATATCCACAAGTATCTATACAAGGGCCACGATCGGACCACGATGGAGTTTGGTGTCAACTATGATGAGATAAAGAAGTACCTGGACGCTCGCTATGTCAGTGCTCATGAGGCCTGTTGGAGGTTGCTGGAGCGGGAAATCCACACCCAGGTGCCTGCAGTCATGGCACTGCCAGTCCATGAAAAAGACCAGCAATCAGTCGTTTTCAATCCTGATGCTGATCCACTCACCATCATGAACAGGGTCGAGGGGTCAAAGCCAGTGCTCATGGCTTACTTTGAGGCTAATGCTGCCTACCCTCATGCACGCGATGTGCTCTATGTGGATTTTCCTGAGCATTTTACCTGGCAAAAAGAGCAAAGGGTATGGACACCACGTCAAAGGGGATATAGCATTGGACGCCTTCACTTTGCAAGCCCAAAATCAGGAGAGATATTTTATTTGCGCACTCTCCTCACGGTGGTCAAGGGGGCCAGATCCTTTGAGGAGCTTAGGACAGTGGATGGCATACAATGTGCTACTTACAAGGAGGCCTGTCTTTCCAGGGGACTTCTGGAGGATGATCAGGAGTGGAGGTTGTGTCTCCAGGAAGCCAGTGGCATGAAAACAGGCGCTCAGCTCAGACATCTCTTTGCCACCATCCTTGGTCATTGCATTCCCTCACAGCCTGACAGACTATGGGACGGCTTCAAGGAGCACATATGTGATGATCTCAGACATCGGCTCCAAACCAGACACAATATCCAGGAGCCACGGGATGATCATGTCTATGATTTTGGCCTCTTTCTCTTGGATAAACTCCTTCAGCGTAATGGAATGTCCTTGAGCAGCTTTAAAGATATGCCTCGGGTGGTAGGCGAGTGGGAGGTCCTGATTGGAAACAGGTTCATAGCTGAGCAGAGGGACTATGACCCTGTTCAAGAGAGGCAGAAGGCTGATGAGGAGGTTCCCAAGCTGAATGAGGGGCAAAGGTCTGCACATGATCAGGTATTACAGTCAGCACTGGACATAGATGCTCAGGGGAAACCTAACGGACAAATGTTTTTCGTCATTGGCTCAGGGGGCGCTGGGAAATCATTCACATGGAACACCCTAATCCACTCCTGTAGAGCGGAGAGTCTCATTGTGCTTGCTGTAGCCTCATCTGCAATGGCTGCACTTATCCTCACTAATGGGACAACCTCTCACAGCATGCTTGGAATTCCAATTCCTGTCCATGAGGGCTCTCTCTCCTCCATCAAAAAGAACTCTGACCAGGCTGATATGCTGAGACTGGCCAGGCTCATCATTTGGGATGAGGCTGCAATGCAGCATCGCCATGCCATAGAGGCCATTGACAGGACACTGAGGGATTTCCTTGACCAGCCTGACAGACCCTTTGGTGGCATCACGGTTGCCTTTGGAGGTGACGTTCAGCAGACTCTCCCAATTGTCCCTAAAGGCTCCAAGGAGGATATGGTGGGAGCTACCCTTCAGAAGTCATATCTGTGGCCAAAGATCAAGGTCCTCCATCTGACAGAGAACATGCGGGTGAGAAATGACCCTGACAGAGCCAGGTTTGCAGAATGGCTGCAGAATGTGGGTCAGGGAAAGGATCTCCCACTAGGTCATACGTTCTCACTCCCTCCTCACATGGTTTGTGGCCCTGGAATTGCAGAGCTGATCCAGGAAATATACCCTGGCATTGGCAATGCAATCCCTGCCCAGGACACTTATTTTTTAGAGCGGGCCATCCTCTGTCCCAGAAATATTGAGGTCAATGAGATCAATTCCATGGTGTTGAGGCAGTTTCCAGGTGATGCTCAGGTCTTCCACTGTGCAGATTCTGTCAAGGAAACCGACTTTGCAGAGCAGTATCCTGTGGAGTATCTGAATTCCATAGAGATGGGCAGTCTTCCTCCTGCTCACTTGGAAGTCAAGCCTGGAGTGCCTCTGATGATGTTGCGCAATTTGGATAAGAAGCAAGGACTATGCAATGGGACAAGGTTGCGGTTGGTCAGGATGAGGAATAGAGTGTTGGAGGTCAGGATCATCTCAGGTCCACGTGCAGGAAATACTGCTTTCATCCCCAGGATCACTATTTCACCATCAGAGGGAGAATTACCATTTGTGCTGCAGAGGAGACAGTTTCCAGTGCGTGTGGCATTTGCAATGACCATCAACAAGTCTCAGGGACAGTTTTTGGTTACGGTTGGGCTGGACCTGAGATATCCAGTGTTTGGACATGGTCAGTTGTATGTTGGTGTTTCAAGGGGAACAAGCTGGAACAAAGTGAAGGTCTTGCTTGAGGAGGGTTTGAACACAACCAACATAGTATATAAAGATGTATTACTTAGAGCTCCTTGATTTCTGATATCTACTTGATGCAAATTGATTACTTTGATATTTTCCCCAATGCACTTGACCTTACTGATATGTTAGACTTCCCGATGCGTTAGACTTACTGATGCATTAGACTTACTGATGCGTTTGACCTTACCGAGGCGTTTGACCTACACCCCGCGCGAAGTGCGGGTATCCACCTAGTTACACTATATGAAAGCGGCTCGGTGGGAGGTTGTGGGCGCGCTGACCAATGCTGACCAATGCTTGGTCATTAGTTTGTCAGCGGAGCGGCGCAGCCGCGAGCCCCTGGCCCTATCACCGGGTTACGCCGGTCTGCCGGCTCCAGGGCTCTCTCTTTAGGTCAGCCGCGAGCATGAACGCTGCGCATGTAAGGGCAACCCTGGCTAGTTGTGGAGATCACACTACCACACAACTGACAAGGGGAAATCCAAAGTATGTATAAATGAACAGAGCATACAAGAGAGGGGATTCTCACCTGACAAGGGGAAATCCAAAGAGAAAAGTCTAAGGACCCCCAATGTCAGCGAGCCCGTATTATACTACGCTGCGCAGCCAGGGACAACACTTGGCACCCGCCATCGCACCTCCCTGACCTCCCTGACCCTTGATCGACCCTTGATGCCACCTATTACGCGAGTCGCTTGATTTCCGACACTGTTCCGAGAGTGGAAGTCGGAAATTGGAGTGGAACTGGCAAGGCGAACAGAACTGGTGGAAGTTCTCCCAGAAGCGGAATCATTTCCGAAAGCGGAGGGGGAGATGGAATCGGAACTGGAAGCGGAGTCGGAAATGGAGTCGGAACTGGGTGTGGTGTCGGAACTGGAAATGGAAAACAGGGTGTCCCCTGACATCACCCCCCTCTAGCGTGCTGCGTCCTCGAAGCACGGGACACGAGGGATTGAAATGCCAGCGACCAGATCCGGCGAGGGGAACCGGGATGTGTCCTATAGAACTCCCAGAGTTTGTCTGGAGCGGAAACATCTTGCTCCGGGACCCACAAATTCTCCTCGTACCCATACCCTTCCCATTTCATGAGGAATTGGAGTCGTCCTCGCACAAACCGGCTGTCCAGGATCCGTTCCACCACATAATGCTCTTCCCCCTCTACAATTTCCGGCGGAGGTGGTGGACGAGCCTTCCGACCTGGAATTGGGTCCTCAAGCATAGGGAGTAACTTCACCACGTTGAAGACGGGGTGGAGGCGGGACATGGACATCGGAAGTCGGAGGTGGTATGCATTCCGCCAACTCTCGCATCACTGTGAAGGGCCCAAGGTAGCGGTGGGCAAGCTTCTGTGAAGGGCGTGTGGTGCGGATGTCACTTGCATCTAGATACACCTTGTCTCCAACTTGGTACTCCGGGGCAGGAACCCGGCGTTGGTTGTAGTACCTTGCCATGTCATCCTTGGCCTTTGCAAGGGCCGACTTGGCTTCCGAAAGGGTGGAGTCCATGCGGTCTCGGAACTCGTTGACCGTCTCGAGTCGGGAGTCAGCCTGGCTTGGTTCGAAGCCCATCCGTGAGTGTCGTCCGGAGTCAAGCATGAAGGGAGTCTGTTGTGTGGCGGAATGTACATGGTTGTTGTATTGGAATTCCGCCAGTGGAAGTAACTCATCCCAGTCATCCTGCCTCTCATTGACAAAGAGGCGGAGATATTGCTCCAACTCCTGATTGACCTGTTCCGTCTGTCCGTCACCCTGCGGATGGTACGCTGTGGTGGTAGCCAGCTTTATTCCGAGCAGGCGGTAGAGCTCCCGAGTCAGTTCCACGACAAACTGCGGACCTCAGTCGGAAACGACTTGCTTCGGGAGTCCATGCAACTTCCAGACATGTGCAAGGAACAGGCGGGCCGCTCCGAGGGCCGTGATCGTCGTGTGCGTCGGAATGAAGTGGGACACCTTGCTTACCGAATCCACCACGTTCATGATCGCGTCGTAGCCATGAGACTCTGGGAGTTCAACGATGAAGTCGACACTGATGGTGTCCCAGCGGGATTTGGGAATCGGGAGTGGAACAAGTTCTCCGACGGGCGGATGTCGTTGTGCTTTGGTTCGGAGACAAAGGTCACAGGTCTTCACGTACTGTCCAATGTAGCGGGACATCTGAGGCCACCAGTAATTCCGAGCCACCAACTCCAGCGTTTTCCACCTCCCAGCATGCCCAGCGACCCGTGTGTCATGGTGCTGGGACACAATGCGGCGGCGGAGGTCCGCCCCACCTGGAACGTAGACCTTGCCTCTGAAGTGGAGCAGTCCATCACGTTCCGACCATTCCGCTGCCCATACAGACCGTGAGTGCCCTTTCCGAAGTTCCTCCACTGCCTTCACCACCGACTCCTCCTTCTCTCCATTCCGGTACTGCCTCCGGATATCCCGGAGCATTTCCGCTTCCGCCCCAACTGCAGTCACTCCTTCTAGGGCACGGATTGCAAAGAGACTTGGGCGGAGCAGTGTCATATCCACGTTGTCTCCACTTCCTCTTCCATGATCCGCACGGTGGGATAGGGCATCGGGCTTGCCCATGGTGCGGCCGGGGCGGTGGTGGAGCATGAAGTCGAACCGGGACAGGTGTAGGGACCACCGTGCTTGTCGTCGGTTCAACTTCTTAGACGTGCGGAAATACTCGAGGTTCTTGTGGTCTGTCCAGATCTCAAATGGGCATAGAGCACCCTCGAGGATGTGTCGCCACTCCTCCAGCGCTCGGATGATTGCCAGCATCTCCTTGTCATGGATCTCATAGTTCCGCTCGACCGGACTGAGGCTCTTAGAGAAGAAGGCAATCGGGTGCCACCCCCACCATCTTCCGATGACTGTTGTGACAACACCGCTTGGGTAGCTGTGTCGGAAGAATCCACCTCGACTCGATAGGGGCGAGAGTCGTCGGGAAAGATCAGGACCGGGGCAGAAGTGATCAGCTCTTTGAGTTTCTCGAAGGAGGCCTGTTCCGGCTCTCCCCACCGCCATCCAACCTCCTTCTTGGTGAGGTCGAAGAGGGCACAGGCGTGGCAGGAGAAGTCCTTGATGAACCGCCGGTAGAAATTGACAAACCCAATGAAGGACTGGACCTCCTTCTTGTTCTGCGGCACTGGCCAATCCGACACACCGGAAACTTTGACTGGGTCCATTTCCACCTTTCCTTCTGACACAATCACCCCAAGATACCCTATCCGCGTCCGCTCAAATTCGCACTTTTCCGGCTTGAGACACAGGGTGTACTCCCGGAGCTGTTCCAGCACTCTCCGCACGACTTCCCGATGTTCGGACATTGTTTTTGTGAAGATGAGGATGTCATCGAGGTAGACGCAGACAACCCCTTCTGCTATCATGTCACGGAAAATGTCATTCATCATCATCTGGAACGTGGCAGGACTGTTGGTGAGGCCAAAGAACATGACCTGTGGCTCAAAGAGTCCTCGGTTGGTGCGGAATGCGGCCTTCCACTTGTCTCCCTCCCGGATCCGGACATTATTGAAGCCCCAGCGGACATCCAGCTTAGTGAAGTACCTTGCCCCACGGAGTTGTGTGATCAGTTCCGAAATGAGTGGAATGGGGTACCGGTTCTTGATCGTGATCGCATTCAAGGCCCGGTAATCCTGCACAAGTCTGAGCGAGCCGTCCTTCTTCTTGATGAAGAACACCGGAGATGCCTTGGGTGACTTGGAGGGGCGGATCCTCCCTGTACGGAGGTTTTCCGCAAGGAATACATCGAGCTCTACCTGCTCCTTGGGTGACAGCGGGTAGACTTTGCAGTTGGTGGGCTTTGACCCAGGCTCCAACTCGATGGCGTGGTCCCACAGCTTCCGTGGAGGCAGGGCATCAAACGACTCCTTGGAAAAGACGTCCTCGAACTCCCGCAGGTACTCCGGAATTTCCGCCTCTGCTCTATCATGCCTCTTGGAGGCTTCAGCAAGGTGTTGCGAAATATTTCCGGTGGCGCGGATGTGTTCTGCCTCCGGCGGAAGGTTTACGTACAGCAAGCGCTCCCCTTCCACCAGAGTGTCTTCCGGGCCGAGTCGGATGACGTCGGAATTGGAATTGGAATTGGAAGTGGGATCCGGTTCAAATTCCGCTTCGGAGTCTTCTTCTGTAAGCAGTGGATGGGGGCCAGAACAACATGTCTGTATGAGCCATTCGGTCTTCCGCTGCTCCTGGCGCTCCTTCCGCACTTCCGACCGGCACATGTGACACTTGGCTGGACATCGACTCATCAGTACCTTCCGAGTCTGCTGTCAAGATTGGTTTTTAGGCGTTAATATCGTGTATTAGTGAACACAACGAATGCCCGAATAACTTGTGCAAATAATTATGCCGTTCGGCGAATAAGTGAACCGATGAATGTTCATGAAACAAAGAGGTTGCCCGAACGGGGCTCGCCTACAGTCGTAGCGAAACAGCTCGCAACACTTGACGATGTAACGTGCAAGATGTCACGGAAGGGCTGTCTAAGTTTCAACGGTCCCTTCGCTGGTGAAGGTGCTCCTTTGGAGCCCTTCGCCAACAGCACAGAAAGTAGTTCGAAGACTAAGGTAACGAAGATAAAGTATGAGAACTCACCAGTGATGCCTAAGTCCTTGGCTGGTTGAAGATAGAAATCTTCAAGGAAGGGCTTAAGATGATAATCACAGCGAGGTCAAGTTTGCACAAGATGGACGACGTATGATAATTGAACTGGAGAATATACATGCGAATGTAAACTACTTATATCGAATGTTCGTAAGGTATCAGCGAATAGGAAAGAGGCCGTCACGAGTCAGGGTTGGATAGGGGTGCGCAGTCATGATACTAAGGAGATGGAATAAACATACAATAGAGTGAGGGAAGAATGCGAGCATGAAACAACGGGGAGTAAAGGGGCGAAAGCACTTATGGACAAAACCATGTCTTGGGACCCGCATACATGCTACCCTGCACGGACTCTTGGTCTACTGGGTTGATCCCGCACGACCTATAGGAGGGACGCCCTGCGAACATGCATTGGCCATACAAACACCCAATGGGGTTGGATTAAGAAGGTGATGGGGCTAATGATGAACCATCATGCCGGGTGATTGGTATTGATCATATTTGATGGCATGCCTCCTGGCGAAATGTGCGAGTAGCGAATAGCGGTTTGGAGGATGGGGCGAACAGCGAATAGAGTAGACGTAGAGGAGGAGTGGTCGGTAGGTGCGGCGGACTCTGCCGAAGAGGCTAGGGAGTGACGAGGGGGAACATGGAGGTAGCGCGGTAGAAGAAATAAACCGGTCATGACATCTGCCAATTGATCTCCGGGTTGTGCTCCTGAAGCCAGGCAAACCCGAGGATGACGTCCTGCTTCCCCAGGCTGGTCACTGCAAAGGAGGTGCGTTCTGAGTGTCCATCGTAGCGGAGAATTGTGTCTACTATCTCCGTGATGGACCCTGCCTCATTGGGGTTTCCATCCACATTGAACACCGGGATTGCCTGTTGCAACTTCCGCGTGGTCAGTCGGTTCCGTTCCACATAGTCCCGGTCTATAAACTGACCAGTGGCCTCGCAATCGACAAGGGCGGGTCCGGATTTGACTTCCGCCGTATCCGTCGTCTGGATCTCCACCTTAATGACTAGTGACTTGGGGCCAGGGGTGGCAGCAACAACATAGCGCTTCGGAAGGCGTCTCTCCCAAGGGCGGATGCGGGATGGATGGGGTGTCGGATTTGGTTTTTGTGTGACTTTATCCGGTGGGTCTGTACGAAGTGAGGGGAGTGGGGGCTTTTCATTCTCTACTTCAAGACAGGCAAACCGGTTATGTACAGGCAGCAGGGGCACACATCTCACCCGCTGCGCGTCACAAAATCCGACGCATCTTCCGCCTCCGGTGGACCATGTTCCGCATTTTCGGAAAATACTTCCGCAGTGGGCACTCTGCTTATGTCCGAGAGTGCGAGGAACTCTGGAAGGAGCTCGAGTTTCTCCTCCGTGGTCATAAGCCGGATGTCAAAGGCTTGGGGGCACTCGCGAGCATAGTGGCCTGGTTGCCGGCATCGGAAGCAGGTGATAGTTCTGTGGCCTTTTCCACGCATGCGGTCAACATCCATCGGGGTAGGGCCACCCTTTGAGGGAGGGGGGCTATGGTTCCTAACAGGAGCAGGCAGAGCAAGCGTCGGAAATATTTTCCGTGTGGGAATGAATGCACCTCTGGGTTTTGGCACAGGTGGAGTAGGACGAGCGGAACTGCGTGTCATGTTCCGGTTTGTCTCCACGAAGGCCTCGTTTGCTTCCCTGTTCCGGGACACCCTCTGCGCAGCTTGGTACCACCCTTCCGGGTCATCGAAATCCGGAGCTCCATCCCCAAGCAGCGCGACTTGGTTCTGGAGTGTCGGATCAAGTCCTCGTCGGAATTTGATGACGATCGTCTTATCATCGTCATACTCCGCAAGGTCGATGAGCTCCTGGAAGCGATCGATGTAGTCATCGACTGGATCCTTGGCCTGGTACCAGCTGGTCCCCTCGAGCTTCGTAAGGGCTGTGAGCTGCTCGTTTTTCGGGCAGAACTGGTCGGAAAATGTTTTCTCGAAGGCGTCCCAGTCCCGGAAGTAGTTCCCCTTGCCCTTTGCTTCATGTCGGATCACCTTGTTTGCAAAACAGGCTGCGCGGTCCGACTTGAAAAAGGACAATGCCCAGTGGATCCGAGCCTGGTCGTTCGGAAAGAGGTCTCTGACAATTGCAAAGTAGATGCTGCATGTGTTGAAGAATGCGCGTCCCTTTTCCCGATCTCCGTCAAAGTCCGCCGGAGTTGCGGGTTTGACCTTTGCTAATTTCGAGGACATCCTCTCTTCCGCTGCTTCCGCTTTTCCGAAATCCGGATCATCCAGCATTTCATTTCCACCACTTTGTGGAATATCTAACTTAGCCAAAATCACTTGTAAGGCTGTTTCAATCGCGTCGGTCTTCATCTGGTTCCGCGTCAATTCCTCCTCCATATTCCGAAGACGATCGTCCGGATCCATGTCGGAAGGAGAAATATGGGACGGGATTTCCGGGGTTGGGAGCTCGACGTAAGAAGAGGGGCTGTCGTACGCTGTGTGTGCGGAAGAGGTTGTGATCTCCGAGTCGCTGTCTCTGATTCCGAACGCACCTATGGCGAATGCAACGCGCAGTACGACCGCCGGTCCTCTAGGGGAGAGACTTTTCTGCTGTAAGGGCAACCCTGGCTAGTTGTGGAGATCACACTACCACACAACTGACAAGGGGAAATCCAAAGTATGTATAAATGAACAGAGCATACAAGAGAGGGGATTCTCACCTGACAAGGGGAAATCCAAAGAGAAAAGTCTAAGGACCCCCAATGTCAGCGAGCCTGTATTATACTACGCTGCGCAGCCAGGGACAACACTTGGCACCCGCCATCGCACCTCCCTGACCCTTGATCGACCCTTGATGCCACCTATTACGCGAGTTGCTTGATTTCCGACACTGTTCTGAGAGTGGAAGTCGGAAATTGGAGTGGAACTGGCAAGGCGAACAGAACTGGTGGAAGTTCTCCCAGAAGTGGAATCATTTCCGAAAGCGGAGGGGGAGATGGAATCGGAACCGGAAGCGGAGTTGGAAATGGAGTCGGAACTGGGTGTGGTGTCGGAACTGGAAATGGAAAACAGGGTGTCCCCTGACAGCGCAGCGGTCACGTGACCCATTCGCGACCAGAGAGCGCATACGTGGTCTGTGCACGACACGCGCGCGGGGTATAAAGGCCGAACGGTAAGGAGGTAACGCCAGGAACCTGCCCAACCGGCGATTCCTCTCTCCTCTCTCTGCTGTCTGCTCTGTCTGCTGTCTGCTGTCTCCTCCTTTAGCTGGCTAGCTGTCTATTGCTTTGGCTGGCTGGCTATCTATTGGCTTGGCTGGCTTTCTATTGGTAGGTAATATCTTTTTTTTTAATGCATTGCCATGTATTTTATTTTATTTGTGTTAGTAATTTTATTGGTTCCTTTTTTTTTTCATCATATAGTATTGTCACATGTGTGTTATATTTTTGTGATTTTTTCGAAAATAGATTTAAATAACATCCAAAGACTGCTGAAAAAATTAATTTTAATATCAATATTTTTCAGGTTTTTTTTTCGAAAATTGACATCAATAAGTTTCCTCTAAAATTAATGACAATAGATTCTGCTTTTAAATGTGGTTTGTTTTATGGTTTTATTTACTGTAAAGCCGCTTACCAGCCACTCCTCTCTGGCTATACTGGTGGCTGGCTTACTATGGCTTTGGCTGGGCTCTGGGCTTCTCTGGCTTTGGCTGGGCATTAATAACAGCTTCTGCTTCAATGTACTGTACTTTTTTGACATTTTTTTCGCAAATAGATATCAATAAATTATCCTGACTTTGTGAAAATTGACAACAGCTCCAGGTTAAATGTGCAGTGCATTTTTTTGACATTTTTCGAAAAATAGATAATCCTAACTTTGCTAAAATTAATAACAGCTTCAGCTTACATGTACTGGACATTTTCTTGACATATTTTCGAAAAATTGTTACGTATCGAGATTTCTGCTAAGTCGGAACTGGAAAGGACAGCGGCTTCAACTTATAGGTTGCGCCCCCAATAAACTATCGTCCTAAGTATTTTGGAACTGAGTCGGAAGTCGGAAAGTACTGAGCCAAAGGTTTGGTCGGAACTTGTGTTGGAACTGAGGCGGAAGGCGGAAGACCGAAGGCGGAGAGACTGAGATCTTGCTAGACTCGCTGTGCTAAGAACAGGAGATGGAGCGAAGGAAATCAAGTATCAAAGGTGATTATCTGATTGCAAAATAACAGACATACATGAGGGGGTTTTATACAAAGCGCAGAACAACAAGTAATGGTATTGTACTAAGCAAATTCTGGATGAAGCGGAAGTCGAGTAGACAATGTGTGGGAACTAACTATTGGGAACAATGGGACTACAAGGGGGGGGTTCAGGGTAAGGTAGAACAATGGCAAAGAACAAGGGGTTGGGAAAACATATCTGACAACGAACTACAAGGGTGACTGGATATGTGGTTTTGATGAACGATGAGGTGGGTCCGGTGGGTCCGAGTAATAGAGTCAAAAGAACAAGGGAAATGTACAAGGGGCGGAATGTCGGAAATGTCGGAGGGGCGGAATGTGTTGCGGAATTATCTGAGGGGCGGAATGTGTTGCGGAACTGAGGGTCGGAAGTCGGAAATGAACGGTCGTAACAAAAATAGATGATCCTGACTTTGCTAAAATTAATGACAGCAGCTGCTTAAATATGGTTTCCTTGACTATTTTATTTATGTCTGTATATGTCACAAAATAGATATTGATACATGTCCCTGAGTTTGCTAAAAGTTAATAAGTAGTAACAGCCTCTGCTTGCTTCACTTTGAGGCCCTTGGGGATATGCTACACATGCTATACTTGAGGGGCATGCTACACACACTATGCATGGGGACACGCATGTTATGCATGGGGACACGCATGTTATGCATGGAGACACGCACGCTATGCTTGGGGACATGCATGCTATGTGTGGAGACACTCATGTTATGCATGGAGACACTCATGTTATGTGTGGGGACACACACGCTATGCTTGGGGACACGCATGCTATGCATGGGGACACACATGTTATGCGTGGGGACACGCACACTATGCTTGGGGACACGCATGTTGTGCTTGGAGACACACATGTTATGTGTGGGGACATGCACCCTATGCTTGGGGACATGTATGCTATGCATGGGAACATGCATGCTACATGTGGGGACACACTATTCTTGGGGACAGACAGGCTATGCATGGGGACACACACGCTATGCGTGGAGAAACATGTTATGCGTGGGGACATGCACGCTATGCTTGGGGACACCCATGTTATGCGTGGGAACAAGCATGCTATGCATGGGGACACACAGGCTATGCGTGGTCACACGCACGCTATGCATGGGCACACGCACGCTATGCATGGGCACACGCACGCTATGCATGGGCACACGCACGCTATGCATGGGGACACACAGGCTATGCGTGGTCACACGCACGCTATGCATGGGCACACGCACGCTATGCATGGGCACACGCACGCTATGCATGGGCACACGCACGCTATGCATGGGCACACGCACGCTATGCATGGCCGCACTAGCGGCACACGCACGCTATGCATGGGCACACGCACGCTATGCATGGGCACACGCACGCTATGCATGGGCACACGCACGCTATGCATGGGCACACGCACGCTATGCATGGGCACACGCACGCTATGCATGGGCACACGCACGCTATGCATGGGCACACGCACGCTATGCATGGGCACACGCACGCTATGCATGGGCACACGCACGCTATGCATGGGCACACGCACGCTATGCATGGGCACACGCACGCTATGCATGGGCACACGCACGCTATGCATGGGGATGTGCACACTATATGTGGGGACACACGATGCTTGGGGGACACGGTACGAGCAAGGGACACACTACAGGGGAAAACACTACAAACAAGGGACATTCTACACATGCTATACTTGGGGGACACACTACAAACAAAGGACATGCTATGCACACTATACTTGGGGGACATGTTATGCATTGGGGACACACTTTGCACACTATGCTTGACGGAGAAGCTACACACACTACATGTAGGGACATGCTACACATGTGGACACGCTATGCATGGGGGACACACATGCTATAATTTAGGGACATGCTATGCATGTGGGACACGCCATGCACACTGTACTTGGGGACATGTTATGTGTGGGGTCATGTTACAAACCAGGGACACAATAAGCATGCTATATTCGAGGCTATGCATGGAGGACATGCTATGCACGCTATACTTGGGCACATGCGGACACGTGTAGAGACATTACCTATCTTGATGTGTTACTTATAGCTACTTTCAGTTGCAATGAGATGTGTTTTACTTATCCCAAGTTTGATTTACCCAATGCGTTTGACCTACACCCCCGTGTGAAGCATGGGTATCCACCTAGAGGTAAGGGTTCAAGAATCGAGTTAAGTTGGATATCAGAAATCGAGTTGGAAGGCAGAGGTCAGAGAGACAGAGGCCTTGCAAGTACTTGCTGTGGTAAGAACAGGAAACAGTGCAAAGGGAGTCACATATCAAAGTCAATTATCTGATTGCAGAACAGAGGCACACATGACTGGGTTTTATACAAAGAGCTGAGACAACATGTCAGAAGGTAGAGGGGTAAGCAATTCCAGTGGAAGTAAAAGTCACCAGGATACATGGAGTAAGTAACTAATGCGGAACAAGAGGAACTACCAGGGGGTGCAGGGTAGAACTAAGAACAATGGGCAAAAGAACAAGGGGTGTGTAGGTCTAATTGATAGCAAAACAAATGGAACTTCTGATGATCCAGCCTTGCTGTGCTGACAGTTGAGTACGGAAGGCCGGTGAATAGAGGCATAGGGGGAAACATGTGAATTGGAAAGAGCAAGGGGATCAAAAGGTCAAAGTGCGGATGTTGCGGAATAGAGTTGGAGGAGGTGTGGAGGTACTGGAGTTGGTCAACCAGTATGGTCATAACATTACCTACCTTGGAATGTGTTTGACTTATCCCAAGTTTGATTTACCCAAGGCGTTTGACCTTGCTGATGTGTTTGACCTTACCGAGGCATTTGACTTGCACCCCCATGCTTCGCGCGGGTATCCACCTAGTCTATAGTATAAAGTTGCTGGGAGGGTGGTTGTGGGTGTTTTACGTAATAATGTTATCTCATTTGCTGAGTTTGAACGCGAGCGGCGCAGCCGCGAGCAACCGAGCAGTGTTCCTGGTCACGTGACCCGTTCGCGTCCCTCCTGCTGCCATTTCTTCTGGCTCAACTGCTGGCAACTTCTAGCTCCCCTGCCCACTGTCTCTGTGCCTGATGGATCTGTCTGTCTGCTACTGGATCTCTGTGTCTGCTGCTGGATCTTTGTGTCTGCTGCTGGCTCTCTCTGTGTCTGCTACTAGCTCTCTCTGTCTGGCTCTCTCTGTGTCTGTTACTGGGGCTCTCTGTCTCTCTACAGCCCCCTCAGGTAAATATTGTTAATATTTTCGCTTTTTTATCCTCTTTTGACTTCTTTTCAGCCTAGGCTGCTCCTCTCATTGCCTCCCACCTTTCTGGATGGTAATTACTGGCTCTGGTGTGTTTTTTCCTATCATATCTATCATTTCTTCCAATCATTTTCGCTTTTTTATCATCTTTTTGTCTTCTTTTCAGATATTTTCGCTTTTTTTATCCTCTTTTGACTTCTTTTCAGCCTAGGCTGCTCCTATCATTGCCTCCCACCTTTCTTGAGGGTCATTACTGGCTCTGGGGTGTTTTTTCCTATCATATCTATCATTTCCTCCAATAATTTTCGCTTTTTTATCCTCTTTTTGTCTTCTTTTCAGCCCCCTCTCTCAGTGCCTCCCACCTTGCCTGTATGATATTGCTGCATCTGGTGTGTGTCTTGCTATCATGTTTTGATATTTATTAGAATCAGCTTCTCTCCATGGTAAATATTGCTATTTCTTGCTATAATTTTCGCTTTTTTAATCTCTTTTTGACTTCTTTTCAGCTTAGGTTGCTCCTCTCATTGCCTCCACCTTTCTTGGTCATCACTCCTGCCTCCTGTGTGTTCTTTCCTTATCATATCTGTCATTTCTTCCACTAATTTTCGCTTTTTTATCCTCTTTTTGCCATCTTTTCAGCCCAGGTTCCTCCTCTCAGTGCTTCCCACCTTTCCTGTCTGCCATTTCTGCCTCTGGTGTGTGTCTTGCTATCATATTTGTTTTGTTTTGACATTTATTAGAATCAGCTTCTCTCCATGGTAAATATTGCTATTTCTTGCTATAATTTTCCCTTTTTTAATCTCTGTTTGACTCCTTTTCAGCCTATGTTGCACCTCTCATTGCCTCCCACCTTTCTTGATGGTCATTACTGGCTCTGGTGTGTATTTTTCCTATCATATCTATCATTTCTGCCAATAATTTTCGCTTTTTTATACCATTTTTGCCTTTTTTTCAGCCCATGTTCCTCCCCTCAGTGCCTCCCACGTTTCCTATCTGCCATTGCTGCATCTGGTGTGTCTCTTCCTATCAAATTTATGTTGTTTTGATATTTATTAGGATCAGGTTCTCTCCCTGGTATTTCTTGCAATAATTTTCGCTTTTTTAACCTCTTTTTGACTGCTTTTCAGCCTATGTTGCTCCTCTCATTGCCTCCCACCTTTCTTGGCCGTCATTACTGCCTCTGGTGTGTTTTTTTCCTTATCATATCTGTCATTCCTTCCAATAATTTTCACTTTTTATTCACTTTTGGCTTCCTTTTCAGCCCAGGTTGCTCTCAGTGCCTCCCACCTTGCCTGTCTGCCATTGGTGTATCTGGTGTGTGTCTTGCTATCATATTTATGTTGTTTTGATATTTATTAGGATCAGCTTCTATCTGTGGTGTTTCTTCCTGTAATTCTTTTTTGACCTCTTTTTGACTTCTTTTCAGCCCAGGTTGCTCCTCTCATTGCCTCCCACCTTTCCTGCTCATCATTACTGCATCTGGTGTCTTTTTTTCTGTCATTTCTTGCAATAATTCTTGCTTTTTATCCCTTTTTGTATTTTATTTTATATGTATATACATATATCCTGTATAGCTTAAAAAATACATATCAATAGATTTCTCTGAATTGGCTAAAAATTGATGACAACAGCCCTACCTGCAAATATGAGTCTATTTCTCTGTTACCCATTGTACAACCTTCTGACATTTATTTATTTTCACTTGCCCCTACAATAATTTCTTTCACTCTTATGCTCTTGCAGATACACAATAAACAAGTGACATGCTACAAACAAGGGAAATGCTACTTTGGGGACATGCTATGAATGGGGGGCACGCTATGCATGGGGGGCACGCTATGCATGGGGGGCACGCTATGCATGGGGGGCACGCTATGCATGGGGGGCACGCTATGCATGGGGGGCACGCTATGCATGGGGGGCACGCTATGCATGGGGGGCACGCTATGCATGGGGGGCACACAATGCATGGAGGGCACACTATGCATGGGGGATACGCTACACATGGGGACATGCTATGCACACTATACTTGGGAGACATGCTACACTCAGGGAACACATGCCATACATGTGTTACGATACGATCCGTCGTAAGGTTGACCGAGGTCGGGAGTGAAGCCCGAGGTAAGGTCCGAGGTCATGAGGCGAGGTTTGGATGGGGAAGTTGGAGAGGGACTTGGCTTCAGCTTATGTGCTGCGCCGACCCTACGCACGAGTCCCAACTTCGGAGGCAAACGAATAAGAGGCGAGGTTTGGCTTAAGAGGCGAGGCCTAGAAACTAGCTAAGGATCGAAGGGATACGATAGTTGATTTTCAGACTGAGGAGTAGGAATGCATACAAGGGGGTTATATACGGGCGAGGGTGCGAGTCAGGGGCGAACATATTAGTGGAGGTCAGGGCGAGGTAATATACGAATGATGCGTGATGGAGCGGAATTAGTAACTAAGGGGATACGGGCATGGGATCAAGGTCGGATATGAGCTCAAGCTCCGGCTCGGGCTCGGGCGTGGATAAGGATCATGTGTACTCGGGCACGAATATCACAAGGCTCGGGCTTGGAAGAAGGTTTTACCGGTAAGTAACCGGCCAAAGGCCGGGTCCTTACAACATGGGGACATGCTACACATGATTGGCACACAGACATGGGAGAAATGTGTGGAGACATTACCTACCCAGTTGTGTTACTTAGAGCTACTTTCAATCGTGACAAGATGTGTTTTACCCAAGTTTCATTTACCCAATGTATTTGACCTAACCCCTGGGCAAAGCATGGGTATCATCCACCCTGGCAGTGGTCCCAGCGCATCCAGGCTTATCCCACAGGTCCCTGGCAGTCTCAGGTCATCCAGGCTCATCCCACGGGTCCCCGGCGGTCCCTACCCAGTACTGTGCCACATCCAGGCATATCCTGATGTGCAGCACAGGGGCATGGTAGGAGTAGACTTGCAATATGCAGTATTTATTGGAATCTGTACTGACTGGTTAGATCTCAGTCTCACAGATGATTGTGATAGACTCTATATACCTGTACCGACTGGTTAGATCTAGGTACAGGTGTATCAATACATATGAAAAGCGGCAACTAGGTGAGATCACATTACCTCAGTCTCACAGATGATTGTGATAGACTGAGGAAAAGGATTTGAACTCCGACACATGTCTCAAGTACCGCGCCAGCGGAGTTTGGTACACGTATAGGTCACCCTTGAACTCCAACAGTGTTTTCCCATGGGCAGGTGGACTAATTGGAACAAGTCCATGTTCTTTAATATTGTATACAAAGAGGTATTGCTAAAGCCTGATTAAATATGTAGTTTCATTCCACCAAATAATGCTTTAATACTATTAACTACCCCTGTGCGATGTTAGCCTTGACTAACCTGGTGCGAAGCACGGGTCAATTGGCTAGTAACCTATGTATCTACATGTACAATAGTTATTACATAATCCCAGTGGGCCCCTTAGGGACCCACTGTATAGTTTATGCGTGGGAACCGGCCAGCGGCCCCCATCGCATCTTACTCTTACCTGTCACTACGTAGCATTCAGAATACCACTCATTGGTCAAGTTCTGTAGTGCCCTTGTGATACAAGGTTCTAAGATCGACATCCTTTACATTCTTGCCATTGCAATATGTGGAAAGTGGTGGCGGAAACGAGCGCAATTCCAGGAGCTTCAAGGGGTGGAGGTGCTAAAGCGGGACTGGATTGCGGAACTGAATCCACGAGCGGAGTTGCAGAAGAGGCCTGAGCCATCTTTGCGGACGATGTTGGAATAGACGGAAGTTGATCTGGGGTACGGAACTGTATCTGACCCAATGCCCAGTTAATCGACGGAATATAGCGGGTGAGCCAATTGTGTCCTAGTACAACGGAACAGCTAGCATCTAGCGGAGTAACGTAAAATGTAACTTCATGGTTGTCCCCAGTAGCGAAACGGATAGACAGGTCCATGACTTGGGAAATTGCCGTGTTGGATAACCCGTTGTTACGACCGTGCATTTCCGACTTCCGACCTTCAGTTCCGCAACACTTTCCGCCTCTCTGATATTTCCGACATCCCGCCCCTTGTTCTACTGTGTGGGCACCGTTGCTAACAAAAAGCCTCATGAAAAATGGATAAAAATCGCTTTAAAACCTTGTTTTCCCAGCTGATAGTAGCTAATACATGTGGCTATTGTTGGGAGAATTCTGTTCAAATATTCCTTGAATTTCCTTTTATTTTTTCGCCATTTAACTTGGCTTCCCTGGCTCAAAAACTCCTTATTCTGTCACGCAGAGTTATGAACCCACACAGGTCCACAACTCTGCCACAGCCGCTCATTTTCAAACTCCGACCAGAGCTTCCCACGAACCGTGAACTTGGAGTTGCAGGCACTCAAGCACCTACAACTCCGGTACCTTGGCTCACTCAAACTCAGCCACTGAGACTGAATGTGTCCTCTACCGCTTACACAAGCCTGTGCAATTCAAACCCAGCTGGCACATGACTTGCATCATAGCTACCATGGCTGTGCAAGGCTGCATACAAAGTCACACAAAGATGTACAAAGCCAAAACTAGGGTGCAGGTTTGACAAAGCCTATTGGAGGAATGAATCCTCCAAACGCAACGCTACGACACCGAATAGGTCCCTTGATGTCATAGCGGCTGTGCAGGGCAGTGCAAGGCTGTGTAGGGCTGTGAAAGGCTGTGCAAACCAGGGAAGGTGATTGGCTATTTATTTCCAATTTCTTTGCTCAAACACACCGCAATAGTTACGAGGGTGTGTTTCAGCAGTGCAAATATTTACATATGACATCACTCGCCTAATAGATAGAAGAACCCCATTTTACATAATCCTGTGTATTTTACAATATAAAAGGAGGCCATTCTGACCTCCTTGAATCATCATTCTAGCAATCTAACATCTTCTATCCACGTGACCTCATGTGACTTGCATCTTACTAAGCTGCTAATCCCAGCTAGGGTTATTTACTTACTTTAGTGTCTAATTCCTTGTTAAGTAGTTACTTTACTGCTTAGCCACATGGACTAATCCTCCAGGTGTAATTCTACAGAGTGATAGTCTTGCCATTCACACTCCAATACTGTAAGAACCCGGCCTTTGGCCGGTTACTTACCGGTATAACTTTCTTCCGAGCCCGAGCCTTGTGATACTCGTGCCCAAGTACACATGATTCTTATCCTGCGCCCGAGCCTGAGCCCGAGCTAGAGCTCATATCCGACCTTGATCCCATGCCTGTATTCCCTTAGTCACTGATTCCGCTCCATCATGCATCATTCATATATTACCTCGCCCTGACCTCACCCTGATCCCCACTGATATGTTCGCCCCTGACCCGTACCCTCGCCCCGTATATAAACCCCCTGTATGCATTCCTACTCCTCAGTCTGAAAATCAACTATCGTATAACTTCGATCCTTAGTTAGTTTCTAAGCCTCGCCTCTTATTCGTTTGCCTCTGAAGTTGGGACTCATGCGTAGGGTCGGCGCAGCACATAAGCTGAAGCCTAGTCCCTCTCCGACTTCCCCATCCAAACCTCGCCCCGTAAGCTCGGACCGTACCTTGGGTTTCGCTCCCGACCTCGGTCAACCTTACAACGGATCATATTGTAACAGTATTTTCAGACTGCTTACACCCTACGTATCCCTTTTCTTCACTATGTCCATGATAACTCGTTCCCGCACCCTTCAGGGTATATCAGAACAACAACGTTTTTCGGAAGCCCCCAACGATTCACAACCGTCCCCGGGGATACCCCTCGCAGACCCCGCCGAGCCTAGTAACAAAGGCAAAGGTAGGGCTAACCCCGGTGACCCTTCAGGTGATCCAGGTGATGGCTCTGGAGGTTCTGACAACGATCGGGATCTCCCCAACCTGCCACCCAAGGACCTCGGTGACCTCGAGGACAACGAGCTTATGCGTCGAGTGTTCATCAAACTCGCGAAACCTCGCGAGTCCGAAGCACAAGCCAAGGTCAAGGAACCGGATAGTTATAATGGTACCGACCAGGCCAAGCTTCGCACCTTCTTCCTTCAATGCGTACTCAACTTCCGAGATCATCCCACAGCGTTCAAGACTGGGGCCTCGAAGGTGCAGTATGCTATTTCTTACCTGTCCGGCTCAGCTCTACAGTATTTCGAGCCGGCGATCCTCAGCGAAGTACAACCAGAGCCAGATTGGCTCGAGGACTGGGACAGCTTCAAGGTCGAGCTCGAGCTCAACTTCGGTCCATACGACAACGCTGCCCAAGCCAAGATTGACCTCGAGAAGATCGTTATGAAAGAGCACCACAAGGCCGTGTGATTCTTTATCGACTTCGCCCGAGCTTCGACTCAGACTCAGTGGAACGACGCGGCCCTCCGACACTTCGCCTACAAGGGCTTGGCCAAACGAATCAAGGACAACTTACTTCACTTCCCTCGATTCCGCAGCCTCGCCGAGCTTAGGAACTTCGCGCTGGAATGCGACAGCCGTTACTGGGAGCATAAGGAATATGACGCCATGATCAATGGTCGTAGCTCCCAGCCTGCATGCACCGCTAATCAGTCCAGCAGCAATGCCACTAACAACAACCAGTCTTCCAGCGGTTCCAACAACAATAAGAACTGCAACAAGACTCACAATAACGGCAAGGGTTCCAACAACAACTCTTCGAACAGCAAGAGTCAGCCCGACATATCGAGCAAGCTCGGGAAGGATGGCAAACTACTTCCCGAGGAACGCCAACGTCGGGTCGACCAGGGCCTTTGTCTACTTTGCGGCACCAAAGGCCACATCGTCAAGGACTGCCCGAAGAACAAGTCTACCAACGGTAGCGGTTCTAAAGGTCGGGCAGCGAAGACCTCCAACGAGGGGACTTCGGCCTCCATTGTGGAGGTGAAAAAATAGGTAGCAACCTCGGAACCACACGATCCGAGGATTGCAGTAACCTCACCCGTGTGCTCAGACTCAGTGCCGCTGCTCATTCATTGTCCAAAGATTCCCTTAATGTAGATCTAACCTCGCCTTCGCTTCCCAACGTTGCTTTTGTTGCATTAGTTGACTGCGGGTCCTCAGACTGTTTTATTGAATCCAGATTTGTCCAGAAGTACTCTATGCCTGCTTACCCTGTCTCTCCTATACCCTTGAAACTATTTGACGGTAGTACTAACACTACCATTACCCAAGCTCTAGACCTCTGTATTTGCTTTCCGACTGGTGAACAACAATGGGTTACCTTCTACGTAACCTCGCTCGACTCGAGTTGCTCGGTGGTACTTGGCCACAACTGGCTCACCCGCTACAAGCCGTCGATTGACTGGGTATTGGGCAGTATTACTTTCAAGACCATTGACCTAACTACAACTCCAGCGACCACGGCGACGTCAGCCCGCTCAGCTGTGGCTACGACTACGACCTCGCCTACGGCATCTTTGCCCCCGCTGTCAGGGTTCACGCGTTTCCTTCCACAAGTTTCTATTTCCTTCCATGAGTTTCCGTCACCTTCCGTCAGTTTCCATAACCTTCCATCACCTTCTGTCACATGTCACATTCTGTCACATTCTGTCACATGTCACTTTCCGTCACCTTCCGTAACCTTCTACAAGTTTCCATCTCCCCTATTATGTAAGCCTTGCCAGCGCTATAAGACTGTAGCCCGTGTGGTGGCGTTTCCTCAGCTTGATCTCTGAGGATACCCACTACACAGGCAAGTCCCCATGTATCTATCGTTGGTAGAGTTATAAACTGAGGATACCCACTACACAGTTGGTCATTGTCCTAGTATCGGCTCTTATCTCATTGAGTATCTTTGGTTGTGGCTTCGTCATTAGTGTTGCCCTCACACCCGCCTTCGACCTCGCCTCAGAACTCGCCTCCAAAGTTGCAAGCACCGCTCGTTTCCCTAATCAATGCACCCGCTTTCATGCACGCGTCTAGATTGGAAGGGTCCGAAGTGTTTCAGCTCAATCTGGCCTCGCCTGAGCTCCTCGCCCGAGGAGCAACATCAGGAGAAAGCTCTCCCAAGCTTTCTGAGAACGTTAAAAAACATGTTCCCGAAGTATATCACGAATTTGCAGATGTGTTCAGCAAAGCACGTGCTGACACTCTAGCCCCCCACCGACCGCAAGACATCAAGATCAACCTTGAAGAAGGGACCTCGCCGCCTATCGGTCCCATCTACTCTCTCTCAGCTTCCGAACTCAAAGCACTTCGTGAGTTCATCGACGAGCACTTGAACATCGGTTTCATCCGACCTTTGTGCTCGCCTCATGGTGCACCGGTATTGTTTTTCCGCAAAAAAGATGGCTCACTTTGGTTGTGTGTCGACTTCTGAGGTTTAAACAAGATCTCGAAAAAAGATCGGTACCCATTACCATTGATTGCTGACTTACTTGATGCTCCAAAGAATGCTCACATCTATACGAAGATTGACCTTCGTCACGCTTACCACCTCGTAAGGGTGGCCGAGGGTGACGAATGGAAAACCGCCTTCAGGACTCGCTATGGGTCTTTTGAATGGTTGGTTATGCCATTTGGTCTCACTAACGGCCCTGCCGCTTTCCAGAGATTCATGAACGAGATTTTCGCCGACATTTTGGATGTTTGTGTGGTGGTATACTTGGATGACATTCTAATCTACTCCAGTGACCCCTCCAAACATGTTGAACATGTCAAGGAAGTCTTGCGACGACTGCGACTCAACAACCTCTTTGCCAAAGAAGACAAATGCGAGTTTCATTGCAACTCGGGTGAATTCCTCGGCTACATACTCTCTCCCGAGGGCCTCACTATGGCGGAGGACAAGGTAAAGGTCATTCAAGACTGGCCTGAACCTCGCAAAGTTCGCGACATCCAGTCCTTCCTCGGTTTCGCCAACTTCTACCAACGTTTCATTCACAACTACTCCGACATCACCATTCCTCTCACCCGACTCACCCGCAAGGGTACCCCTCGGAACATTTCCGAGGATTGTCGACAGGCCTTCAACCTGTTGAAGAGGGCGTTCACTACCGCTCCTATCCTTACCCACTGTATTCCTGACCTTCCACTAATCGTAGAGACTGATGCTTCAGATTATGCCTTAGCGGCAATCTTATCACTGCGAACCTCAGAAGGCGAACTTCACCCCGTCGCCTTTCACTCCCGCACATTCACCTCTACTGAGCTCAACTACGATGTTCATGACAAGGAGCTGCTAGCAATTTTTGAAGTGTTTCAACGCTGGCGACACTACCTCGAGGGCTCTGGCGACCCTGTCGACGTTATTACCGATCACAGGAACCTCGAATACTTTTCAACAACGAAGCTCTTGACCCGTCGACAAGCTCGGTGGTCAGAATACCTTTCCCAATTCAACCTCGCCATCCGCTTCCGACCTGGTCGCCTCAGAACGAAGCTGGAATCTCTCACTAGACGATGGGATGTCTACCTTGAAGAGGGGAATAGCGACTATGCCACCATAAACCCACAGAACCTACGGCCAGTATTTACTCAACACCAGCTGGCATCGTGCCTTAGAGCTACTCACCTCGCTCCCGTCGTACTCCGAGCCGCTTCGATGCTTGATACCGAGCAGATCCGAGCTGACATACTAGCGAACCTCCCCTTGGACCCCATAGCCAAGTCGCACCTCGGCTTGGTTAATGGCCCAAGGTGGACCACAGGCCCCGAGGGCTGTCTGTGAGGGCAACACTAATGATGAAGCCACAAGCAAAGATACTCGAGGAGATAAGAGCCGATGCTAGGACAATGACCAACTGTGTAGTGGGTATCCTCAGAGATCAAGCTGAGGAAACACCACCACACGGGCTACAGTCTTATAGCGCTGGCAAGGCTTACATAATAGGGGAGACGGAAACTTGTAGAAGGTTACGGAAGGGGACAGAAAGTGATGGAAGGTGACATGTGATAGAATGTGACAGAATGTGACGGAAGGTTATGGAAACTGACAGAAGGTGACGGAAACTCATGGAAGGAAATAGAAACTTGTGGAAGGAAATGCGTGAACCCTGACACTGTCTCAAGCTTGACGACTGTACCTATGTTCCAGCGGCCCAAGACCTTCGACTTCGCATCCTGCAATACAAGCACGATCATATTCTCTCGGGACACTTCGGGGTCAACAAGACCTTGGAGTTGATCTGACAAGACTACACTTGGCCAGGGATTAGATCCTTTGTCAAGGAGTATTGCAAGACGTGTACCACTTGTATGCGAAGCAAGCCGCAACGTCACAAGCCCTATGGTCTCCTCAAACAACTTCCCGTTCCCGAGAAGCCTTGGAATTCCATCTCTATGGATTTAATTGAGCAGCTCCCCCCTTCATCCGAGTTCACCTCCATACTTGTGATTGTTGACCGCTTCACTAAGCAGGTTATCTTCATTCCAACCACCGACAAGATAACCTCGCAAGAGCTCGCTCACCTCTTCATCCTTCATGTCTTTTCCAAGCATGGATTCCCCTCGCACGTCATCTCGGACAGGGGTTCCGAGTTCGTCTCACACTTCTGGCGTTCTCTAGGGAAAGCCTTCGACATGCGGTTGCATTTTACCTCAGGATATCATCCCGAGGGTGACGATCAAACCGAGCGTGCTAACCAGACCTTGGAACAGTACCTCAGGATATACTACAACTATCAACAGTCCAATTGGGCTTCGCTCCTTCCCCTAGCCGAGTTCGCTTACAACAATGCGCCCTAGCGCAACCACCGGCATATCCCCATTCTTTGCTAATAAGGGTTACCACCTGAACCTCGCAGTCCACCCCGAGCGCGACCTCGCCTCGGCACGAGCTTGAGACTTCGTGGTTGACCTGGACGAGCTACACCAAGAACTTCGCCGCGCCATCCTCGAGGCTCAGAAGACCTACCAAGCCTCGGCTGATGTTCGCCGCAAATCCGCTTCTGATTTCCAAGTAGGATCCCTCGCCTTTGTAAAGGCACAGTATTTCAGAACAACTCGGCCTACCGAGAAGCTCGCCGAGAAGTTCTTGGGTCCTTTCGAGACCATTTCCCGAGCAGGTACTCACTCCTTCACCCTTTGACTTCCAGAACACATGCATTCAGTCCATCCAGTATTCCACGTATCCATGCTCGAACCAGCCTCGCCCAACACCATCCCAAACCGAGTTCAGCCACCTCCACCCCCAGTCATTATCGACGGCGAGCCCGAGTTCGAAGTCTCCGAAATCCTCGACTCGAAGATTGATAATAGACGAAGGAGCTCCAAGCTGCTCTATCTTGTTAGGTGGACTGGTTACGAAGGTACCGACGAAGAAACCTCGTGGATCCTCGCTTCCGAGCTTGATCATGCCTCGGAGCTGGTCACTGACTTCCACGAATCTTACCTGGGCAAGCCGGGCCCTTTGACTGCTCTATGATCGTTTTCTTGTTTAATCCCCATGACCCAGTAGTTAGATAACAAAATCCCCTCGCAATCGAACAACACCAAAAAAATCAATAAAATCCAAGAAAAATTCCATTATCCCATTTACCAGTTTACTCCAACATCCTCATATCCTCTCCCTCGCTCTCCTCGCTACCCTCGCCTGACTTCTCATTACTACTACTACTTCGCTCCACCAGACCCCCATGTCCCCCATAATCCGCCAAGTCCCTCGCCCCCTGCATCCGCTTCAAGTAATTCCGCCTGCTCCTTATCCTCATGAACTCCACATCCGCCCGGTTCATTCTATCATTCGCAGCCCTAAACTCCCCCAACAACTCACACACCCTTTCCCCAACCTCGCCAACCTTCTGCCCCACATCCCTCACCGCCGCTATCAACTCCCTCATCTCCGCACTTCGCTCCGACCTTTTCGTCTTCTTGTCCTTCTTCGCCCTCCGACCTTCCACCTCGGTTTCCACTACCTCGGCTTCCTTCCCCTCACTCCGCCTCGCTCCCTCTGACCCCTTACCCTTCTCCTCGCTCAACCTCACTTCCATCTGCTCCACCCTCATCTCGAGGTTCCGCTCGACCCAGTCACTTGAGTCATCGTCCTCTGCAACCTCGTCCCGAACCTTGGCCTCTTTCCTCGGCCTCGGTCCATCCTCGGGGTCCTCGCTCCTCGCCCGCTTCTTGCCCAAGGCACTCGCCTTTCCCTTTCCTGGGGTCGCCTTGCTGCGACGACCGTGGGCTATACTGCAGCCCAAAGAGTGTGTCCTGCACCACACACAGGCACCCTGGTCGGCGAGGCCGAAGTCGAGACTAACGACCCGAAGGCACGTATAGTCGCGCTCTTCACAGCGCGCGCACCTCGCCTCGGCCTTGGTCGCGAGTTGCCACTCATGAGGTCCTCCGTCGGCGAGCTTGTACCCATATAGGGACAAGTCGGTAGGGTGGTACGAGAACAACATGTGTTTATACTATACAAGTCAGCAGCGTCCATGACCAGACAACGACGGGACTCACCTTCTTGCCGTTGGGCCCTTCCTGCCACGGCTTCTGCATGTCTATGGCCCCCGCATCCTCGATGGGCCACGGAACCACGTCAGGTCGAACCTCGGGCATAACCTCGCCCGAGGGGCCGTCCTCCTCAGACAACAAGGTCTGGTCGAACACGTTGTTCGCGCTGTTTTCGTCGATAGCGGAGTTAAAGAGAGCTTGGGGGCGCACCATATTCGTTGGCACTTGGGTTTGCTGCCTCCTACCCACCCTTTTATCTAACCTCGGCTATGATTAAGCTTCACCTTTCCGGTGACTTAACATCGGGCCAGGATCTAGATTCGAGGATAGGTGAACCTTGTTCACATTACGGCCTCGAGGGTCTCAGCCATAAGGAGGGGATACTGTAAGAACCCGGCCTTTGGCCAGTTACTTACCGGTATAACTTTCTTCTGAGCCCGAGCCTTGTGATACTCGTGCCCGAGTACACATGATTCTTATCCTGCGCCCGAGCCCGAGCTAGAGCTCATATCCGACCTTGATCCCATGCCCGTATTCCCTTAGTTACTGATTCCACTCCATCACGCATCATTCATATATTACCTTGCCCTGACCTTGCCCTGACCTTGCCCTGATCCCCACTGATATGTTCGCCCCTGACTCGTACCCTCGCCCCATATATAAACCCCCCTGTATGCATTCCTACTCCTCAGTCTGAAAATCAACTATCGTATAACTTCGATCCTTAGTTAGTGTCTAAGCCTCGCCTCTTAAAGCCAAACCTCGCCTCTTATTTGTTTGCCTCCGAAGTTGGGACTCGTGCGTAGGGTCAGCGCAGCACATAAGCTGAAGCCTAGTTCCTCTCCGACTTCCCCATCCAAACCTCGCCCTGTAACCTCGGACCGTACCTCGGGTTTCGCTCCTGACCTCGGTCAACCTTACAACAGATCGTATCGTAACAAATACCCGAGACGATCTGATCAGTTGATTTTCCTGATTGGAGACTTTCACAAGTCACTTCTAAAACTCGTTCATCCCTTGTTGTATTGCTGTGTGCTGGTAGATTATCAGGGCAGTCCATTTATAAACTCGCCTGCTAAGTACATTCCTTTATATTTTGGAATACGCTTGGACCCCGATAGTGTCCTTGAACCTACAGTCTTTTAGTTTATTGTTCAGTGCTGCTAAGAAACACATTGCCTTCCATCCATATTAACTTGTACTAGTTTTTACGCGGATTGCAACCAAGGTACAAATATTAAATTATTTCTGCAGTTGTGCTGCAGCATTGTTTAATATTCTTTGAGTCTCGTAAACGACACGTTCTGATAGATTGAAGTGTTAGCAATAACACCAAAGTCTTGAAGGGTTCCAAAACATCTACTCCCTTGTTCTTTCAACTCTATTACTCGGACCCACCGGACCCGCTTCATCATTCATCAAGATCATAAATCCGGTCACCCTTGTAGTTCGTTGTCAGATATGTTTTCCAACCCCTTGTTCTTTTGCCATTGTTTTACCTTACCCTGAACCCCCCTGGTAGTCCCATTTTTCCCAATTAGTTAGTTCCCATGTCTGTCTACCCGACTTCCACTCCCCCCGGAATTTGCTTAGTACTATCTCATTACCTGTTGTCTCAGCTCTTTGTATAAAAGCCTCCCATGTATGTCTGTTATTCCGCAATCAGATAATCACCTTCGATACTTGATTTCCTTCGCTCCATCTCCTGTTCTTAGCACAGCGAGTCTAGCAAGACCTCCATCTCTCCACCTTCTGCCTCCATTCCGACCCACGTTCCGACCAAAGCTTAGTTCAATATGTTCCGCCTTCCGACCCATTTCTGAAATACTTAGGACGATAGTTCATCGGGGGCGCAACCCATAAGTTGAAGCCGCTGTCCTTTCCAGTCCCGACTTAGCGGAAATCACGATACGTAACAGTATTATCTGATTCCCACCCGATAACTATCACTATGCCTCCTCGTACCACAGCTACTTCAGCTCGAGCAGAGCTGTCGAAGCTCTCTCTTATTTTGGCAGTCTTAGATCCGCAGCACCAAGGCACATGGAACCCTCCAGTAGCTCTCGTGGAGATGATGAGCTTTCCGACGCTATTCCGCAACGTTTCGAAGAAGTTCCCGATGCTAATCCCGACGACAATGCAAGATGAATTCCAAACCTCAGTCGAATGTCACATGGCTAGGGACACCCACTGGAAACATAAAAAATTTCTGATCTGAAAAACTGTTCAAAAAACTGTAAAGATATTCCAAGTTTTTTTTAGTGTTTTTAATGTAAAAAAACTTTAACATAATTTTGTGTTTTTGTTAGAATTTGTTGAGGCAAGAAAATTGTAAAAACATTTAAAGTTTTTTGCAGGGTTTTTTATGTCTTTTTATAAGTTTCTTTGTGAAAACACAAAGAAACCCATAAAAAACCCTGAAAAAAAACTTCGAATTTTTTTACAATTTTCTTGCTCAACAAATTCTAATAAAACACAAAATTTTATTATAGTTTTTTTACATAAAAATCACTAAAAATATTTGGAATATCTTTACAGTATTTTGAACAGTTTTTCAGACAAGAAAACTTTCGTATGCCTGCAGTGACCATGCTTTGAGAATACATGCAAGACAAACAGGTGGGTGAGGTCTGCGGAAGTAACCGTGTCGTAGGTCGGGATGAATATGCTCTGCTTGGTTAAGCGGCAAACTACTACAAGGATTGCAGTGAATCCCAAAGACACTGGCAACTGCTCAATGAAATCCATGGAGATGGAATTCCAAGCATGCTCGGGTATCGGAAGCTGCTGCAGGCAGCCGTAAGGCCAATGACACTGTGACTTTGAACACAAGCAAGTGGTGCAGGACTTGCAAAAGTCAATGACGAAAGACAGAAGTGTGGGCCATGTGTATTCCCGTCTGATGAGTTCTAAGGTCTTGTTTTCACCAAAATGTCCCGAGAGTACATGGTTGTGTTTGTACTGAAGTACTTGGAGCCGGAGATCATCCGCATTGGGAACATATATGTGGCCATCGAGGTGGAGGAAGCCATCCTCAGTTTGCATCCATCTCGGGTCAGAACTATCACCGAGATGCCAAGTGGCTATGGGATCAGATGCCAAATTAGCTAAATGTCGGCATGAAGCTTCTTGGAGTCCATCACAGTGCTTGCTCAGAGAATGGGTGCAAGTAAACAAGTTGCCCGGAGGGATTCCGACAGTTGTTGATTAGTGAAAATTGGTCAGAAGTTCTGCGGGTTGACTGAGCCGTAGTCATTACCTCCCGGGAGGGTAGTTCGGAATGTAATACTGCCCAGTACCCAGTCAATCAACAGATTGTAGCAGGTGAGCCAGTTGTGTCCATGTATGGGATCCAGCTTTGCCGGTCAAATCGGAGAACTTCCTTGTATTTTCGATATAGTGACCTTAAAATATAGCATACTGGTATTGCTATCACTGGGGATGAACTATTTAAACTTCCTCTAATTTCCTACCATTTCTTCGCCATTTTTAACGAAGTCTTTGGCTCAAAACACTTCTATTCTGTTGCAGCAGAGTTATGAATCCACATGTATCCACAACTCTGCTTATTCAAACTCCGACGCATGCGAACCCGAACTCGAGCCTGTGGACACTTATGCACCCACAAACTCTGGCCAACCTACCGGTGTCAAGATTGGTTTTTAGGCGTTAATATCGTGTATTAGTGAACACACAGCGAATGCCCAAATAACTTGTGCGAATAAGTATGCCGTTTGGCGAATAAGTGAACCGATGAATGTTCATGAAACAAGAGGGTTGCCCGAACCGGGCTCGCCCTATCTACAGTTGTAGTGAAATAGCTCGCAGCACTTGACGACGTAACGTGCAAGATA